>CAWUFW010006582.1:600000-1129589 GCA_963921515.1 Calotriton arnoldi | reverse complement strand
ACCACCAAGCTGGCCCATCTGGCGTGGCAGGGCCCAGCCGCTCCCAGGACCCCTCCTACCCACCAACCCATCATCCAGGGATGCTGAACAGTCCCAGTCCCCTGCTGCCACTGTCGTTGCGGCCACACCCACGGTCATTGCGGCCACTACCACTGCCGCAACCGCCACCATCGCCGCACCGACCACCACCGCCTCCACCACCACCACGTCTTCGCTGGCACCAGCCCCAGCGCAGGTGGTGGCCCGGACCACTGGATCCACCCTGGGAGCCACAGCGAGGACCGTGGTGAGCAATGTGGCTAGTGGGCAGGGCCGGTGGCAGCAGGACTGGTAGGAGGAGCAGGGTCAGGGAAACGCCAGCCTCCCCTGGGAGCCATGCCCTGCCTCAAATGGCCAGAGTCCTTGGGGCCTATGAAGAGGCCCAAGGACAATGGGCCAGGTCTGCCACTGACACGCGGGAGGTGCTGGGGGTGCTGAGGTCCATGGACGCCCATATGGGCCAATTCGTGTCCCGTATGGACCAACTCGTGGACCTCATGGGCCAGCTGGTGGTGGCGGTGGGGTCACAGGCAAGGCCAGCAACACCACCTCCGCCACCACCTGCTAGGGCGCAGGGTCGGCCAGCAGTGTCCACTTCCCCTGCGTCCACAGCCAGTGTGCACACCTCACCCACCACCAGCAGGTCGCCACCACACACCCCCTCCCAAACGTGGAAGGGGCCGTCCGAAGAGGAAACAGATCTCCCGGGAGGACTTCGCACGCTCCAGTCGCAAGTGAGGCAGCCAGCCAGCCTTCCGCCAGCCTTCCTTGACCAGCCACTGCATTGACTTGCTCTACGATCCCACTCCACACAGCCATCTGGATGGCATGTGTGTGTTGGACTATGGACATAGAACCAGTGGGTACACCCTGATCATCACGCAGCCATGACCGACAGCTCATTGTCACTGCACGCACCACTTTTGTCATCACCTTACACACACTCACATGTCACAGTTTGTAATAAATGCACCTTTTTCACTAACTGCTGTTTGTGCCCTGTGTCTTTATTGTACGGAATACAACGGCCACCTTGGGCGGAAAGGCACCTGATGCGTGGCATGGAAATGGAATCCGGAGGGCCTGTAGGGACCTAGGGGTGGGAGACAGAACAGGAGCACATTCAATGAGTGTGTCACACACCCATCACACAGTACATGTCAACAACTACAAGCAATGTACACACATCGCACAGAGCAATAGGGCACAATGCCACAGTCACCAACAGTGGCATACTACCCTGGCCATGGAGCGTTGACACACTGCACGCAGTGAACATACGGCCACCCTGACACAGCACACACACACCTGCATAGATACAGACACATCATCCGTCGTACATGGACACTCACCGTCAAGTGAAGTAGCGGGCGATGAGCTGCTGGCGCACATTCCCAGCTTCCTCCTCTCCGCTGTCCACCTCACTCGAGCTGTCCTGGTCTGCGGGCTGGGGCCCTGGTTGATCTCCGTCATCCACAATGAGGGGGATCTGCTTCCGAATGGCCAGATTGTGCAGCATGCAGCACGCCACCACTATCTGGCACACCTTCTGTGGGGAGTACGCCAGTGCACCCCGGTGCGGTCCAGGCACCTGAACCTGGACTTGAGGAGGCCAAAGGTACGCTCGACCACACGTCTGGTCCTCCCATGTGCCTCATTGTATCGATCGTCTGCTGGGGTGCGAGGATTCCTCAATGGACTGAGCAGCCATGCCCCATTCGGATACGCAGAGTCACCTGGGTGTGAGGGACACAGAGAACCGTTGCTATTCCAACTGGACAGGGGACAGCATCGCACAACCAGCACGCTACACCACTCCACAAACTCACCGACAATACAGCCACGATCCTGTTGCAGATTGGCCATCAGTCGTGGCAAGATGCTGTTGCGCATTATGTGTGCGTCATGGGCCGAGCCTGGAAACTTTGCACACACGTGGGTGATCACCATGTCCGCAAGGCACACCACTTGCACATTCAGGGAGTGCGTGTGCTTCCTGTTGCGGTACAGGTGCTCAGTGGCCTGTGGTGGAACAAGGCCAACATGAGTGCAGTCAATGGCTCCCACGACGTGTGGGATTCTGCCAAGGGCATAGAATGCACCCTTCACTGCCGCCAATTCACGAGCCCTGGGGAATCGGATGTACCTGTTCCGGTACAGCATCATGGCTGCCAGTACATCCCTCAGCACCTTGCTGAACATGGGCTGGGACATCCCTCCTCCACTGCCCACTGTGTGCTGGAATGACCCAGTGGCGAAGAAATGCATGGCGGCCATCACCTTAGCCGTGGGGGTGACAGCAGTCGGATACACCCTGCGGGGACGGAGATGGGGCTCTAACATGGCACACAGTCGATGCAGAGTTGGCCTGTCCAGCCGGAACTTCCTGATTACCTCTGTATCGTCCATGTCCGCCAGCAATTGGTATGGGCGGTCAATGTTCGGTCTCCGCCTGGGTTAAATGGCAGAGGACACATGTCAAAGCAACACGGCACATAGCAATTTCGCATACACATCACTGACATGACTGAGCAAGCACATGGGCCACAGCCCAGCTGTCAAGCTGGGACGGCACGGCCACAATACACTTACACAGGTCTCCCAACAATGGCAATGGCAAGTGAGACATACCACTGCCATGTGCATGCACATGGGGATCTAGGCCCCAATGACTTGCGGGGCGTGCTGATGGGGACTGACTGCATATTCGTCAAGCGGCAACGCCACGGCAACATGAGTGTCTGCTGAGCATGGTACTGCTTCCGAGGCTGGATGAGTATGGCACACAACGACGACGATGTGGGCACGGGCTGAGCGGCCAATACAAGTGGGACCTGTGGCACGAGGGGATATGAGACAGTAGTAGGTGTCAGCACTGCACCCTATGTACAGCACTGTACGGATCACAGCTCCCGAAACATTGACTGGTGTCCACATTGACAGCCCCATGCCAAGACGGCTGTGTGCTTGCAGTCACACGTCACAGGTGAGAGGTTACATTGCACGTGCCAGGTGGCAGTCGTACATAGTGGGAGCTGGCATGTGTGTGCATGTGTCTCCTGTTCAGGATCCACCAGATGGGCGCTGACTCTGTACTGACCATTGGACACAGCATGTTCCGTGGAAGGCTTGTGTGTGTGGGATGGTGGCACTGGATGTGCCTCCGTTGGGTGGGGGCCATGCACAGGGCGGGTACGTCGATGATTGCGCATTGTTGGTCACGGTGGGTGCACCAGCTAAGATGTGTTGCCCTGTGTTCAATTCCTATGTCCGCATGATGATGGACTGTGGATGTGGGCAGACTACACATTGGTCGATGTGCTGTCTATATGCATGTGCCTTCACACCAGGCACAGCTGCCCCTGCACATGTGACCCCTGCTGGACTCGCTGCTGGGTCTGTGGAGCTGATGCACCTTCTGCGCGTGGGCGGACAGCTCTCCTCACTTCCCTCATTGCGCATGTCATGTCTTTGCCGCAGGTGACATGGATCATGGAGGGCCCACATGTACGCGTGGGTAGGCTACACATGATTGTTCACTGGTCGCCACCCCCAGTCAGTGTTTCGAATGGGAAGGTAGTCGTGCTGGTGGTATGTTCGATGTGGCGGATGGGCGGGCCTAGGTGCGGGCTTACATTCCGGACATGGGGGGTAGTTGGATTGGCGACTAGTTGCAGTACACACGGGACACGTCTCTTCCTTTCCACATCTGGGTCATCCCTTGTACTAACTGACAGTGATACAGTCATCTTCGCCCCAGCCCTCATGTCCTCCCTCGCCCCCAATATGCATGCTCACCTGCGAGGCTAGCGCTTGCACAGGCAGCCCCAAGCTCGCACCAGAGAGGGCAAGGAGTGTATGTGTGGGTCCAGTTGCACGAGTGGGCTGTCTCAGGGTATGATGTGTGGCGGGACGCCGTCCACCTGCGTGGTGCCCCAAATGGAGACCCGGCCTGCATGGACTATGCATCACAGTCTTCGCCTTCCGGATCCGCCACCTGCGACACCCAGTGGCTGTGGCTGCCCTTGCGGCCAGGCCGCGTCCGTCTGTGGCTGATGGCCCACACATTCACTCTTTGGCCTCTCTGGGGAGGGCTCAGGGGTGGTGGCGCACGCGCTTGCACTTAGTCGCAATGGCATGTGGCGTGGTTGGTATGATGGGCAATGGATGGGATGGTGCGAGCCACCTCCCGTGACGTCAGTGCTGCTCGTGCTGTGGTGCGTCCCCCTACACTTCCATCTGACTTGTGCCATGCTAGACGTTGAGGTTCTATTGCCTGCGTGATATGACCAGGAGGAGCGCGAGGAGACCTCTCACACACCATGCTCCACTGCCATCCCGTGCCCTGTATCGCCTGTGCGGATTGACTATGTTGGGGTTACACCTGGTCGACTGGGGCTGTGTGTGCCTTGTCAAGGGGCATGGCGGGCGCACAACAGGATCCAGCTTGTCCACAGAGGGTGGGCTGAGGTGCGCCTGGTACCGCTTTGTACGTGTGCCCGGCTGCTGTGCACACACGTGTTCACTCCCCCGACAGGTGTCCTCTCACAATGCCCAGGGAAGCGGTGGTGTACTGTTCATGACCCCTCCCAACACGGCGTGCTCCAACTTGGCATGTGCGCATCTACCCGTCGCACCCACCCACCTGAGCACTGCGTCCATACGACTTCACACGACACATGTGTGTCTTCCACAGTAGTGCTACTCATTTGCGTTGACATCCAATGCCAGTGGACTACATGGTAATGTCACGACTGCCGTGTACTTCACATACTCTCATCCTCTCTCATTCGTACTTGTGAAATGAGTCAGCGGAGGCAGTTTTGGTTTCAAACATTATATTGAGTCTTCTGTCCTCTGTGATGCAGTATAGTGGACACTACTGGCAGCGGAATACATGTTGAGGATATACTGTGCATGATTACAAATGGGATAGGGTGTGGGGTTACATCTGCTTGGCCAAGGCTGTGCTAATGTACATTTACGTATAGCTGCGGAGCTGCGGACTTTGACACAGACGGTATACATGTAGCCTACCAGACCGCTTGGCATCATGGGCACAGTCCATCTCAGTTCCATGTGACAGGTTTGCTGCGGTTGTTCCTCATGCACGCGTGCATGTGAGATGACATCAGGGCATGTGCTTGCGTGCATGCAGCGGCGTGCCACTTGTTGTTGCACTGTGGTGGTTACTGGACATGTCACAGTCACTGGGGTCGTGTTGTTGTTGTATGCACTTGTCGTCCATGCAAAGGTCCTGGTATGGGATTCCCGGGGCGGGGGTGGGAGGGGTGCAGCACCCACAGACTCCAGGCGACCTATTCATGTCCACTGAGCGGTGTGTGTGTCCATGTGCGCTGGATTCATGTCGTGTCCTGGTTGTTCGTGCAGTTCCGTCCATGTGGGTGCGATACACAGAGCCCATGCCACTGCCTCCCACGATGCATGCGGTGTTCCTGGATGTGATGGGGAACAGTGTGCATGTCCCGGTCATATCCGATGTCATGGCGATGTCGTTGATGGTGTGGTTACAGTTGCCGGTCGTTTGGTATGGCTGTTGTGGTGGTGACTGGCCAGTCCGTGCGGAAGCTAAGCATGGGTGCGGGGTTGGACATCATAGGTCACTCGGGGAACCTGCGTTGTGGTCCGACGTATTTACAGGTTGTCAGGTATGCGATGCCGTCCAGCAGGGCTTCCATGTCATTGGTGGTGTACATGTTTGCCAGCCAATGAAGCGGATGGTGGCTGTCAAGGTGTTGTTCGTAGGTTGTCCCTTGGAGGACCATGATGGGGCATGCTGGGTGACATTCGATGTAGCTGTTCTCGATGATCCGTCGTGTGGAGGCACAGTGGTTCCATTTCAGTGCGCGTGCGATGTTGGCCACATACGCCATGCCCCCATAGGCAGAGCAGGCCCTGTCGTGTGCGTCCAGAGGGAGGAGTAGTGGTAGCAGGTCCGCCTTCAGACATGCCGGGTTGGAGAGGCATATCTCGACGGGATGCTGGTAGGGACACCTCCGACAGTAGAAGACGGGCATGACGCAGCTGAACAATGTGATGCGGTAAGTCAGTCGGTAACTTACGTTCAGCAGGGACAGGAGATCGCATCCCAATGTATGTATCGTGCTGGTTTGGTACAGCTTGAGCTCTTCGGCGTAGTTGGGTAGGTGTGTTGCGGTTGCCATTTCGCAGCGGTTCGTAGAGGTGGCGTGCTCCGGCTGTGTGTGCAGTCTGCAATGTGCACGCTCCGGGGTTGCTGTGAGCTCTGTGTAGTCGTGGGGAGACAGGACTTGTGTTCTGTTGGCTTGTTTGGAGGACACGGGCCCTCTTCCCACATGCTTCTCAGACAGTTCAAGGTCAGTGCTGTGTGACTCCTTCCAATTAACTTGCATGTGGCCGACATGGGGGAGTGTTTTCTTCTTTCTTCCCCGTCCGTTGTGTGCTTCTGTGATATGCGCTATCTGCCGTGTGGTCGGTCTCCTCGGCATGCCTGTGTTGGTCTATTCTTGGACAATGGCTGTATTCACCGGCTTCTGTCGTAGGGCTGTGGTTTCGGTGTTGGAATGGAAGGTCATTCAGTGCTGTCTGCTCTCCCTTGTGTGGGCGGCAGGCTGCCTTTCCGCTCTGCGTTGGGCCTTGTGTGTGGATGTAATTCTTGGGCCACCTGTTGTCGGTCCCCGGGTTCTTTGGTGTTCCGTTTCATGTGTCTTGTTCATATGTGCAGGGTGGTATGGGTTTTTCAGTGTGGTACTGGCGTTCCTCTTCCCGAAGGGGCCCTACTTCTCCTAGTTGGTGTTGCCGCCGCTGTGTGCTACGCCATGTTTGTTACACTGGGGTGTGTCCTGCTGTTGCGTGTCTTCACTGACATGTGTGCGTCGGTTGTGTGGCGTTGGGTGTTGTCCGTGAATTGGGCGTTGGGGACATGTCTGTGGCCGGCCTGTCACGTGTCATGTGCGTTCGGGATGGGGCTGATGTGTGTGCTGCTTGGTTGTGTCCCTGTGTCTGTGTGCGACGCATGCATGGCGCTGCGGTTGGCCTCTGCGTTGTGCGCATGTGTGGCGGCGTCATCGGCGCTTTGGGGCCGTGACGGGGTGGTTGGTTCCTAGTCCCAGGTGGTGTGTACACATGTGTTCTGCGATGTTACGATTTGGCCTGTGTGTCATATGTGGATGCGATGGTGGATGTGTAGTGTGCACGCGCTGGTGGGGGTTGTCCGCTTTTTCCGCCCTTGCACTGTGTGCGCTGTTTGCGTGCACTTGTTGTGTGTGTGCCTACCTGCGTCTCCGCGGTACGTTGCGTCCTTGGTGGTGCATCAGCAGAAGCATGGGAAGGGCCTGCAGTGCTGGATTCATGCCCGGGGTGCCGCTTCTTCGTTGTCCGTGCTCTGCGTCCGTGTTTCCGCCTCTCTTTCACGTGCGGTGTCTCTTTGCCGTGGGAGCCGTTTGTTTGCGGCATCGTAATTTATGCGCCGGGCGGGACGTGTTTCGTCGGACGGTGTGTGTCAGTTGTGCTGCGCCGCTACGTGTGCGGGCGCACTTTGATGGCGGACGGTGTTGCTGGCTTGCCGGCGGTGTTTGGCCTGCTTTTCGCATCGTAATTGGGCGGGCGTGTGGACTGCTGCGTGCTGGCGGTAACTGGTGGTTTTTGCATCCGCCAGCACGGCGGTAGTGCTTCCGCCCGCCATCGTAATGGGCCCCTAAAAAACTAATAGGGTCAGAGATCCCTATAATGGAAATTTCACTGAAAACCAATGTAATCTATAATTCCAGAGCCAACGTTAGATGCAACAAAACAGTGTCTGGCTTACAGAGAAATTACAACGTCGGGGCAGGCAGATAGATTCTTTAAAGTGTCAAGAAAACAACAGAGCCAGAAAGCTGATCCACCTTGGTAGATAAAGTTAAAAAGGGGTGCCAAACATCAATCTTTAAAAGTGTTGAGAGGAAATTGCCAAAATATAGTCAACATAAATCCAAGGATGCAAATAACCTGTAATACACTAAGCCCAGTCACCTGCAAAAGGCAATAGCACAACTATGTGAAGCATCACTCACAAGAAAAGAAGCTTCAACAAAACGTTTATTTAAGTTGTCTAGATCACCTACTTTGGACTTGCTAGAGTCGAGTGCCCTTTTTTAACTTTCTCTACAAATTGGGGGCATGGTCTCGCCAGCGGCAAGATGGCTGCGCGCTGAACGAGTTCTTCCGGCCGAGCCAGTGCTATCCGTCACCATCCGCCATTAGAGGGAGGCAAACGACTTATAATCGCTGCACCAGACACTGACTACCCCTGCTGCAGCCTCGGGACAACTTGAGAGGCCTGCGGCTGGGACAATGCTGGACAGGGGGCTGGCCGGCCTCCCACGTGCTTGTTTGGGCCTGGATATCTGTTCCTGCCTGGCCTGCTCGGCGAAACCTGTCCTGTGGCTGCCGCTGGGAGCATCGCCCTGCCGTGCCCTTGTACCTGGCCTTGCGTGGTCTCCTCCGGGTGCAGGCCCATGTCTGGCCCGGCGGTGCCTTCCCGCTGGGACTGCAGTCTCCTGGCGGTGTGGATGCCGTGCCCGCTGGGTGGAGCTGTGGCCTTGGCTTCCCTACGGCCCGACCCGACAGCGGATCCTGATACTTCCACGGCTGCGGAGGGACATCCTGTGGGCAGCCGCCTGGATTGGATTGCGGCTGTGACTGGTGATTCGTGACACCTGGAGGCCCCAAGTACGACTGCAGCACGTCCCCGGCACCAACTCTGCTGGCTGCCCGACCCGCTCTTCTGCGTTGCTCCTGGCCCGAGGTGAGGCGGTCGTGGACCTCTGGCCCCCGCAGGCTCTCCCCCCCTGGTCCACGCTTGGGCTTGAGCCATGGGCTGTCTGGACTGGCAGCCCTCATGCTCCCCCCAACACTATCCGGTGAGTTGGGGCTGGATACCCCTGCAGCTTTCCTGGCCGCCAATATTTATGCACACACGCCTGCAGTCTGGGGGGATTTATCCTGGTGGCTGCCTTTCTGCTCCAGCTTGTCCTCCTTCCACACTACAACCTTCGCTGCATCACTGGGAGCCTCGTTGGCCTGAACTAGGGGTGCATCCTCTCACCTCCCCCAGGGGACATTACCGGCGGCTTGCTGCGCACCGGCGTAAGCTGATTTAACCTAGCCTGGCCTGGGACAACACCATTACTCACCCCCTCATATTGCCTGCTGCCTCCTGAACTCCAGGCGGAATCCCTTGCGCCTTGAAGATTGCTACCTGCCCTCCCTCCTCACCCCCCCCATGGACTGGCTTCAATATAAGTAAGGCCCTTCGGGAGCTGCCACTCCAGGCCTCCTAGGGGTTCGCCTGGCCTGATTTGCCCCGGATCCTGGTGCATCCTGATCTCTATCAGGCACCCCAGCGGACTAATTTCTTGACTGCCCCACAAGTTTTGCCATGGGGAAGATGGACACCAGGCAGCCCAAAATCACTTTCACGGGGCGGGGAGCGGAGCGGGCAGGGGCGGTGAGGTGCCCCCTGACACCGGCAAGCAGTCCACCCAGACGGATCTTCCCGGTGAGCAGGATGACAGCCTTCGAGCCATCTTGCTAGAGGTCAAATCCAGTCTGAAGTCCATGGACACCAAAATTGACCACCTAACGTCGCGCCTTGACCAGGTGAAACAGCGGGTGGACGCTCATGATGCCTGCATTGTCCAGCTCGAATCAAGGATTTTGGACGCGAATGACATTGGGGCTGAGAGCGGGCGGAAACTCCTCAAAATGGACAAGATCCTCGAAGTAATACGTGCCAGGAATGAAGACTTAGAAGCGCGCTCCCGGAGGAATACCATTCGGGTCGTTGGCCTTCCAGAGTCCACTGCGACCGGGAGAATGGAAGACTATCTTGAGTCCCTGCTCCATGACCTCTTTGGCCAGGTCCTGTCTAACCATTTCATCATTGAGCGGGCACACAGGTCCCTTGGCCCGCGACCTCCTCCCGGGACCCCTGCGAGGCCCATCATCGCCCGCTTGCTGAACTACCGGGACTGTAACTCCATTCTTCACAGGGCCCGGGAGCTGGGGGAGATCAACGTTTTATCCTTCTACCCTGACTTCACCCTATCTGTTCAGGCGGCCCACAGGGACTTCCTTCCCGCTAAGCGCATTTTACAGCAGCTCCACATTACTTATGCCATGTTGTACCCTGCTAAAATTCGCATTGACTTTGGTGAGAAGCCGACATTTTTCACTGATCTGAAGGCCGCCCTCACCTTTGCCAAGCAGCTACAGAAGTCCCCCCCGCTGAGTCGCCACACTACCTCTGAAGACAATCGAACAAGTGATAATGACTGAGTTTTGCATGCCTAGCTTCAGTTTACAGTACCACTTGGCATCCTGTATCAGCTCCGCTCCACTTAACTGCTGCAGTGTTTTTTGCATACTGTTGTTTGTACTTTTCTCGCTGTCGCTTCTGCCCTCACTTTTGCTAAGCAGCTACAGAAGTCCCCTCCGCGGAACCGCCACACCATTTCCGAAGACAGTCGCATAAGTGACAATGACTGAACCTCGTACGCCTAGCCCTGCCTCACAGTTATGCATGTCTCTCGGCACATACCCCACTCACCCTGATTGATGTAATGTCATATGCATTTTGTTGTATGTACTTTCCTTTGACTGCTTTTCCCTGAGGCGTTCAGCAATGGTCGAAAATTGCATGTTTAGCATTGTTTATAGGAATATGGGACATTCTATGTTTACCCCATTCACCCTGCCTGCAGCAAAGAAGTATATAGATGGTTGTATGTATTGCCCTCAAGTCGCCTCCCTCTGAGCCTTACAACGCCCGGCCACCCTGCCTACATGGCAAGGGGAAAATGGCTGAGCCCACACACCCTGAAGGGATAATTCCCACACCCGCACTAAGTTCTCCAAGTTTGGGTTTCCTGGGTGGGGGTGGTTCAAATGCTCAATGTGAGAAGTTGGCCTGGTATATGCTGTCCACTAATTAAAGTGGGCACCTTGCACCAGTCCAAAAGACCCTTATGATGTATGAGGTCAAAGATAACCTTTAGAAAGCTATCCTAGTGGTAGCTGTGGAGAGCAGCCTTCAGGCTTAATCTTGAAGGAATGTAAAGCAACTTGTTTTACCAGAATATCACCTCCTATATTGACTAAATGAAAGGAGAACCACACATGAGTTATATAAAAATATGTATTTATTAATATAACACTCTCTACTATCCTCTACCCGAGGATAGAACACAAAGCACACAATACGAGATCAATAGAACAGTTGTAAGTAGCACAATACACAGTGGGCTCCAGGGGGAGACCAAACCATATACTAAAATAGTGGTATAACAGTCACGACTGAGATCAAGACAAGATCTGGAGCACGTAGAATCATTGGGACCCCAAGGAACCACCCAAGGTGAGTAAATAGGGACCCCACGGAGGACGGGTGCAGTGTGTGAACACGACCGGGGGCTCCGTACAATTCTATGGGGAAGTCGCGGTTACACTTTTAAAGTTTAAGGACCCTTCTAGGAGGACTTCGGGCGAACCCTTTGGAACTTAAGAGTTTGTAGAGCCACCCCACCCGTGGATACCATAGTACCTGAGTTACCTATCCCAGAGGAGTCGGGTGCATAGGTCTGAAGTGGCGTCGGAAACTGATGTAGTTCTCAATGGAGGGCTGCGAAGAAGTGCTGCTTCCGTTAAGGTGAAAAGGGTCCGGTGGAATCCAAGCCTGGATTCAGGAAGGAAGAAACCTGAAAGCAGAGGGGACAGAGTCTAGGTCACTTCAGAGTGACCAGGGGCTCGGTAGACGAATGCCCACCGATGTCGGTGCTTCAGGTGCGAAGAAGGGATGCTTGACTCTGCAGCCACGAGGACCAGGAGGCGTCGAGGACAACCAGGAGCCGGAGGTGAGCTGTCCCATGAAGGATGTCGAGTGCTGAGGGGTCAGTGTCCGGCTGGAGCACCAACAAGCCTTGGCAAAAGCAACCCACAAAGGAAGGTCAAACAGGTTACGGTGTAGACCAGCAAGGTCCAGGGAACTCACCAAGCAATGGGGAGTCAGGGCACATCTGGAGCAACAAGGAAAGCTCAACATAAATCAAGATGACCCTCAGAGAGACCCACAGGCCAAAGGACCAGGAGTCACGAGGGGACCTCGGGCAAGATTGTAAAGTACCACCCCTCGGAGCACTCGGTGCAAGGAGGCCAGAGTTCTTTGGTGAAAATTCTGCTCAGGGTCAGGACTACACGGAGTTCAATGCACAAGCTCTGGGATTGCCAACAAGCATATGCAACTGCAAATGGATGCGGAGCACAGGGGTTCAAGTTATGCAGTCCCCACGAAGAATACTGGCCTCAATCTTGCTGAGAGGGCAGATCTACCTCAGGGACCTTAAGAATCCTACCTCCTGTGTTGCTGAAATCTTTGGAGTCCGCAGGAGCTCAGGAGCAGCAGACCAGTCAGTTGCATTAAGGTGCCTGCTAGGGCAGGGGAGTGACTCCTTCACTCCAAGGGAGATTCTTCAGTTGTCCTTAGTGCACCACAGGTCCTACACAGAGCCTGTATGGAGCAAGGGCACAGACAAAGCTTTGGACAGAGAGGGAGACGAAGTCGGGCCCAGTCGAAGTCCAGCAAAGTCCAGAGTGTCCAGACGGTCGAAGGTCAGTGGTTTCTTCTTGTAGAATCTTGTCCACATAAAACTAAAGTCTTACAGCCAGGTAAGCCCTTATGTACCCACAGGAGAGGGTTGGACAGATTTGGGGGACCCTCTTAGGGGAGGGTCAGGACAGAGGGGTGGTTACACCCATGTCCTTTGTCCAGTTTCACGCCAGAGCAGGAGCCAATGGCTCCAAGAACTGGTTTGAGCTGGACTATGCACAGGGACACTAAATGTGCCCCGGGTGCAGACTTTCAGGCACTCTCAGAGTGCACCCACCCAGCCCCAATACACTAAATCCTGTCTGGGAGGTGGTCACACCTCCCTGTGTCAGGATGCCTATTGTGCTGCCTTCCCCTGCTGGAGCTTGGCTCAGCAGCAGGAGGGCAGAAGTGTGTCTCTGGTCGGCAGCATCCATTTTGTGCTGACCGGGTCGAGAAGGCTGGCACCGGATAGACCAGTGACCCCACGAAGCTCGCTTCTGAAGGGTGGAATCATACCTCCCACACCGGTTACCAGTGTGGAGGTATGATTCCAATTTGTTTGATACCAAACACGATATGTTTCTATGCAGCCGTTTTCGAGATAGCATTTACCGCGAGGTTATAATGCACCTCTACCTATATGTCCGGCTGAGTCACAGACAACCCGGGAGAATGGTATCCAAAGGCTGCAGAGAGGCTCTGCTCATGCCGGGGCACCCTCTCACTCAAAACCCAGCACCCTGCCTTCAGGATTGATAAGGCCCGCTATAGGGGTGACTTATAAGTTTTAAGTGTAGTGACCTATAGATATAGTGAACCTATATCTAAAGTAAGTGGTGCAAGCACCATCTTACACAGGTTGCAGTAGCAGACCTGTAGTTCCATTTTGCATGGCATCTCATGGGTGGCATAATACATGCTTCAGCTCATGGGAGGCCTCTAGGGTACCTATGCCCTGGGTACATGGGTACCATATACTAGGGACTGAGAAGGGTACCCCAGTATCCAATCTGGAGTGTACCAAAGTACCTGCATGTCAATTTAAGGGAGAAAGCAGATAGACTGGGGTCCTGATTAGCAGGATCCCAATCAGACTAGTCAAAAACAGTGAAGCATCAAGCAGAAAGTGGGGGTAACCATAAGAAGCAGATCCTACTTTCCTACACTCAACCTATTTAGGGGGTTGGACTGGGTGGGGGGTGGTCTTGGGTTTCTCATTTAGGGTTCCGTAACTGGCACCTTTCACAGGGGGTTCGTTTTGTTGTTTCTCTTGTATTGTTCTTGTTATGTCACTGACTGTATGCATTCCACAATGCTCTACATCTTAGGACACTGGATCTCCTTGGTTTGACCACGGCCCACAGACGCTACATCACCAATTTTTCCCGGCTGCTACATGACTGACACCACCTTTTTGACATGGAACATTAGGGGTCTGAATGACTATCGAAAGGCACGCCTTATGCACGCACATCTCACCAGACATAATGTGGATGTTTGTTTCCTCCAAGAGACGCACCTCCTCCCCACCACCTCATCCAGGCTGCAAACCTGTCATTGGGGGGAATCTTACACTGCCTTCTACTCTAATTATGCGCGCAGTGTCACCATCCTCTTTAGGAAGGGCCTCCCCTGGCATGGCACCCACTCCCTCATAGACACTGAGGGTCGCTATGTGATCCTTGCCGGCACCCTCTACAACCAGCCATTGATACTTGCGGCACTCTATGGCCCCAATATCGATGACCCCAGATTTTTCACCCACGTCTGGCAAATCATATCTTCTCTGGGACCTCACCCTTTGATATGGGGCAGTGACTTCAACATTGCACCCTCGCTGGCTAGACCGCTCGGGGGATCGCACTCAACACCGACAGGCCACACCCATCCTCCACACCCATCCTCCACACAATTTTAGAAGACAACTCCTTATTAGACGCCTGGCGCCATACACACCCAGGCGTGCGCGAAGGATCTTGCGTATCCGGCTTGCACAGATCCTGGTCCCGCATCGACTTATGGCTCATCACTCGTGATGTCGCCTCATGGGCCACCTCAGTGGACCAGCTGCGCCGCACATTATCTAATCACGCCCCGGTGCGCCTGTGTCTGCAATTCCCGCTTACCCTTCACCGTATGTTCACATGGTGCTCGCCTCCCAACTCGCTTCGCAATGCTGCTTTCCGTGAGGATATTCGGGATGCCATCATAGACTATTTTGAGCGCAATACCGGCTCCGTCGAGTCGCCCTCGGTGCTCTGGGAGGCCTTCAAGGTCGTGATCCAGGGGGAATGCATTGCTAAACAAACTGGGGTGCTAAAATCCATCAGAGGACCCCTCGAACGCCTGGAAAAAGACATCAAAGCCTTAGATCTCCAACAATACCAGGACCCCAGCCCCGCCACTCTTGCCTCCATCAGATCCAAGCTCACCGAGTTTCACGAGGAGGCGGATAGAGAGGTTACGTTCCTTGGCAGAGAAGCCCATGCTCACCGCTATGGTGAGGGCGATCGCCCTGTCAAGACCCTTGCAAACCTTCTTAGACAGCCACACGCATCCTCTTATATCACAGCACTTTGCGACGAGGCTGCCGGGAGGACCACCTCCCCCGTAGACATCATCGCTAGGATTTCTGCTTTTTACTCCCAACTATACACTGCTGGTGAGGCCCCGCCCAGGGAAATCCTGGATCAATATTTTGATTCAATTGAGCTGTTGTGGCTCGGAAACAGACACCGGGAGTACCTGGACGAGCCATTCACCCTTGAGGAAATCCCCAGAGTCATCGTGGGACTCCCGGGCGATAAAGCTCCTGGCTCAGATGGGCTTACCCCCGCATTTTACAAAGAGTATGCGCCTCTTCTCGTCCCGCACCTGGCTGAAATGTATAACAAATCTCTTGACTTGGGCAGATTTCCCCCATCTCTCCGCGAGGCCATGATTACTCTATTTCTAAAGCCGGATAAATCCCCAGAGAGCTGTGATTCCTATCGCCCCTTATCGCTAATCAATACTAACAATAAAATCTATGCTAAACTGTTAGCCAATCATCTCCTCCCACTCATGCCATTAATAGCTCGTCCCGATCAGTTGGGGTTTATCCCAGGCCGCGCCACCTCGCACAATCTGCGTACCATCTTCTCTGTTCTTCACCAGATTAATCCCGCCCTGCCTGCAGTGGCCGCCTTCCTGGACGCCACTAAGGCTTTTGATACACTGGAATGGCCCTTTCTTTTTTTATCTTCTTCCTCGCTTGGGCTTTAGTCTGAACTTCGTGCAAAAGATTCAACTTCTCTACACACTCCTGACGGCACGCATCATGATCAACGGGCAGGTTACCGACCCTATAGATATCACGAGGGGCACTAGGCAGGGATGCCCCCGGTCCCCCATGTTATTCGCCATCGCTATGGAGCCTCTGGCAGCGCACTTACATCAGCATCATACCCAGCGGGGCATCAGTTTCTCATCCCGTGCCCTGGCTACCTCTATGTACGCAGACGATGTCACGATATATATCCGCGAACCACAGGAGAATCTAGCTCCCAAGACTAGGGAGGTTATCCGCTTTCGCTGGAGCAAATCCGTTCTCTTCCCCTCACAGAGGCCACTAAGCCGTTCTCCACAGACTATCCATTCATCTGGGCTAATGGTCCCACCAGATACCTGGGCATTTGGCTGACCAGAAATATGGACTCTGGAGAGGTGTGGTGCAGCGGCCAGGGCAGCTGACTTTGGAGCACAGGGTTCACGGTTCGATCCCCGGCTCCGGCGGCAGCTCAGCACCATGTGAATCTGGGCAATAGCTCACTTAATTTCCACTCCGGCCCCCAGCGCCTTGAGACCCGTAAGGGTGAGTAGCTGCGCTATATAAAAACGGACTTACATTTTTATGGACGAGCTGTGGAGGTCCAACTTCGGCAAAGCAATGGACTGGCTTCAAACCAAGATACACATTTGGCAAACTCTCCCTCTTTCATTAGCCTGACGTATCGCCCTTGCAAAAATGGTCATGCTCCCGAAATTCCTATACTTATTTTTAAATATTCCCATTCCACTTACTTCACAATTTTTAAAAAACGACACTCATATATTATCATATTGATTTGGGCAGGATGCCAGCCCCGTATTTCTTATGACGTCCTAACACTGCCCCTAGCCAGTGGCAGAATGGGGGCCCCCGATCTCAGGCTTTACGCGCTGTGTGCCCAAGCTAGCTTTCTCCATTTTTGGATCCACCCGATGCCTTTCCAGCCACATGTGGCGGTCGAGACAGATCTGGCCTCCCCCTGGCCACTACGGACAGCACTGTTTTTACCACACAGAAACCCCCGAGGCGAGATCAACACGGTGGAATGTGTGCGTTGGGCCTGGGGTGGGCTGTGCAGATATACTTGCGCTAAAGAACTCTTTGCACCTTCAATGCAGCTTGCCAGTAACCCCTCTTTCCCCCCGTTGCAAACTGCTGGCATGGCTCTTTGTGCAGCAGACTTGGGCATCCGCACCAATGCTGACCTCTACCCCAATAACAATTTTCTCACATTTCCTGATGATGCAGCACCACTAGACAAGCTGCTCTACTATCAGATTAGGGCCACATGTAAAAGTAATAACCCTGCCTTTCCACTCGCTCCCCAGCCCAATGCTGCGCTCAAACACATGCACTCCTCCACTTCTCCGAGCAAAATGGTCACAAGGCTACACACTCTCACCTTGGCGGCCTCCCCCATAGACACGGGGTGCGCCCGCAGCACATAGGGTGCGGACCTGGTTGGTGGTCTCTCTCTTGCGCAGTGGCAATATTGCTGTAATTAAACCAAGCGTGTCT
Source organism: Calotriton arnoldi (assembly GCA_963921515.1). Classification (NCBI taxonomy): domain Eukaryota; kingdom Metazoa; phylum Chordata; class Amphibia; order Caudata; family Salamandridae; genus Calotriton; species Calotriton arnoldi. Next base: position 1,112,094 of record CAWUFW010006582.1, on the reverse strand, counting down.
CCCCCAACCTATGTTCCCTCTAAGCTACGCACGTGCGCGCGCGCGCAGCCTTGCTTCTTACAGTGCCCAGACACTCTGTGGGAGCGCACTCTCCCCTCGAGGAGCACAATACATAACAAAAGGGCAGCGTGAAAACGTCCCTTTTCAAGGCAGCCGGCGCACCAGGAGGCCAATTAAATCAATTAAGTGACGAAGGGGCTGCTACCAGTGTCCGAAGAGGCCCCTAGCAGGCAGTGTGAAACAAAACATATGTGAATGTCTTTCACACTGCAATGAGAGGGTGTGGATGCAAAGGACGAGTACCATGCAAATCACAGAACTGTATTTATGAAGATAGCTCAGTGGGTTACTGCTTTAGTTAGAGAGACCTTTAGTTACTTGCAGTTTATAAGTTAAAATCCTAAAATAGAACAGCGTGCTATTAACTGTTAGCAAAGAGCTGCATGTAAACTGAGAGGTATATATTAGAGTGTTATGATTTTTTCCCCAGTCTTTCATTTTTGTAATGTTGGAAGAAGATTTGTTTGGGTAGAAAACAATTGTAATGATTAAAGAGAACCCCCAACCATGGTGTTACGTTTCAAATCCTGAGTTTGCACTACTCCACACCAAGCACACTTAAATTATGCTGTCTTCCAGTATGGATGACTTGTAACTGGTACACCTTGTAATCCTCAGTCTTATGTAACGTTTCCTATACACTGATTTACACACGTATGATTGTTTGTCTCTGTGTAATGTGTGTGCGATGTAAAGTGCTCTGACACCCTTCACTGATATGAGTGGCACTATAAAAACTATTAAATGCATCAGAGAGTGGGTGGTTATGGAGACTTGAGGAGCACTGTTAAAGGGTGGTAGTGAGGGACTCTGTGGCGGAGGGGGACGCCACAAACAGTGTCACACGGGGCACCATCAGCGCTAAAGCTGGCCCTGGAAACAGATTCCAGTCTTGAAGCTCAAGCAAAGAGCTCCAATACTTTCCAGTCATGGTTGTTCAGAAAACTGTAAAAAAAACATTAAACTTTAATCTTAAAGAATAGCAAATACTTTTAAACCAATCTTCTTTTTTATTCATCATCACAAAGAATGCACCTTCAAATACATGATTTCAGTCTTTACACTGTACAAAACAAAGTTGCTCCATCTATAATTTTAACGTAGGCCACATATGGGTACACATGACGCCTGACTTGTCTTTTAGTTCACTAATAGCACTGTCTTTTGGGGGGAGGTGGTGGGGGAGCAGGAATGATTCTCAGTTCAGGTTTAATAAATACTTTGCACATAATCTGATGTATTAAGATGAGGTGCTTCCGATAGTTTACCATAGTGTAACATAATCTGTGCTACATGATTGACATGCCACATATTTTCAAGGCTTCGCTTGTGTATGGGTTCTTAAGAGCCAGAGCAGACCCTTGGCTCAGCTGTTCTTGTTAATTTGTTGTCTCACCCACCTTTGCCTTTTGCCATAATCCGGGCCACTGGAATTATGCGTCAGGAGAGGACCAAATTATGCAGCAGTGTTGAATTATGCCGCAAAAAAAGGCAAGTTATGAAGCGTGATGCTGCACATTTTGTGATAGCATTACTTTATTATTTTGACATTTAACACATGCTAACATTAACTGGGCAAATGTTTCACCTCATTAGTACCAATTTAACGCCCAAATACAACTATAAGCAACAGAAAGGTGACCAGTCAGCCTTTGCGAAGGGTCTTCCACTTCACAGCAATACAGGCAGAACCGGTTTTAGTAACTTTTTATCCATTCAAGCTAGAAGCAATTTTTGGGGATTAAAATCTGCACAGTATACAGCAGATGACGGATTATGTGGTACATGTGGCAAATTCATGCTCATGCAGAAAAGGCCACGGACGCAAAATCTTATAATTCCAGTGCCTGACCTTAGTACAAGGACGTGAGCATTCTGTCAAGCATAGGTTTTGTACTGGATTGGGATCCTTCCATAACAAAAATATCCATTAAGACATCTCTCAACGTATCTGTGCTGTAAAGTGCATTGCACTTGCAAAGTTTGAAAATTATGGCGACTTTTAATAGTTACTCCACTGTTACCCCTGCCTTGAGGGGTCATCATTTTTTGGCTCAATTCCCCCATCTATAAATGTTATTAGATAGGGATTTGCCTCAAAATCCATGGGTGGTTGCATGGGAATGCCCATGTACCACCTATGGTAATCCCACCCCCGATGCAAAGTAGCACAATTTAGTGGTACTTGGCGTTACTGTGGGCAACTTACCTACACAAATCATGATGTGCTTTGGAAAGTACATCCAACCACAACACTAGGTGCTGGGTTTGTGGCACTTTTGTGATCCAAACAAATTGCAGAGTTAATAGATCCGGATCAGAATCACTAAACAGGTCAATATTATGAGGACTATTTGTGTTCTTACTGTAAGCTAAATCTAATATAAGGTTACCAAATGACCAATGTAGAGCAAATGTTGCTTTACTGTGCAAAATCAGAAGGCAATGAAGGTGCCACTGAGAAGGGGCCACTGAAGCATGAGAGAAAAATGATTTGCGTCTGGCATTGAGCATGGCAAATTTCTATAGACCGATTTTGGATAGGCAGAGAATGGGGATTGGAAAGTAAGGAAAGCAGGAAGGACAAAAATAATAGAGAGATGGAGTGGAAAGATGATTTGAGAGTGTGAGGAAGAGGGGAGATTTGAGTGTAGAGAGAAAAGGAAACATGTAGGGAGAGGATGAGATATGGAAGTGAGATAGAAAGCAAGAAAGGGAGAGGATAAGAAAGAAAGGTGAGTGAAACATAGAAAGGAAAGGAAAATGGCAGGGAAAGGATAAAACAAACTAAAGGGGATAGGTAGACTAAGATGTGGCATACAAGGAGGTCGGAGCCAAGGAGAGGAACAAGATGAGAGAGAAGCATAGTCAAGATATAGATTTGACAGAGTAAGGGTGGAATGAGCGATAACAGGGAGATTAGAGAGACTTTGTGGGAGAAAGAAGAGTAGGACATAGATTGAAGAGAGGAGATAGAATAAGGGAAAAGTGGAGCAAAGTGGAAATAGAAAAAGAAAAGTGGGATTGTAAGGAAGAGCAAGGAGAGAAAAAAAGCTAAAAAAAGGGAGGAAGGCGATAAGGACAAGCTAGAAGATCAAGTGGAAGTGGACAGAGATAATAAAAGGTGCGAGGAGGAGATAATTGTGGCATGGAGATAGCAAATAGAGAGGATTTATAGGTAGAATGATTAGGGCACAAGATGCAGTGGTACCTATGCCCAGGGGTGCAAGGAACCCTTTGCGCCCCAGTAATGGGTGTCTTTCAATACCAACCCAGAGGAGTGTGTGAGTGTTTGGGGGTGTTTTTTTTTTTTACTGGTTTGCATTAGGGCCCATGGCACCCTTACTATGCCACCAATTTTGGTAGCTTGCAAACCGCACATTCTTCTATATTAAGTTTTTGCTTATCTTCAGTGCACGCAGCCTTAGCAGTAGTGCACAAAGCACCTTTATTGCCGCACACAGAGAAAGAAAATTAGAGGGAACATTGCCCACAACTATTGCTTACGGCTCATTCATTTTAAATATCTACACTGACTTTACTGCACTCCCATAACGTTGCACAAGATGGGACTAATGGACAGTGACAGATGTGTGCACTGCTCAGCTCCCGGTGCGGGATTTGCTCACCTGGCCTGGTCGTGCCCCAAGGTCTCCGATTTTGGGCTGGAGGTGTGCTCCACAATTAGCGACATCACTCTAGAGCGTATAACTCCTGACCCTCTACTGTGCCTTCTGGGTTATGTTAAGGACATTTCAGACGCTAATCGCAAACTAACTGCTATGTTACTGGTGCTTGCCAGGCGCCGGGTGGCAATTCATTGGGGCCGTAGACCGACGCCGCAGGCCAAGCATTGGATAGCCGATGCAGCCCACTGTCAGATGCTCCTGGGCGAATTCTGGGGCCTGATGCCTGTGGCAAACAGACCTCCAGATATATGGGGCCCTCTCATCTCCTACCTTCCCTGGCTGGCCAACCTGGACAAACTCACTGGAGGTTGCCCTATCACTGATGCCCAGACCGCGGAAGATGATCCCGACAAGACTGACTCCTAACATCCGACTGACTACCCATATTCTACACCGATAAAACAGCCCCATTTCCCCTTAGATATGATGACCCGTGGTACATTTTGTTCAATATGTCTCTAGCAATGTCGACTATATTCGTGATTGTAACAGATATTATGCTATCTGATGGAATGGAAAACTGTATCATGCCATAATGTTCAATAAAGGTTTTTGAAAAATCAAAAAAAACAAAAAACTTTCTCTGCAAATTCTTTTTCTAAACCTCCCTATAATATTATGCTCTCATGACACACCGAAAATATATTAATTCAAAAGGCTTTGATAATCTGAATAGTAATGTTCTGAATTCATAATAAAACATTGAATCCACATGGACACAGGCGTAGACGCTGTCTGGTGGGATATAATCTGAGGTGAAACGAGGAGAATGCATGAAAGTTTGCTTTGGCCTGGCAATAAGGATCCTTACTTCTGCTGAGCTGTCTCCTGCTTTATCAAGACTGAGACCTGCTGGGTGAGTTCCAGGATGAAAATAGGCCTTTTTCTGGGACACTAACATGCACCTTTTTCTACTGATGAGAGATCTGGAGCTTAGATGGTGGTTGTTAGAAATTGGGTTTCTGGTTAGCAGAGGTATGCACCCTGTCCAAGCAAAAACCACAATCCTGGTCAGGGAGAGTCAGATACACACCATAAATTAACCTGTGCACACCCTCTGATAACGTGGCACAGAGAAGTTAGGCTTAACTTAAGAGGCAATGTGTAAAATATTTGTGCAACACATCACACAGTAACACAATGAAAACACCACAAAAAGACTCCACACTATGTTAGAAATATAGCTATGATTTTTATAAATAAAACAAGACAAAGCAACAAAAATCCAAAAAGTAGAATTCGAGATGTCAATTTTTAAAGATTAAAAGTAAAAATAGCACTTAGAAGCAATAAGCGCCTATAAGGGTTATCTGGTCGCACTGGACCGGGGCAAAGTCAAGAGTTCAACCTGACCGCAATGGAGCGGGGCCGTATACAGGAGCCACGCAAGGCCTGCTGAACAAAAGACCTTCATCCTGGTCAAAACAGCAAGATGCGGGGTGCAGCCAAGTGATGAGTCTGTGTGGATCCTGCAGTCAGGGTGATGCATCGATTTTCTCCATGCAGTGGTGGCGATGTGCCAGTTCCGAAGACAATGCGTCAAGCTGAGAGGCGTTGGTTCCATAGACGATGCACCGGATTTCTCCACACAGCCAAGGGGATGCATCGATCTTCCCACACTGTAGAGGCGGTGAAGTGCTGACTCCGATACAAAGGTTCTTTAAGGTGATGCGCTAGCTCAGAGGGCGATGCACCGATTCTGCTTCCGCAGCAGCGACAATGCATTGGTTTTGCTACATGTAGACAGGTGATGCGTTGGATCGACTGGAGCAGGCACCTGTGTCCACTTTCAGTGGACCAGGCACAGGAGCAGGGGGTGAGACTTTGATATTTCTGAATTTCAGAAACAAAAGGCAAGCTAACAAGCCCTTGGGGATCACTCTGGGTTCAAGCAGAGTCCAATTCTCCCTCAGCAGGGCCAGAGGGTAGGAGGCAGCAGGGCAGCACTGCAGAAAAGCAGTTCATCCAGAGCAGCAGTCCAGCAGAGTGACAGTCCTTGTAGCAGCACAGCAGTCCTTGCTTCTGACAGAGGGCCTAATTACGATGTTGGTTGGTCCAACACCAATGGCACTTCGGTGTCGGTCCCACCAACATCTGCCCCTGCGGTCCACCTGCCGCATTACAGTTTGGCAGGTGGAGGCATCGGGTGGAGGGACCATCCGCTGCTGTTCAGACGGGTTCCTTGAGCCCGTTGGAACATCGGAAATGCTCATGATCCGTTAATTAAGGTGACTCCGCTGTTGGGATCATGATGTTATTTTCTGACAGCCTTTCCATGTCGGCCTTTGTGACATGGAAAGGCTGTCAGAAAATGACTTTGGGGGCCCCTTACAAGCCCCACTTTCCCCTGGCCATCCACTCTGGGGGCTGGGGGGCACTTATGGTGCCCTTCTAAACATGCCTGCACGGTGTAGGAGGCACCTCATGGTGCCTGCCACATGGTGCAGGGATGTTCACAAACATCCATTTTCCAATGGAAGCTTCTGCTGCAGGCCTTTCTCGCCTGCCGCACAAGTTTCCATTGGAAAATGGATGTTTGCGACTGCCCTATGGGCGGTCACTTCCTAAACCTGAGGTTGAAACCGCCAACCTAAGGTTGGGCAGTTCCAGGCTGATACGGTGTCAGACGGGCATTGTAATCAGCACCAGAGTTTCTTTACAGGTCCAGAGGTGTCTGATTTGGTGGGGTCAGAGACCCAGTGCGTATACCCAGTTGTGACTTTGTAGTGGGGGTGACTTCACAGAAGGATCTTTGAAGTGCGCAGAGGTCCTTTCTTCCTAGCCCTGGCTCCAGACTCACTACAGGGGGATAATCAACTCTTTGTGTGAGGATAGGACATTGACTATTCAGGTGTGTCATCTCCTCCCTCCCATCCTGCCCAGGATGAGCAATCAGGATGCAGATGGGCACTCAGACACACCCAACCTTCCTTCATGTGTGGCTGGCTAGAGGGAATGCACAAAATCAAAATCTCACCCAACCCAGACATGTAGTGAAAACATGCTTCAGGCACACAGAGCTTTAAGAGCAGAGAAATGGCAACTTTCTAAAAGTGATATTTCTAAAACAGTAATGTTAAATCCAACTTTACCAGTAAAGAAGATTTATCATTACTATTCCAATTATATAAAACATGACAGAGCTACTTCTTCTCAATCAGAATTTACAGCTGAAAAGTATAATAAGGAATTCCTAATGTTAACCTATGAGAGGGGCAGGCCTGACAGTAGTGAAAAACAAATTGTGATTTTTTCACAATCCATTACATTCAAAGCTCAAAAGTACATGTCCTACCTTTTACTTACACAGCACCGCGCCCTATGGGCTACCTAGGGCCTACATTAAGGATGACCTATGTGTAATAAAAGGGGAGTTTAAGGCTTGGAAAGGAGTTTTAAATGCCAAGTTGACATGTCAGTAAAACTGCACACACAGGCTTTACAGTGGCAGGCCTGAGACATGTTTAAAGGGCTACTTGTGTCGGTGGCACAATCAGTGCTGCAGGCCCACTAGAAGCATTTAATTAAAAGGCCCTAGGCACAGGTAGTGCACTCTAATTGTGGCTTACAGATAAATTAAATGCCCCAATTGTGGATAAACCAATGTAATCATGTTTAGGAGAGAAGCACATGCATTTTAGCACCGGTCGGCTGTGGTAAAATGCTCAGAGTCCTATGGTCAACAAAAAGAATCCGAAAAATAGGAGGAGGAAGACATAACGTTTGGTGTGTCCCTTCAGAGAGGGCCATTTTCCAACAGTGTTTGCATGTCAATCATATCTCGCTTCATAGACTCCTGATAGCCCTTTTCTCTTCTGTTAAATACACAGCCAGTAAACCAAGTATTTTTACCTTGTGAATTAATATGCGCCCATCTCACAAAGATATTCATGAGTACATGAAGTAGTCCTACAAAAGGGGTGCTACTCCACATATATATAAATGCCTTTGTAACTTGGCCAAAATAAATTAGAAGAGTGTGAAACATGTATTGCATCTGTGCCAAAAGCATGATCATTCAAAATGAAGCCTGTAATTCAATAAAAATGACAACATTCAATAATGGTTCCTAGAAAAAAACGATCAATAAAATCAATAAAATGCATCTTGATCAATAGAGTGCCTCCGTACTTACATCTTACATCTCAGTAAAATAATATATTGTTAATATCACGTTTCATCAGTCAAATAGTAAAGTAATAAACACTGTCTACCAAAGGGCAGATGATGATTCAATAAAGTGTTTCCATACATACAAGCCATTACTACTTTTGGACTCGGTTTAATGAATATTCGAGTCCAGACTAATAAAATATCACCATGCTTACATCTCAAAACTCCATTGACACTGTCAATAAATGTACGGATAGATAGTGGTACATGCAAACCATTACTACTTTCCATATCTATTTATGAACATTTTGGGACTGAATTTAACATTTTACCTGCTATAAGCGAATTTACTTATTAGGCAATTTGATTTCCCAGAGAGATATAGAATAATTGGTTGACGACACGTTCTCGTCCCATTTTCATTAAAGACAGGTTTCAATAATGCTTGCCACTCCTGTCATAAATGAGGGCAAATACATACAATGTGTAATAGCGTTTCATTGAAAAGACCATATAATCTGCAACTGAACGTTGACCAGTTTTGTATCCATCTTGGAGTTCCATCCTATGTTGGGTATCAGCCAGATCTTAGTGTAAGAAATTTGTCCCTTATAAATGATTTCAAATGAGAGAGTAAGTATGGTTGAGGCTCTATTTTATTAAATTAATTAATGACTGACCAGGCATGCTTTTTTTCTGCAATGTCTTCCTTATCCAATATTAAGGATAAGAGATTTGTCGATCGATTTAATACCTGTTTAAAAGCCGTTTTATTTCTATCCAAATGATCAAAAGGCAGGGAGTTAAAATTATGTAAACTATCAGTTAAGTAAGATCTCCAAACACCTGCATAATTGTTTTGTGTAAGTTCCTGCCAACACGGATTTGCAAGAGTGCCAGGGTCAGATAAAAATAATGAATATAGACATTTTAAAAATGCTGATTGTCTCTCTAGGGTTTAGCTGGTCAAGCCAAACTCTAGTCGGACATTAGCATGACCATTTGAGATTAAAATAAATGTTTATTAAAAAAAAACTAATCATATTCCAAACACAAATATGGCTTCTGAAATAATCCTAAATCAATATAACACAGCAGAAGATATCCACAAAGGTTTGCTTCAAATATAAACTTGCACAACCAAAAAAGATGAAAAACCAGTAAGGTAAAATAATAATTATAATCTAATTATGAATGCAAAATTAATGATAACTTTTCCAGAAAATAAAAAATAGAAACCATACCGTTAAATCTTTTTCATTTAATTTTATATCATTTACATATCCTACAATATCAACTGAACCACCAAATACTGCATCCCTAAAGTGGAAGCAACTGTAAACTTATGTGAGACTACGGCCCTGATTGCAGGTAAATTCCGACCCGTGCATAAACCACAGTTTACGCATGGGTCAGAATTATGAGTTTGACTGTATTTAACACGTTCCATAATTATCAGATGCATTAAATACCACAGCTGTCTTTAAATTTCGGCAGGTAAAACTGTACAAGCATATTTTGGTGCGTTAAATACCAAAATCTGAATGTTATTCCCAACTTACTGGTAATAAGTGTTATTTATCGCACACAATAAATAACCTACCCTGTGGTACCATTAATTATCCTGTGTGATAAATAACTTCTAAACTCGAATTCAGGGCCTAAAAATAAATGAACACATTGGGGCCGATTCCGATCTCGGTCGGAGGCGCACCCAATACCATTCGGTCGGTAAAAAGCCATGCGAAAGCCTGTTTCCCGACCGATCCGTACAGCACACCGAACGAGCAAGTACGATGCGCACAACAGCAAAGAATCCGGCCGAGCCGTACTCACCCAAACCAGGTCCTGTTCTCCGACCGAGGCGAATCCGGAAACGCAGAATCGAGTCGCACGGAAGGAAAAATGCAGCCCCGTCCGGCCGGACAAGTACGATGCGCTTTCCGTACGCGCCGAACCCGTCGCTACGCACGGCACGTCAAAGCATCCGGGAGAGGCGCACATAAGCTCCGATTCGCGCCACAACATGATCCACGGCTCCGAGACAAACACGGCAGCGACGAGCACGACGCAAAGCGACGAGGACGAGGCGAAGCGACGAGGACGACGCGAAGCAACGAGAAGGACGAACGACACGAACCAACCATGAATCCCTTCGTCCCGATCATACCAATATTCTACATTTACTACCGGAACAGGCACGGACGCGTACGGCGCAGAAGGTAAGCCAGACACCAACCACAAAACACATACAACACGTACACGACACATCACACACACACACAGGGATGCAGAATATACTTGCAACAGCAGCACCATAGGGGCGGGATGCCCATCACCAATGCCACATATGCACACAGGGGCCTGAATGCGCACCACCACCCCTACCCAGGGGGGGCTGGATGCCTACCACCACTACCACCCTTACCCAGGGGGGGCTGGATGCCTACCACTACTACCACCCTTAGCCAGGGGGGGCTGGATGTCTACCACTACTACCACCCTCACCCAGGGGGGGCTGGATGCCTACCACTACTACCACCCTCACCCAGGGGGGGCAGGATGCCTACCACTAGTACCACCCTCACCCAGGGGGCAGGATGCCTACCACTACTACCACCCTCACCCAGGGGGGCAGGATGCCCACCACTACTACCACCCCTAGCCAGGGGGGCAGGATGCCTACCACCACTACCACCCTTACCCAGGGGGGCTGGATGCCTACCACTAGTACCACCTCACCCAGGGGGGCAGGATGCCTACCACTACTACCACCCTCACCCAGGGGGCAGGATGCCCACCACTACTACCACCCTTAGCCAGGGGGGCAGGATGCCTACCACTACTACCACCCTCACCCAGGGGGGCTGGATGCCTACCACTACTACCACCCTCACCCAGGGGGCAGGATGCCCACCACTACTACCACCCTCACCCAGGGGGGCAGGTTGCCTACCACTACTACCACCCTTAGCCAGGGGGGCAGGATGCCTACCACTACTACCACCCTCACCCAGGGGGGCTGGATGCCTACCACTAGTACCACCCTCACCCAGGGGGCAGGATGCCTACCACCACTACCACCCTTAGCCAGGGGGCAGGATGCCTACCACTACTACCACCCTCACCCAGGGGGGCTGGATGCCCACCACTACTACCACCCTCACCCAGGGGGGCAGGATGCCTACCACTACTACCACCCTTAGCCAGGGGGCAGGATGCCCACCACAACTACCACCCTCACCCAGGGGGCAGGATGCCTACCACTACTACCACCCTTAGCCAGGGGGGCAGGATGCCTACCACTACTACCACCCTCACCCAGGGGGCAGGATGCCTACCACTAGTACCACCCTCACCCAGGGGGCAGGATGCCTACCACCACTACCACCCTTAGCCAGGGGGCAGGATGCCTACCACTACTACCACCCTCACCCAGGGGGGCTGGATGCCCACCACTACTACCACCCTCACCCAGGGGGGCAGGATGCCTACCACCACTACCACCCTTAGCCAGGGGGCAGGATGCCTACCACTACTACCACCCTCACCCAGGGAGGCAGGATGCCTACCACTAGTACCACCCTCACCCAGGGGGCAGGATGCCTACCACCACTACCACCCTTAGCCAGGGGGCAGGATGCCTACCACTACTACCACTGTCACCCAGGGGGGGCTGGATGCCCACCACTACTACCACCCTCACCCAGGGGGGGCAGGATGCCTACCACTACTACCACCCTTAGCCAGGGGGGGCAGGATGCCTACCACTACTACCACCCTTAGCCAGGGGGCAGGATGCGTACCACTACTACCACCCTCACCCAGGGGGCTGGATGCCTACCACTACTACCACCCTCACCCAGGGGGGCAGGATGCCCACCACTACTACCACCCTCACCCAGGGGGGCAGGATGCCTACCACTAGTACCACCCTCACCCAGGGGGGCTGGATGCCTACCACTACTACCACCCTCACCCAGGGGGCAGGATGCCCACCACTACTACCACCCTCACCCAGGGGGGCAGGATGCCTACCACTAGTACCACCCTCACCCAGGGGGGCTGGATGCCTACCACTAGTACAACCCTCACCCAGGGGGGGCAGGATGCCTACCACCACTACCACCCTTACCCAGGGGGGGCTGGATGCCTACCACTAGTACCACCCTCACCCAGGGGGGGCAGGATGCCTACCACTACTACCACCCTTAGCCAGGGGGGCAGGATGCCTACCACTACTACCACCCTCACCCAGGGGTGCTGGATGCCTACCACTACTACCACCCTTAGCCAGGGGCAGGATGCCCACCACCACTACCACCCTCACCCAGGGGGGCAGGATGCCTACCACCACTACCACCCCCACCCATAGGATGGACAATGCATGACACAACCAGCACACCACAACCTAGGGAATGCAAGAAGAAGACATCCCCCAACACCATGACAAGCGTGTGTAGACTGTGTCAAATGCCTACAACACCGAACATGACTTCTAACATACAATGTGACCCCCTAGCACATGTGCCACACAAATATGTGTGTGGCACACACAACGCAAGCAGGCCATGACCATTGTGGCAATGGGGTCCAAACCCCCATCATCACAGTGACCAAAAGGCAAGTGTGGGGTCCATAGCTGCAGCACATTTTGAACATTGTGGCAATGGGGTCCAAACCCCCATCATCACAGTGACCAAAAGGCAAGTGTGGGGTCCATAGCTGCAGCACATTTTGAACATTGTGGCAATGGGGTCCAAACCCCCATCATCACAGTGACCAAAAGGCAAGTGTGGGGTCCATAGCTGCAGCACATTTTGAACATTGTGGCAATGGGGTCCAAACCCCCATCATCACAGTGACCAAAAGGCAAGTGTGGGGTCCATAGCTGCAGCACATTTTGAACATTGTGGCAATGGGGTCCAAACCCCCATCATCACAGTGACCAAAAGGCAAGTGTTGACAAAGTAAGAGGTGCAACTGCCAAACTGCATGGATGATTCCTGGTCACAGAACAACAAACACATCAGTGGCAAAGTAGTGTATGTGTCCCATTGCAACATAAATTGGGGGAGCCAAATCCTGCAGTGCAAATAAGACATAACTTTGGCCATGTGCAGACAAACAACACCCATGGGGGCTGACACCGTCAACAATCATCAATGACACAATGACAGAAGTAACCATCCGAATGCAGACCCACATATTTGCACCAATGGGCACACACATGCAGATACCCTGTGGAGACTGCAGATGTGAGGCGAACAGATACAACACCATGGCAGCAATGGGACACACAATCAACAATTAGCACCAAATGAGGGCTCCCGTCCCATCAGCCTGGTCATGGAAGTGCCAACGGAATCATCAGCACAGATCCAACACACTTGTATAGCAATGTTGCACTGACAACACAGATGAGTCCTTCCCCATTGATGCCCAAACCTGCATGTTCACTGGAGATGGCCACACAGTCAGGGAAGTAGACGAATACAACAATGGCAGGCACAACAGATGTGCAGGGGTGGAAGCCACAGATGTGAAGTTGCCAATCTAAGTAGGAAATCTCATTGCCAAATACTGAACACATGACACCCTCAGATGCTGCTATGGATGACATGGATACACCACAGGATAGGATACATACCCCCTGGACCACATGGGTTCCTGCACAGTAACACTTCATTATCATGAGACCAAATATCACCATCACTGCAGCAAGGGCATTGTTAGCATCATCAACATCATGTACATCAGAAGCAAAAGCAATAGAGAACAGAAAGTTGCTTTATTCAGCATATGTGGCATTAAAAGTAGAAGTCCGGTAGAACATAAACAAAGGCCAATGGCCAGTCCATCAACAAAGTCACAAGTGGGTGACAGTGGCTGATGCCACCCTACACATGCCTGCACAAAACCAGGGACAATCCACTAGGAGGGGCAACCGGGGAGGTAGGCCAGGCACCGCAGGGACAGGATCAGGGCTCACCAGGAGGAAGCAGGGAAGGGGTGGTGGGTGCTGGAGAGCCACTGACAACTGCAGTGGAGGTGTCTGACATGGTGTGTGCCGGCACAACTGGTGGGCATGGCTCAGATGTTGTGGGTGCCGGCACGACTGCAGTGGACCCTGCAGATGGAGTGGACAGGTCCGCCACTGCAGTGCCCAAGTCAGACAGGGTGGTAGTGGACTCCACTGCAGTGCCTACCACCAGGGGAGGAGAATGGGGAACAGGCAAGGTGGGCTGGACAGAGGGGAGGACACCTCACCACATCAGTGGCACAGACAAGCGCAGCGGGGGTGTGGTGCCGGGAGAGCAAGTGGCAGGGGGAGAAGGCCGGAGCCTCTTGGGGATGGTATATCTGTGGGTGGGGAACCTGGGGCAGGGTGTGGTGGGGGCACCTGTGGAGTGGGGGCCTGAGGGATGGAGGAAGGAGACCTGGTGCTTGAGCTGCAGGGCGGCGGCGGGGTCTTGCTCTTACCACTCCGGGGGGACTTGCGGGTGGGGGCCTCAGTCTGTCTGCGCCTGGGGGAGGGTGTCCGGGGCGAGGGGCACTCTGCTCCGTGTGGGGGCTTCCTCTTCCCCCTGGATGCTGGGGCAGCTGGATCGGAGGGGAAGAGGCCGAGGTCACTGAGGAAGAGGCGCTGGGTCTTTGGGGTTGCAGGTGAGGCAAGGGAGGGTGCTTTGGAGGGAGAGGCAACTGAGGACTGTGCAGTGCCCATGGATGCGTGTGTGTGTACCAGGGCCCCATCCCCTGTGAGTCTGGTTTCAGTCCCCTGACTGTGCGTGCGTGTGCGTTTAGTTTGTGGCGTGTGTGTCTGTGTGCTGGATGTGTGTGTGCTGGTGTGTGCCTGTGCCGGTGTGTGTGTGCTTGGGACGGGCAAGGTGCTGGGGAGTGTGGATGGAGCAGAGGCAGGAGGGGTGAGGGACTGTCTGAGGAGGGACACTGCTGCCGTCAGGGAGGAGTCCATGGACCTGTTGCCCCTCTGTAGGTCAGACATGCCCGATGAGATGCCCTCCATGAACGACACCAGCTGAGTCAACAGTGCGGTGTGCGCATGGAGGACACTCAGCATGGCTGTCTGCCCTACATGGAGCTGGCGAAGGAGGTACACAGACTCCTCACTCAGGGCAGCAGGGGACACAGGGGCAGGGGTGCGGTGCCTGGGCCAAAGGAGACATGCTCCCGAACATGGGAGCCTCCACGAACCTTGGGAATGGGAGCCGATGGGAGGGCGGTGGTGGTGCTGGTGGTGGCGGGGACAGCAACACTAGCTGGGGTGTGGTGGCTGCTGACACCTGCCTCCACAAGGGAGTCATCCTCCGAGTTGCTCTGGTCCTCAGCTGAGGTGGATGGTGCTGAGGATTCCTTGGTGTGGCTCCCTCGCCCTCCGTGCCACTGGGTCCCTCCGACCACTCCTCGGCTGCTGACCCAGTCTGGCTCTCTGGCTCCTCCTGGTCCGTGGAGCTGTCCCCTTCCGTGGCCGTGGATGTATCTGCAAACAATGGGGAAACAGACAGACATCAGTCACCTGCACCAAACGCACACACCACTGTGAGCACAGCACATAACAGAGCAAGCCCTGGCATCATTAGTTGTACATTGCTAAATGTGCCCTAACTGAACAGGAGAAGCCAATTGTCAGTCTGATGCCAAGCATGGCACTCACATCCCACATGGCCTTGCACCCATCTGTCTGGTGTCTGTTGGATTGCAACACCCCTGTGTGGACACATGCACCAAGTACACAGTAGTTGGACAGTGCAGAGGACACGGTGTGGACACATCACAGCTCTTGCCACTGAGTCAGTACAGGTTTCCGGATGAAAGGGATGCCCAGAGTCAAATAGGAAATGCATGTGATGCATACCAGCGACAGACACCATGATGCACCCATGTCCTGATAGCCAGCGCCACTATGGTGTGCATGTAGCACATGTCACTCCCCTGCAGGACCACAAATAAGTTGACACATGCCATGGCAGAGGCATGACTGCTAAGTCATACATCACTGTCTCAGTGATGTATGACTTGGCAGCCAGACAACAACACTATGCACTGTGTCACAATAGTAGGTCATGGGGAATGCAAGTCCTGGAGCTGCACAAGTGCACATGTACATCCCCCACACAACACATCATCTCAACCCTCATCTGTCCAGGTCACACCTATTGTACATATGGGAGACCTGTGACACTACCCTCTGAACCTGAGCCCCTCACAATTTGCTGTGAATGGGGAACAGCTGCCTGAACATCACATTCGCATACCCCAGTCTGCACGGGCAGCTGATCAAACACCTATGTGACACACAAGTATCGTCTCCTATGGTCACATCTCCAGGGGCATGCTGAGCCCCTACCAAGAAACACCCCAGCAGTCCTGGCAACTAATCCACAGCACACTGACACAGAGGCAGACACCGGAGGGGTCAAATCACTGTGCACAATGTGTCAGCTGATACACAGGAGTGGGAGTACAGAGTGCATTGCATGGCCTGGAGTAGGCATGACTGTCCTGCTCCACATGAATGAGGGATGTGCCCTGGACAGTGGATAGCTGGCTATGTATGTGTGACACACGTAATCTGCACACTCCTGGGGCCCAAACATTGTTCCCACCCGCTGCATGGGCGTGTGCCACATACCCCAGGCACATGTGGTGGCTCAGCTCAGCAAGTGGACCGCATATCAAAGCAACACGCAGATCACATGTCCAAACACAGGCGTTGTGTGAACAATGGACCCACCCATGATGCCCACAACAGAGTTAGGGAAACAGATGCTGTCCCCCACCTTTAGTGAAGCAAACTGCAAGGACACAGTCCCAAGTGACACAATTCCCTGAATGTAAGGGCCACACCTGGGTATCAGATGAGCACTGGGCAGTGCACAATAGAGGGACATGGCTCCTGGACAACATGACTGCTGCACTGTGGCAGTTGAACCAGGCCAGAGGAGGGCACAAAGCATGTAATACAGAGTTCACAGTGCAGTCTTTGACTCACCCCCTCCTTGCTGCTGTCTGGCCTTCAGCTGCCCATCCAGGTCTGGAAAGACCACCGCCAGGATCTGGAGCATGTGGGGGTCAGGGTCCGTGTTCCGCCCCTCCTGCGAGGAGGCGACAGCTTCAGCTGGACCCGTGCAATCCTCCGGGTCCAGCCCCGAAGGTCCTGCCACCTCTTCTGGCAGTTGCGGATCCGGCGCTTGTAGACCCCCACGGACCGGACAGCCCGGACGATGTCCTTCCAGATTTCCTGCTTCCGATGGGCATTAACCTGTCAGGATGACAAAGTGAAAAGGCCATTACCACACATGCAACATATCCGTGCATGACACAGTTGTATATACATGTCTCAATCACAGGGGCACATGATGGACACAGGCAGTGCAAAGCTGACCATGGACAGTTTGCCAGACGTCACTACATGGTATCATTGCATGGGAAGTAAAACCATGTTCAAATGCACTGTCACTGCACCATACCTGTCCAGTGCAAGTCACTACACACTATGGGGGTGACAACTACTCAGTGAGCCTGCTTGCCAGTGGCGTGCAGACTTCCAGCCTTGCTAGTCACACAAAATGCACATTCAGAAAGGCAGTGCACAGAACACTCACCTGCTCCCCTGGTGTCCCATACAGCTTGCTGTACTGTGGAAGTAGGCTGTCCAGCAGGGCCTGGTTCTCTTCAAGGCTGAAGGCTGGGGCTCTCTCCACAGTACGTGCCATTGCAGGGTCCAGAGGGGCAGAGACAGCAGCAGTGCAGTGGCAGATGTCATCCTGGAGCATGTAGTGCAGGCAAGTGAGCTCTCAGGGGAACAGCCAGCAATATATATGTGCTGGAGAGGCAGATACTGTCCCTTGTGTCCAAAGTGATAGGTCCAAGTCGTTTGCATCTTCTGAATCTGGCCAATCCATGGAATAGCAGCACCAAAACACGCCCACAGCATCCTTCAAATCCTCAACTTCATGGCATACATGATTTTGCAACATTGTTGTGGGTGACCAACTGAATTTCCAGCAACCGACTCGTTCGAAATTCGAAAACGCGTCCGTTGCCAGGCAAGCCCATTGTCAATGGGTGCGCACCGATCGGTCCATTGCGGTACAACGCGCACAGGGGTACAACGCGTACCGCACACATTGAATGCAATGGGCCGGCCGGAGGCACCGATCGGTCCATTGCAGTTCAACGCGCACAGGGGTACAACGCGTACCCGCACACATTGAATGCAATGGGCCGGCCGGAGGCACCGATCGGTCCATTGCAGTTCAATGCGCACAGGGTACAACGCATACCCGCACACATTGAATGCAATGGGCCGGCCGGAGGCACCGATCGGTCCATTGCGGTACAACGCATCACTGTACATGTGACTGGCATATGTCAGCATGCCTGTCTCAGATGGACATATGCCAGCCACAGATAGCTCCCAGGGAGTGAGGGGCACACCTACATCACGACAGCCTGTCCAAACTTTATCATAAGGCATGTAAGGATGCATTTCCTATTGTGTGTATGTTGGTGTACATGTTGTCCTGTGGGTGTCACCTGTGGGCAGCCACCCCCAGGCTGTGCACGTGTTCATGGGGACAGGATCCTGGGTGTTACGTGTACATGACCACTGTGATGTGCAACTGTTCATATCTGTGCATGTGCCATGGTCACATTTCACAGTGGTGTATGTGTATGTCATGTCACATACCCCGTGAGTCCCATGTGGGACGGTATGTTTGAGCCAGGGTGTCCCAGTGGCACAATAGTGATGGTCCTCCACAGTCTTTGTGCATGTAGTGTTTACAATGTCTCTGATTTCATGTGCACAATGGGAGACAGTCTCCACATCCACGTTGTGTGTGCATGGACTCTGATGTTGTGCGTGTGTGTCACAGACGTCCATGTCTGTCCTGCCGTGGCAAGTGGGGCCACTACCTGTGGGGGTCATGGTTGTTTTGCTGTGGTGTATACATGATACTCCATGTAATGCCAGTGTCCATGTGGCATTACAGGGTCCCTGGGAATGTACCTGTCGTTGAGCTGTGGTGCCTGGGGCACATCTGTCCTCACATGTCACTGAGGGGGTTATTGTGACACGGCAGCAGGAGATGGGAACTGTGACACGGCCTCATGATATCCAATGGGCCAACCTGGGACTAATTGATGCCACCTGTTGGACCGTGTTGACAGATGTTGGCCATGTATGTACCATACATGTCCTTCCGGTACTGCACACTTCATGTAGTTGTGCCTCATAATGATGTATGTTGGGATCTTGAGTGTGTTCAATGCCGCATATGTGGGGTGACTGACAATCTTGCTTACTTCTCCTCTGCACTGCAGGGCTCCTGCTGTCCATCGGCCATTCCCAGACCTGGCAACGATGGTGGAACGGGACAGCATCCGACGGTACCGCTTCACCAGGCAGCTGATTGAGGATTTGGCAGTGCAGTTGTCCCCACATTTGCAGCCTGGCCGGCCGTATCCTACAGCGCTGACCCCCGAGGTGAAGGTGAAGGTGATGGCAGCCCTACACTTCTTTGCCACTGGTACCTTCCAACATACTGTGGCGACTGCTGGTGGGATGTCACAGACCATGTTCAGCCGTGTGCTCCGTGATGTTTTGGCGGCAATGTTGCTCTTCCTGAACTGGTACATCTATTTCCCTAGACTGCGACGACTCACTGACGTGAAGAGTGACTTTTATGCCCTGGGGAGGATGCCGCATGTAATTGGCTCCATTGATGGGACACATGTGGCTTTGGTACCACCACAGGCCCAGGAGCAGGCCTACAGGAACCGCAAGCACTACCACTCGGTCAATGCACTGGTGGTGTGTCTTGCAGACATGACCATCACACACGTGTGTGCCCGTTTCCCTGGTTCAGCACACAATGCCTTTGTGATGAGGAGTAGTCGCATCCCCAGGATGATGGCACAGATGCAGAACCAGCGTGCCTGGCTTGTCGGTGTGTACTGACTTTGTGCCATTGTGTGTGATCTGATCTGTAGTATTCCGCCCACTTTTCCAAGTCAGCTAATGTGCACTTGTCTGTCCGTAGGTGACTCGGGATACCCCAACATGCCGTGGTTGCTGACACCCCTCAGGAACCCTGTGACACCTGCCCAGATGCGCTACAATGAGGCACATGGTCGGACCAGGAGAGTGATTGAGCGGACCTTTGGTCTCCTGAAGAGCCGCTTCCGCTGCCTGGACAAGACCGGAGGGTCCCTCCCATATGCCCCTGTGAAAGTGTGCAAGATTATCATCGTCTGCTGTATGCTCCACAACCTGGCAGTGCGGAAGGAGTTGCCTCTCATCCAGGATGACAATGACCAACATCCGCCACCTGTGGAGGATCCTGGCCTGGACCACGATGCCAGTGACGATGATGATGATGATGGTGATGGTGATGTCCACACACAGCTCATCACCAACTTCTTTAGCTGAATGTGAGTATCCTGAGGTGTCATGTCAATGATGTGAGTTGGCATGATGTGTGGGTGGTGCTCTGGTGCTGTTGGAGTGTGTCCATGGGCTACTTGACTGGATGTGTGTTGCGATGTGTGGTGACAGGTGGGCTGTACTCCCCAACTGTGTTGACATGCTAACTTGGTTCTGGGTGGGTATCTTGTAACATGTATTGTGCATGAGTTTTGCTGTTCTGTCCTGTACTCCATTGCTTTTGACTGTGTGTCATTTCTGTCCTTCACAGGGTACTTTCAGATTCGTTTGGTCAACTGTGTCCACCGACGACGTGATTGCACATCCAGGCTGGTAGCTGTTGTGTCCCTACAGGTGATGTGCGCCACACCCATGGACTTCCTTCCGTCTACAGTTGTTGACTGTGTGCCCGCTGCCAGGTGGGGTTACCTTGCATCTGTAGTGGTTACGGCATGTTGCAACTGTGTAATAAACCTGTGCTTCACTTTGTGATGTGCGTTGTCTGTGGTCACACATTTGACTGCCATTTGCTTACTGCACCTGTGGGCTACTTGACTACAACTGGGAATGGGTGTGGTGTCTGTGCATTGCACCGTCTTCCCTGGCAACATCAGTGTAGGCAATGAGTCAGATGGCCTAGGTGTGTATGTGTTGTGTAGCCCTGGTGGTGTGTCTCCCTCATGTGTGTCACGTTGCCTGTACTCACATGCCTGTGTTGTCCTTGCTGTTGCAGTTCGCATACACAGTGTAATTTTGCAGTTCATCATCCCCATAACAGCACCCACGTTGGAATCACGACAGAGGCAAGTATGGTGTATTAGTGTGTTTATTGTGATACATTTGTGTTAATAGTGCATAGGATGGGTTGTGCTGTACATAAATCTTGCAATCCCAAGTTCCTAGGTGAATTGAAAGTCCGGGTAGACAGGATCCCCAGTATCGGGGCCACAGTTGTCTGACACATTGGTCCAACTTGTACTCCCCATGCAATGTGTGGGAGTAGTGTTGCCGTCAACAGGGTGAACAGTCTGTGCACAAAGGCGAACATCCAGAACAGGTTCGGGCTTCCTGGGAGTTGCGCTTGGCCATCGGCCTCTCACTTTTCCCTCCTCGGACGACCCCTCTTCTTGGGGGGCCCTCAAGTGCAGGCTGCTGCGGTGCAGGGGACTCTCCGCCAGAGTCCTCCTCCCTCCCTGTGGCAGTTGCAGTTTGTTCGGCACCAGATGTTGTTGGCACACAGGGAGGTGTGGACTGGTTGCTGTTCATCTGGCGGAGGCATTGTAAAATGTCCCTGTGCACCGCCGTCATCTCATGCAGTGCATCCCACTTGGACTCCACGCGGGACATGTGTGAGTCCACACGGGACATGTGTGACTCCACGTGGGACATGTGGGAGTCCAAGCGGGCATGATGGGCAGCCTGCTGCTGTTTAATGTCTCTGAGGAGCCCCACTACCAGGCTGAGCTCTCCGGTGCTGGACTGGTACGCATCAGCTATGCGTACCAGTTGTGGGTCATCATGCACACCAGCAACGTCTGCAAGCAGCGACCTCTGTCTCCCACCCCTCCCACCACCCCTGCTGACATGTGCAGTGTGTGCAGTGGCACGCACAGATAACCCTGGTCCACCTTGGGGGTTGGTGGTGGTGGTGGTGTCCATGGCCCCAGGTTGGTCCAGGGTCACTGTGCTGGTGTTGCTCCTTATTCTGTCCATGTCGGCAGGGATGGTATTCGTGGTGACAGTCGTTGTAGGGGTGGGTGCAGGGGGTGCAGCTGGTGGTCCTGCTGGTGCTGCAGCTGGTGGTCCTGCTGGTGCTGCATGTTGACTTGCACCGGATGTGCCAGGTTGTTCTTCATCGTCCGAGGAGGACAGAGGCTGTACGACGCCAGTGAGCTCGGCATCCTCTTGAGCCTGGGACTGGGACTCCTCAGCGTCTGCTGCTGTGTCCCCATCATCACCTGTTTTTGGGAGACACAAACAATGTATGTCATGTTTCTGCAGGCATCAATGGTTGACACACATGACAGTTGTGACTGTGCCTCTGGGTGCGGGCCTGTACATTGCATTGTCCTAAGTCGTCACAGTCAGGGGTTGATATTGGTGTGGCACATTGTCCTGCATTATTTGGGCATTTCTATGTATTTTCTGGGGTGTGAACATGGTCTGCATTGGTTGTGTTTGGTTGACAACCGGCCCTCCTTCCCACCCACCCAGCCAGTCAGTTATCCCACCATGGAACGTGCTTGCGTTGCAGGGAGTGTAAGTTGTCTCTCAGGATGTCAGTCAGTGGTGTCCTGCTGTTTGTTGGTGCACAGTTGCCAGCAGGGCCTTGTGCTCCCCACAGCAGTAGCCAGTGTCAGCCATCTTGTGAGTCCTTCTCCACTCCCTGTGATGTGAGCATGGTTCAGGGTGGTGTTGATGGGCCAGTTGTGAGGCTGAGCAATATCTGTGACTACTACTCCCATCATGCTATTGCCTCCACCCCCTTCCCAGCATGCCCATGCTTCCTTCCTTTTGACTCTGCTTCCCTGTGGGGTGGGCTGGCTGTGCTGACAGGATGGCTGGGAGTGTTGTCCTGGCAGTTGTTTGGCTAAGAGTCCCAAGAGTGTCCCTGTGCTTCACACAACATAACCCAGGGTGGTGGTTCTTTGTGGGATCTTGTGTTAGGATGGAGGGCATTGCATTCTACCAGGTGGGTACTGTGGAGTTTGTGTTGGGGGGTGTGTGAGGGGAGGTGCTTGTGACTATAGTCAGTGCTGCAAGTCCCCCTTCCCACCCAGCCAGCCAGATATCCCACCATGGAACGTGCTTGCATTGCAGGGAGTGTAAGTTGTCTCTCAGGATGTCAGTCAGTGGTGTCCTGCTGTTTGTTGGTGCACAGTTGCCAGCAGGGCCTTGTGCTCCCCACAGCAGTAGCCAGTGTCAGCCATCTTGTGAGTCCTTCTCCACTCCCTGTGATGTGAGCATGGTTCAGGGTGGTGTTGATGGGACAGTTGTGGGGGTGAGCTATGTCTGTGACTACGACTCCCATCATGCCATTGCCTCCACCCCACTTCCCAGCATTCCCATACTTACTTGCTTTTGTGTGGAGTTCAGTGTGTGTGGGTGTGAGAGCAATGGCAAGATGGCTGACAGTGGTGTCCTGCTGTTGGTTGGTGTGCAGTACCCAGCATGCCCTTGTGCTCCCCACGACACAGCAACAGTGTCAGACATCTTTGATGGGCCTTTCCACTCTCTGTGGGATGTGCATGCGTGAGTGTGAGCTTGCTGGGCCATGTGGTGGGGGATGTAGAGCTGTGACTACGACTCCCATCATGCTATTGCCTCCTCCCCCTTCCCAGCATGCCCATGCTTCCTTCCTTTTGACTCTGCTTCCCTGTGGGGTGGGCTGGCTGTGCTGACAGGATGGCTGGGAGTGTTGTCCTGGCAGTTGTTTGGCTAAGAGTCCCAAGAGTGTCCCTGTGCTTCACACAACATAACCCAGGGTGGTGGTTCTTTGTGGGATCTTGTGTTAGGATGGAGGGCATTGCATTCTACCAGGTGGGTACTGTGGAGTTTGTGTTGGGGGTGTGTGAGGGGAGGTGCTTGTGACTATAGTCAGTGCTGCAAGTCCCCCTTCCCACCCAGCCAGCCAGATATCCCACCATGGAACGTGCTTGCATTGCAGGGAGTGTAAGTTGTCTCTCAGGATGTCAGTCAGTGGTGTCCTGCTGTTTGTTGGTGCACAGTTGCCAGCAGGGCCTTGTGCTCCCCACAGCAGTAGCCAGTGTCAGCCATCTTGTGAGTCCTTCTCCACTCCCTGTGATGTGAGCATGGTTCAGGGTGGTGTTGATGGGCCAGTTGTGAGGCTGAGCAATATCTGTGACTACTACTCCCATCATGCTATTGCCTCCACCCCCTTCCCAGCATGCCCATGCTTCCTTCCTTTTGACTCTGCTTCCCTGTGGGGTGGGCTGGCTGTGCTGACAGGATGGCTGGGAGTGTTGTCCTGGCAGTTGTTTGGCTAAGAGTCCCAAGAGTGTCCCTGTGCTTCACACGACATAACCCAGGGTGGTGGTTCTTTGTGGGATCTTGTGTTAGGATGGGGGGCATTGCATTCTACCAGGTGGGTACTGTGGAGTTTGTGTTGGGGTGTGTGTGAGGGGAGGTGCTTGTGACTATGGTTAGTGCTGCAAGTCCTCCTTCCCACCCAGCCAGCCAGCCAGTTATCCCACCATGGAACGTGCTTGCATTGCAGGGAGTGTAAGTTGTCTCTCAGGATGTCAGTCAGTGGTGTCCTGCTGTTTGTTGGTGCACAGTTGCCAGCAGGGCCTTGTGCTCCCCACAGCAGTAGCCAGTGTCAGCCATCTTGTGAGTCCTTCTCCACTCCCTGTGATGTGAGCATGGTTCAGGGTGGTGTTGATGGGCCAGTTGTGAGGCTGAGCAATATCTGTGACTACTACTCCCATCATGCTATTGCCTCCACCCCCCTTCCCAGCATGCCCATGCTTCCTTCCTTTTGACTCTGCTTCCCTGTGGGGTTGGCTGGCTGTGCTGACAGGATGGCTGGGAGTGTTGTCCTGGCAGTTGTTTGGCTAAGAGTCCCAAGAGTGTCCCTGTGCTTCACACAACATAACCCAGGGTGGTGGTTCTTTGTGGGATCTTGTGTTAGGATGGAGGGCATTGCATTCTACCAGGTGGGTACTGTGGAGTTTGTGTTGGGGGTGTGTGAGGGGAGGTGCTTGTGACTATAGTCAGTGCTGCAAGTCCCCCTTCCCACCCAGCCAGCCAGATATCCCACCATGGAACGTGCTTGCATTGCAGGGAGTGTAAGTTGTCTCTCAGGATGTCAGTCAGTGGTGTCCTGCTGTTTGTTGGTGCACATTTGCCAGCAGGGCCTTGTGCTCCCTACAGCAGTAGCCAGTGTCAGCCATCTTGTGAGTCCTTCTCCACTCCCTGTGATGTGAGCATGGTTCAGGGTGGTGTTGATGGGACAGTTGTGGGGGTGAGCTATGTCTGTGACTACGACTCCCATCATGCCATTGCCTCCTCCCCCTTCCCAGCATGCCCATGCTGCCTTCCTTTGACTCTGCTTCCCTGTGGGGTGGGCTGGCTGTGCTGACAGGATGGCTGGGAGTGTTGTCCTGGCAGTTGTTTGGCTAAGAGTCCCAAGAGTGTCCCTGTGCTTCACACAACATAACCCAGGGTGGTGGTTCTTTGTGGGATCTTGTGTTAGGATGGAGGGCATTGCATTCTACCAGGTGGGTACTGTGGAGTTTGTGTTGGGGGGTGTGTGAGGGAGGTGCTTGTGACTATAGTCAGTGCTGCAAGTCCCCCTTCCCACCCAGCCAGCCAGATATCCCACCATGGAACGTGCTTGCATTGCAGGGAGTGTAAGTTGTCTCTCAGGATGTCAGTCAGTGGTGTCCTGCTGTTTGTTGGTGCACAGTTGCCAGCAGGGCCTTGTGCTCCCCACAGCAGTAGCCAGTGTCAGCCATCTTGTGAGTCCTTCTCCACTCCCTGTGATGTGCGCATGGTTCATGGTGGTGTTGATGGGACAGTTGTGGGGGGCAATATGTGTGACTGCGACTCCCATGATGCTATTGGCTACACTGACTTGGCCAGCATACACAGAATTCCTTCCTTTGAGTGGTCTTCACTGTGTGTTGGTGTTGTTGTGGTGGCTACATGTGTGGATGTGTTTGTTAGTTCTATTTGTGCCACTGCCTAGCTGTAGTTGTGGTTGTGTTTGTACATGTGTTGGCACAGTTGGATGTGACTTTTTTGATGGCATGTGTTGTGTTTATCTGACTGACATACACATTTTGGGATGATTCTGTTCTGGTTGCTGTGTAATTGCTATGAGTGCATGGTTTGACTCTCCCTTGACAGTGATGTGTGTGTTTTGTGGCAGTATATTGTGTACATTTGTTGTGTACTCACCAGGCTCTGGGATGTCCTCTAGTCCATATACGCTCACTGGCGGAAGGATGGCCCGCACCTTCTCCTCCCAGGGCCTGAGGTATATTGGCTTGGCAGGAGGGCCACTGCCGGTGTGTTGGCTGTTGATGTAGTCTTTCGTCAGCATTTTCCGTACCCTCCTGCGCACGTCATACCACCTGTTCTGGATGTCCGTCTTTGTGCGCCGACATGGTGATTGGGCGTTCACCCTGTTGATGATCCTCTCCCACATCTTGGTTTTCTGCGACATGGGGGTCTGTTGGACCAGTGTGCCAAACAGCTGTGGCTCCACCCTGAGGATCTCGTCTACCATGACTTCCAATTCACTATCTAGGAACTTGGGATTCTTCTTGGGGGCATGGTGATGGGTGGTGATGGTGGGTGATGTGTGTGTTGGTGTGCAGGTGAGGGTGTGTGAGTGTGTGTTTTTCTGGGTGTATGTGAGGTAGGTATTTGTTGGTGTGCTGATGGTGTGTGGCTTGTGTGAGGGATGAGCTGTGGGTGTGTGGTTGCTTTCTCTTGGGTGCTGGCAGTGGAATGGCATTTGCAAAGGCTCATGGTAGTGATTTGTGTCCTTTATATAGGTGGAGTTGTGGGTGTGTCTTTGTTCTCTGTCCCCACCCCCCAGTATTTATTGGCTTGGTAATTGCTTGTTTGGCCTTTTTTGGGTGATTTTTCCTTTGTGCTGTTTGTGTATGTTGGAAACGTTCTTGTGACCGAGTCGGACCCTGCATTGGTCTCGTACGGTGTTCTCCGTTTCGTTCACGCTGTGTTTGTGCAGTTTTCTATGCTGCGTACGCGTCGGTCGCGGTGTATTGTGTTGCTTCGGCTCGGTTTTGTATGCGTGTCGGTCGTACGGCTTGTCTTCCGTCCGACTCGCTCGTGGTTTTCGCGCCTTGCATCGTACTTTGCGGTTTGGAGTTCGCGTGTACGTTTCGGTCGGATTTGTTCCGGGTGCGTGTCGGTCGGTTGGATTTGCGTGTTTTTCCGGCCGGTTTGCTGCTTTCCGTGCGGCTTGGTCGGTCGACTTTGTTTCGGTACGTGTCGGTCGGATTTTTCGCGCCTTGCATCGTACTTGGCGTGTCGTGCGCCACGGGTACGTGTTGGTCGGTATTTTTTCCGGATCCGAGTCGGTCGGTGCTTTTTCCGGCCCGAATCGGAATCGACCCCATTGTAAGTATACTAATTGTTACTTGAGCAGCTGCTAGGGGTGTGCTACCTCAATTAATGAAGAAAATGTTTGAGAAAGCCATCTGCCTTCAATCTGCAAAATAGAAATAAGCGGAATAGCTCTTGAACTAAAAGATCTTGCATCTACCTCAACAGCATCTGTGCACAAAATAATCAAAGACTTTGATCCCAAATTCCAGGTAACGTAATTGATAAAATGCCACCAATAGCATACCTCAAAAGAAACATCCACAGAAAAATAAGGGTTGTAAGACAAGCCACATACATGAGCACACAAAACTGTTGAAGAAATATACATCTTTCCATACTCTCAAACACACCAATGAATTATAAGAATAATCATTTTACCCATGCAAAGTAAAATCAAGTCCCACATGTGTTTTAGTGTTGGAGGTATATAGAGGTTGTTGTCTGTTAGTTAATGGGTATATCTGGGATACTAACAAAGTTAGGGTGTGCATAAACAGTACATTTTAGTTAGTCAATAAGATTAGTATTCTTTGAGTTGGAGCAGGGGTGTTTTCATTTTTACTGGTATGGACAAAGGAGTCACATCCCTTTTGGAGTTATAATACATACTTTTCAATGTATGTTCTTTATAAGAAAACAGGGTTCCAAAATATTTTTTCTTTTCCTTTATTTTTGGCTTTAACATTTTTTAAAATGTATTTTGGGTTTTGGAGAGAATCAATGGATGTGACATGGAATTGACAAATCAGAAACACATTTAATAGGACAGAAAAGAGTACTGCATGAGTACTACTTTACATACTCCAAAATGCTTCTGTCAATATGCCCGATAAAATTCTAACTCCTAGCCCCCAAACTTTGGAGAACATGCTCAATTTAGTGGGATTCATTTTATTATTCTATCTCTACTTTGTGAGCAGTTACTTTTAGTATACTAACTCCAGTCCAACAAACATTGAGAAAAGTGTAAAAACGGGGAGAGAGGTGCAAATATACTATTCTAACTCTCAACCTCAAGCATTAAAAAAGTGAGTAATTTGGAGGGGCTAGATTTACTGTTCTTACTCCTCTCCAACAAATATATGGAAAAGTATATAATTTGGAGGAGGAGTCAAAAATACTATTCTACCCCAGATACCCCAACATTAAAGAAAGTGAATATTTTTGAGTGGTTAGAGTTACTATTCTAACTCCAGTTAAACAAACATTTGGGAAAGGTTATATTTGCCTGGGGGTGGCAAGTTACTCTTTTAACTCCAAACCACAAATATTAAAGCAAATTTATAATTTTGATGGGCAGGATTTACTATTCTAAAGTAAGTTAAAAAAAACATTGATGAATGTACATACTTTTTTGGTGGAGGGTGGTAATATACAATTCTAATTCAACCCCCCATTTACTGTTGTTATTTGGGTCCAACAAACATTGGGGTAACAGTAACATCATTAAATTCAGGGGGTTCAAAGATACTATTCCAAGTCAGAATCCAAGAACATTGAAGAAAGTGCATGTTTTGAAGTGGTTAGATTTAGTATTCTAAGTCCTCTTCAACAAACACTGACAATAGTGTTTAAATGTGGGATGAGCCGTACAAATATACAATGCTAAATCCAAACCTCCAAACATTAAGGAAAAATCATAATTTGGAGGGGTTAGATTTACTATTGTAACTTCAGTCCAATAAAAATTGGGGAAAGTGTAAAATTGAGAGGTTTGGGTTTGTGAAGGATGGAGATACTCTATTCAAATTTCAAACCTCATTTAAGCATGCGCATACTTTTCAGGGGTTGAGCATACTCTTCTAAGTTCTGTCCAGTAGACATTAGAGACAATGTATAAACTGAAAGGTGGCAGATTAACCTTTGTAAACAATTGCCTGCATTATTAAAAATATACGGTTCAAATATACTGCATGTTTTAAATGAAGAAGAACCCCTAAATATGTTTTAAATAAATATGATATGCCCCAAAAAGTGAAGCATCCAAATATATAGAATTATTACAACAAATACAAATATAAATTGATCTTTGATGTTTTTAATAAACGTATTTTTCCACCCATACACCTACTTTTTTACCATTAAAGAAAACAATACAAGTAAACCCATAAAACCCATTTATCAAAATAAGTTAACATTAAAACAATGCTCACCCAAAACTCAAATACACATTGTAACCCAGAATTCTATAAGTTCTTTTAAACAGTATCTGAATCCAAATGTTTACTCACAAACTCACATTTAATATGTATTTTTATGATTATTCTCACAATAAACGTAATATAAAGTTAATTTCTATAAATAAAAAACAACAAACGGCAGACCAAGGTCAAGCACATTCAATCCATAAGTACTAATAGTTCATACAATGGTGCAATCTCTTCCCACACCTGCCGTCCAAAGGTGTGATACCGGAACCAATTTTAAACAGAAAATGGAAGGTGCACTCTCTTTGAGTAAAGTCAATCTGCAGCAATAATATATTCAAAAAAATCTTCTTTTGTTCAGTACATCTTTTTATTATAAAAAACTGGCACTCAGCCAACGCGTTTCGTTCCCATTTCTTTGCCAGGGGGAACTTCGTCAGGGCTCTTATGTCACAAGAGTTACAAGCAAATTGGGTGTAAGCTAAATCTCCAGATCCAATATCATCAATAGCCTTTCGTATGGCAATGTCTTTGATAAATTTTATGCGGCAGGAAAAAGGACCTCCCCCATAGATAAATATAAACGATTTCTCACTATTCCGAAAATAAACGGAGGTGTGAGCTTATTATCCACAATCGAACTTAATAATAATTTGTTCTTTATCCACATCAAAAATATATCTGCGGAAAGGCGTGGGAACTAACCAAGAATGATTCAGCAATGGCTTCAAAACCTCTCAAATGTCTCTAATGTCAATCCCCGGTAAACCAGCAGCTTACATGTTTTTGAAGTACAGTAACGTCTGCTGTCACAACACCACACAAGAAGTCAGAGTCCAGAGATAAGTGCCTGACAAGATCCCGCGCCTTCTCTGCTCCTGGGCCGGATCCCGCGCCGCATCTGCTCTGGCATAAGACATAAGAGCCCTGACGAAGTTCCCCCTGGCAAAGAAATGGGAACGAAACGCGTTGGCTGAGTGCCAGTTTTTTATAATAAAAAGATGTACTGAACAAAAGAAGATTTTTTTGAATATATTATTGCTGCAGATTGACTTTACTCAAAGAGAGTGCACCTTCCATTTTCTGTTTAAAAGTTAATTTCTACCCTGGTCCCTCAATAAACCCCATAATCCTTCGCATAGTAAATGTTTTTAGACTACATAGCCTTTAGAGATGTAGCTCAATCTTTTAACAAACACATAAGATTAAATGTGAATAAATACAGTAAATTATTTAAAAATAACTTAATTTTGCAATTTGTTTAAATATATTAGAAAAAAACACTACCTACTCAAAACTCCAAATGACCCACAACATGTTAAACTAAAAATGAAGAAAAAAATAAGTGAAAAACAACTACAATAAAACAGCTACATATAAAGGAATATACTGATAACACTATTTGAGTAATTAGAATTTTAAATGTTGATACTTTTACCTGACAAAGAAAACCAACATGCTTACCTTCATCATTACATTTTGGCAGTCACAATATTTCCCCCACAATATTTTAGTCTGATGATATTTCCAACTCGATATTCATGTACAATACCTCATTATAGAGTGTTGATTATAATGGCAAGTTCCCACTTAATACTTCTTTCTTTAAATCACTTAAATCTATTCAGAAGACATAAAACTCTCTACATTGACAACTACCACCTTTCTGCTACTATAATGTGCCCTTGCTTGTGCCCCGTGGTATGCCCTCAGACTCCGTGCTGCTAGAGGATTTAAAGGCCATTCT
This sequence comes from Calotriton arnoldi, assembly GCA_963921515.1. Classification (NCBI taxonomy): domain Eukaryota; kingdom Metazoa; phylum Chordata; class Amphibia; order Caudata; family Salamandridae; genus Calotriton; species Calotriton arnoldi. The sequence continues at coordinate 1,080,789 of CAWUFW010006582.1, read as the reverse complement.
GGAGCTCCAGACTCCTCTCTCTTGCTTGAGAGTCTCCACATGCAAATATTTGCCACTAGTTGAAACCACACCACATCCACATTTTTAATACCTCTAAATCCCTTCCCATCTAGAAACAGACTTTTAGAGGACATTCAAGCACTGTCTTTCACACGTGGAAAGCAGATAAACGCCTTTGCTATAAATAGCTGGAAATTACACCATTCCTGCTTCTATTGCTACGCTTTCACCAGGAGCAATGATTCCATTGCTAACGTCCTCTTCCTCTGAAGTTGTAACAAGCAACAGGGCCTTGGTTTACAACAGAATACGTAACTCCAATTTTGGAATATCAAGATTTTAATTATCCACCTCTTTAATCGCTAGCATGCTTGTCCGTTTTGGATGGGAGGACACAAAAATGTGCAAACAAATAGAGGTGCAATAAACAGCAGCCACTCTGCCTAAATTGTGTCTGTGAACTGTGCATAATTGTTCAGCATGGCATACTACCATATGTAAGAAAGTAGGTTATTACTTACAAAGGATATGAGTCCTTCATAAGTAATAAGTCTGCAATCTTCCATCTATTGGGAACGAAGCACCCCATTGTAGCATTTGACTCTCTCATGGTAGTGGGGCAGAGCAGTTCAAGGCCTACTTATGGAAGGTGGTGTCAGATAGTACCTCAGTCCACAAGTATGAAACAAACAACACCTAATAAATCATGTCTAGTCAGTTCTTTTACTTATAAAAAGGAGAAGTACTTTATTCGCAAACCCTACTCAATATTACTTACTAACAATTTACCAATATGCACCTAATGGCAGGATGAAATACCTATGGTGACCCCCTCTTATCAGTTAATTCCCCTGGCAAGGAGTGAATCCTATTATCACAATACACCCCACATACACTAGGCACCATATAATGAGGCGTAGTTATTAGAAGGCTTTGTTGGGATGTCCCCATAATTATAAAAGTAGAAAAGCCAATGCAACACCATCAACATTTTATAACATCCATTAGGGCATATAGTGACTCACTGTTAACCTTTTGATAGTCAATAAAGCTGTTCAGAACATTTCAATGAAACATAATGCTTCACTGTTAACTTTGTCATTGTTAATAAAGCATTGCAATTTTTAATAAATAATGTGTATGCGTCTTTCTTCTATTCTTAATGATGTTGCAAAGCAGCTTAGGGCATACCAGAAGAAACAAATCCCACACTGCTGAGGCTTTCTAGCAAAAGCCCCAGCTCTGGGATTGGTTGGCTATAAAGAAATACTTTGTGGGGGATCCTGTGGGGATGGCCAAAAACCTGGCATCCCCATAAACACTGTTGTCTCCGTTGGCGGTGACTCTGCCCTTCCTAGGGTATCAAGAAGCTACATATGCACATTTCCTTAAGCTTGTATGTGGCCTATGGGGCACTCTCAGCCCCAGCTGATCAAAGCCCACAGAGGCCCATTGATGCAGCCGCTGTGTGGAAAACAGCCTTGTTCCTTTGTTTTTTTTAATTATCTTGCGCTCCTGACACAACCTTTTTTTATATGTACACAGTTTGCTCCTGCCCTCTCTGGCTGTGCGTGGAGTCCATGCCCGTGCCATACAACTTGCTCTTTGCCCAGCTGACGCTGTTACTGTGCCAGAATGGGAACCAGCAATCACTTTTCCCCCACCTGAAGAGGCGAGTAGGCTCTCCAGGTCCTCCACTTTCCTTGCTCGCCCAACACATGGAGAGGAATTGGCATAAATGTCCTCACTGGCCTGGTCTTGGGTGATGACACTCATTGGCTTTATCTGCCAAATTGCTTCCCAGAAACTGGAACTCCCAGGATATTCCTCAAATAAAGGGGGGACATGTTTGCCAACGCCAAGACTATCTTCTCTCCCCAAGGTCTTGACGTTCCCTGGGCCATACCCCAGTCAAGGAGTGAGGCGCAACACACACCCGGTCTCTGCTGATCTCCCAGGGGACCAAGCTTCTTTCGATGCTGTCTCAGCCCTATCGTGCCTATTGAGATTATTCTGGTTTTGTTTAGTTACTGGGGCCGTATTACACAAGAGCCCCTGGGGCACAACAGGCGTTTGCGCCTGCTCTGTGCACCCAGAGGGCACTTTGGTATTACAGAAGGGGCCACAGATCCTTGTGCAGCCCCTTTTGTAGTACAGATAGGGCTAGTGTACATACAGCGCCAGCGCTATCATTAGAGGGCATTACCTCATTTGCATAGGGGTGTGGCCACATGCCAATGAGGGAATTGCTTTGACTCTGAGCCCGTGCTGTATTACCGACATGGGCGCAGAGGCAAACAGGCCTTTAGAAGGTGCACTGAAAGTGCATCACAAAAAGGCAGTGCACTTTCAGTGCGCCTTCTAAATGCAGCCCTCTAAAGAGCTGAAAGGGGGTCCCATGGACCACCCCAGACATTCCCTTGTAGACGGGTGCAGTCACTCACCCCACCCACCTGCAAGGGGATCTCTGATCCCTTTTAAAAGTGCAGGATGGGTTGCCATCTCTGATGATGAATACTTCTCTGCTAGCCCAGTCCTCAGATGTTCCATGGGTGTGGAATCCTTCTTTTCCAATGTCCTCTAGCTGGTTCACCCCTCTACTGTCTCGAAGAAGGTGTAAGGGGGAATCCACAGAATCCATTGCAGGCCATGTTTAGTGTGCTCCAGCAGTCAAAAGGGGGCTGGTATTCTTCGGGGCCCTGCTATATCTCCTCCTATCCCACTGTAGAGGTTTTTAAGTGGAAGTGTAAAGTTCCAGATGATAGGCACTTCTGTCTAATCCCAGGATGGCACATCATCACTCCAGCCCTGCTCTAACGCTCCTGCACAGCATCTTGGGACATTCCAAAAGGGCAATGCGAAGTGGTCTGTTGAAGGACCTCTCTGAGAGCCCCCAAACCACACCTCTAACTGCTACAGCAGCTTTGTACCTTATCCCCCAAAATTTCATAGGAGAGCCCCTGCAGTGGTTGGCTCCAGAGGTCTAGCTGACCCCTTGTGCTCTGCTTGGGGTGATTCCAGGCCTGGTGCAGGGTCATAAGCACAATAAACACATTACAGTTCTGACCCCACCCCTGCCTCTACCAGCCCTAGGCTTAATCCTGACAAATGACCCTCCTGTGTGGGGAATACTTTTGATTCTCAGGCTACTCAGCAGGGTCATTAACTTGACCAAGCAGAGGATTTCAAAACCAAATATGTAAGTATGGAGTTAGCTCAAAGAATTATGAAAAACTTGAAGTGCCAGTAGGGAATGTATATTTCATGGAACCATTATCATATTTGCATTTGTGATGGTTGTTTATGCTAAGATTGGTATGTCACATTAATATCTAGGCCTAACTAAGGCGAAACTGTACTTTGGAGGAGAGTTCACCCATAATGTATACTGCAATACACAAACATTCTTTTCAGTTAAGCACTTCAGATGTATACTATGAATGCCCACTCACATTATAAGGCCTAAACCAACTCAGCACCAATCCATGTCTTTGACAGGCTACCTGTGCGTAAATATGACCAGGAGGAGGACTTTACTCCCATTCACTCAGCCTACGCATGTGTGCACATAAGTGTTTGTACTTGCACACATGTAGCAAACTCTGTGCCTCTTACCCCTGCTACACACCACCAGGCCTTATTTAGCAAACAAAGCAGACAGTGGCGGCTAGCACTCTCGGTTCATTTTAACATACTTTCCAGATAGTAAGACTCTGTTAGACTCTCTCAGACAAAAGTCCAAAAACAAGATAGTCCAAAAGTAAAAAATGAAGGGGGTTAAAAACATTGGGGCATATTAGCAAGAAGAGGCGATAATCATCGCTAACCCTGCTTAGCGTGATTTTTTTTATCGCCGGCTATCGCTGGAATATATCGCCACGCTAACGCTGTATTAGCAACGATTAGCGCTATGGCGATGAATATTCCAGCGATAGCGAGGAAATGGGCCAACATCGCTGAAAAACCAGCGATGTTGCATGGAGAAAGGAGAATACCTTGCTGATACGACCCTGTGGTCGTATCAGCATAATCCACCCCCATGTTAGGTATGGCTAACACCTGCTAATTGCAGGTGTTAAATAAATGGCGATGACCCGGTTAGCGCGACTTTTCACGTCGCTAACTGGGGCCATGGCCACCTTGCTAATAGGCGATAGGCCTGTTAGCGAGTGTTTCCCAGGTTTGTTCGTCGGGAACGCCTCACTTTGCATGTCATTAGCGATAAATATCGCTGACATGCAAAGCGGTAAAAACGGGCGCTAATGCCCGCAAACTGTCGCTAACTGCTGTTAGAGACAGTTTGCTGATAGAGCGATATAAATATCGCCGCTTTAGCGGCAAAAAGTGCCGCTAAAGCGGCGATAGTGCCCTTGCTAATATGCCCCATTATCCTACAGCATAATTTCCTTGTTACATGAAATTACGAGAAATTATGCCGGTGTAAACAGAAATTTATGCCAGATCTACATAACAAGTCATTCACTTTTCTACACTTGCTTACCAACTGTCTAACACTTTCTTTCTATTGATCTAACTGTGACACGTTTATTAGATTACTGGTAGAATTCTGCATTTCTTAATGACAATGTATAATTCCACCTCGAGTCCCCCGATTTGCAAGCATGTGATTTATATATTTTGCAAGCTTGTTATTTATATATTTTTACTGCCAGGAGAGAGGTTCATCTTATCAAACTTTCCTATTTTAACTGCCTCATCTGCATGTTCAGTCTGGCGGTTCTTGATATTGGTAAAACGACTTGTTGGAATCACGTGTTATTTTTGTAGACTTTTGATTTGGTAGGTGCGAATAATACCGCTCCGTTTATTCCCTTTGCCTCAAGGCGCCATGTGACTGCATCTAAAACACTGCAGATAAGACACTTCAAGAAGTCCTGAACAGGACTGGTGCACAGTGAAGTTCAGATTGTCTCATCAGCATGGGGAACACTCATAGGCAGATGAGAGGCTCACACTATTAAATGAACCAGCCAGTATCGCCAAATCACTATGGGTGCCACAAAAGTTACACATTTCTGCACATTTCCGAGATTCGCATCACTCTTACCATCGATCTTGCTTCTTTGAAGTGTCCCACTTAGTTGCAGGTTTAAAACGTCCCAATTTCCCAGAAATGAAAGTTTCTCACATGCATAAGTGGCCATCCTTCTTAAACGACAGTATGCTTTTGTATAATTGCTTCACTGCCTTAACACGTTCAACTAGAGAGCAAACTGTAAAAAAAATACTAAAATCAGGATGATGGTTTCACCGTGTTGTTTCTGTGTGGTTGAATTATATGCTGCAGCACCAAATCAGCACGTACACTGCAGTTTTCTGAAATGAGATAAGAGAAATGCCCTTGTGTTCTGCTATTAAAGAAAGGTTGTTTTTGCGCTGTTTTACCAAGGTTATAATTTTCCCATTGTGTGTGGCAGACTGAAGTTATAATTACAAACGAAAGGATATGATACAAAGTATAGGCACAGACGTATGTATTTTTCACGTGGTGTAATTATCATGTTAACTTGATCAAAGTAACTTAACAACTTTATATCTTCTAAAACATATATAAAATATTTTGAAATATAAGTTTATATCTCTGTGTTAGAAGAGAATTGTTTTTCACAATGAAATCAATATTAGAATGGAAATTGTCTGAAAGCGAATTTTACACATTTTGCCTCATGGATAGCAGTATAAATTACGTGTCCATTATGTGGGGTATTCCAGCCCATTTTGATTAATTTCTTTCCATTTGAACTGGGCAGCCTCATGGCCTAGGTCTTGCAGGATTTAACCAAGCAACATCAAAAGGTGGTTTGTTAACCACAAGTCAATCTGGAACTGGACAAAACTAGACTGAAAAGAAGCAAGAAACTCCAAACACCCACTAGACGCGCCTATAGACATGATGTCCTCATGGATGATGTCAAGAAGGAAACCTGCAAGTCAGACTCAGATCTAGAGACCCAAATAAGGACCCAGTGTAGAAGGGCATCCCCTTGTGTCATAACATTAACCCAGAGGGCGACAGAGGGACAGAAAGAAGTAAAACATGACTTAAGATATGGAGAAAGTCAGAGGAGGGCCCCAAGATGAAGCAGAAACCCATAAGAAATGCCTAGGGTACTAGCGTTCAAAAGAAGGTCCTAGAATAAAAGACCCACAATTCACACTCAGAACCTGCAGACACCCTTAAAGCCAAAGTAGGACAAAGAGAAAAGGTCCACAGAGACGCTCAAAAAATGCAAATCAGGACAAAGGCAAAAACTAGATGACCCAAGCAGATCTTAGAGCGGTGATAAATGGATGTTGATCTCGCTGAGGTTTACGAAATATTCATCTTATTAATGAGCACACAACAGCGACAACCCAAAAACCTTTATGAAACCAAGGAACATCCCGACATGTTCAACATTCACACCAATTGGTAAGCAGACTCTAATAAATCTTGCACCTTCTTCACACCATCTTAATTCATGGACATTGTCATGCAAAATAACAGGATAAACGTATGCCCAATCAGCAGATCATTGCATTAAAAAAATTATAATGCCTTGCTAACAAAAGGAAAGTTGTTTGATCAACTTAAAAAAACATAATCTCTTTCTGATGAAGAAACTATACCTAACCAGATAAAACCTCCTGATTATCAGAACTCTTTGAAAACAACATTTATTTTAGGGAAAACTATTGAAAATTGGTCAACACTCAATTACAATCATAATTTTCTATGCATCAGCCAATCAAGCGATCACCTCTTATGCAGTACAAAAACGTCCCTACCTCGAATGTTGTAGATCATGTAATACATATTCTAGATTGCAATGCTTGCTTTTGGTATTTTTCTTTTAGTTTTGTAGTTTTATATAGTGCACACCAGCCCTGGCATTATCAGAGTGCTTTACAATGAAACAGACACATAGCATATTAAAAAGGAGGAGGGCTTTACATTAGGTAAGGTCAGGTGTAGCTGTTCAACAAGAAGCTTTTGAACGGTGCAGCACCTTACATTGAGTTCGGGGGTCAGCAGCAGCAAATATTAGTGTTTGGTAAAGGTGTGAATCACATATTTCAGTAACACATCAGCACATGTCAAAAGTTAGTATGGTAAGTATCTACAGAATAGAATAAGTTTAGGTTCTTCTTGAAGAATTCTGGAGAAGGATTTTGGCGGATCTCTGGTGGGATAAAGTTACATACTCTAGGGGTGTTTCCTGAGAAGGAACGGGAAGCGATTCTATGCTTTTTTAAATCTTGGAGGGTCAAGAACTAGGGAGACTGTGCTTCGGAGGGAGCGACTGCCTCCTGATAGGAGCAGTTTTGTGCAAGGTATTTCGGAGCTCTGTAGTGCAGGGGTTTGTGTACAATACAGGCAAGTATAAAGAGACATCAGGCTTCAATTGGGAGCCAATACTGACCTGATGTGGTCAAACCACCTGGTTCCTGATCTCAACCAACCGTGCTGTGGAGTTGAGTGTGGATTTAAGAACTCAGGGTTCTGCTCAAACCTCTTCATCCTTTGAAATGGTAAACAGAGTAAATCAGCTTAATACATACTTGACAGACATGTTGAGTGCTTAACTGTACTGAGTTGGAATATTCCAGATGCCAGATTCTTCCTGTTATTTGTCGAGTTCCTCAGAGTTCTCACATGCTGCCAACATACAGCTATATCTCAGAGTCCACGCTAGATAATGTGAACACTATAGACCTGATTATGAGGACCGCCAGAATCGCGGGGGCATGGGGTGGCGGTCCAGCCACTGCTGTACAGACAGTCCGACCTCCCTATTATCAGTTTGGCGGTCGGACCGCCCCAAGGCCGCCGCCAGGGAATCCCTGTTCCCTGGTGGTGGTGCAGCAGGGTAAAGGCAGCAATGGGCTCCCGCCAAGCATGTTACAAGTTTCCTCTCAGCTGGCGGTATCATGGAGGCTCCTCCTCCATAAACACTGTGGTGGAGAGGAAACAAACGGGGGCCCTACAAGGACCCCGTGCCTCCACTGCATGTGGATGCACACAGGGGGGCATAACATGTGCCCCCCTGTGTGCATGCACACCAGTTCCTGCATGGCATGGACTTTCGAGTCCATGCCGTGCAGAAACCTTGTGTGGTGTCACCACTGCCTTTGAAAGAGGCACCGCCGCGGAACCGCTACGCCGCCTGACAGACCACTTTAAAGTTGTAATCTGGTGTGCAGGCGGCAGCGAGTCTCCGCAGTGCAGGGTCGCGCCAGTGGCATACCACCCGCTCCTGCTCCGCCGAAACTCGTAATCGGCCCCTAAGAGTTTTGACAGGTTAAAGTATTGGCTTAGAGCAGGCCATTAAGTTGTGAGAGGCAAATATTAACAGGCCATAATATTACATAGTCTAGTAAAGGCTTAAAGGATGGAAACATATGTTGTGAGAAATACAATTTAATTACATAATCAAGACATCTTTGCCTGTAGGAAAGGCAGACATTTTTAATGCACCCTGATTTGTGTACTCTTTGACCTGGGGTTTTCATGAACCTCAGTTATTATGCTTTCTTTCATCCTCAAATTTCATCTCAGCGATGGCCTGGTTTCTTCAACAAGTTAACATCATGTGCAGAAACAAAGAACACAATATGTGCAACAGGTTCAAAGGATTACAGATTTTTTCTACTTGTTGATCATTATTATTATCAAATCTATCAGTGACTACAAACAACATTTTGCAATATGTGAGTAGTACTGCAGAAGTACTACTCGCATACTAAAAAATGCTATTTACTAAGCTACGAGCAAAGACCTCTGCCTCCACCACGCCTATCTTTTCTGTGCGGAGGTCTCCGCCATTTGGACAGAGATCGCCACACATGCAGATCTACATTTTAATAGTAAATGTGGCGGGATAGGCAGGAGTGTCTGGAAGATGGGGAATACTTACACCGTATTTTGAGAGGTTTAGGAAGGTTTAAGGAAGTATTAGGAAAGACGTGCAAATACAAAACCAACTCACAAATGAGTAACACCATTGCTATTCGCAAACTGCACTTTTTAAGTTTCTACAGCGAAAATGATACCAAAACAATAAATGTACTGCAGCCCAAACTTGGAGTAAGTCAGCACCAAACATGATCAATCATAGGCACTGCAACACACTCCCATAGAAAACAATGGAGAAAGAGACTTTAAGTAAAACCCAGTAAGAAATAATGTTAAAGAAAGAAAATTATTTTGAATTTTAAAATACTTATACATATATATTTTAGTTTAATGTTACAATGTACATATGTATGTGTGTGTGTGTATATAATTATTACGTTGATATATTATTACACATTTTATTGATACACTTATTTTAATATTAACAATAATTTAAATGTTTAGATGTGTGTTAAAAATAAGTAATATTGGTTCTATGCATATTTTGAAATACATTTTAATTCATATTGAAAAAAATAATACCAATTTTACTAGACATAGTTTTTTTTGTAAACACTGATCAAGAAATAGTATTTAAAGCTTCAATACATATATATTAATGACTACATTATTTAGGACACATTTAAGTTAATGAGCTTTAACATTTTATTTTATTATTTCTAGGTTTAAAATAAATAAACACAATGATTGTGATTAATATTTTAGATTTAAATATTTAAATAAAGATGTTATCAAAAATAAATGTTACAACTTTTCAATAACCTCGACCTACATATGAAAAATTATGAGTAGTAACTTTACACTTGCAAATGAAGGGGCTAGAGGCATGAGGTTTACACCTACGAGCACATTTACACTCAGAAATGGTGAATCCAAGAAAGTGTAATGTTACTAGTAGGTCCAGTAGTAGACGTACATGTGAGTACATGTAGATGTGTAAATTTACCTGTCTGAATAAGTCCCACTATATATTTACCAGTAATATCACCTTCTTTGTAAATAGCCATCATTAATTTAAGATACATGTCACTATTGTCAACCACTCCGCCTTCATTTTCATGCAATATCCTGTACTTTTTTATTTTAAATATATTTGCCAACCTACAAACAGTTCTTTAAACATTCACCCATTACTTGCTCTTAGACAATACTATTCTTCCTTTTTCTTAATTCTTATCAGTTCCAGCTATCATCAGACACATAGCATTGTGAAAACCAGTCTAGGCTAAGGGTATCATTTCCCACCCATCACACATTTGAAAACCTCTACATTGTTATTCAAGAGCATGGTTCATTTTATACTTTCTGTTAACATACTTTCAAAAAGGTCTCCTCAAAAACATTTTAATTTTGAACTAATGCCAGAAGTTCTGATTGAAAACATTTTTATTTTGGACCACAGCAAGAAAATCTGTTTCAGTAAGCTATTAGTGACCGGCCTACATTTTATTTAATGTCTATGAGTGTAAAACGGCACTGGATGCAGTAATATTGAATTGTTTGCCAATTGCTCCACCAGTCTGACATGTAACTGAGAACATGTGGCCACAAGAAGGGCCCACATGTGAAATGCACCTTCAGTTTAATTTCTCAATAGGGCTTAATGGCTTAAAAATACAATGTCTTTCCTAGTTCCCCAATACCAGAGACTTTTCATACCTTACACCCATCATGTGATATGCCCACACGTTAGTATTAATCCTGCAGGGGAACGAAACATGATGGTTTGCAACTTTTGAAAATCTTCGCTAACACACTTCCAACTGAGCTAAGCACTAATTGAAAATGTAAACCTAATTTATTTAAAGAACTTGACATGTCCAAATGCTAGTAGAAATCCCCACTTCTAAGAGGTTACCATGATTTATAAAACTACACTATCCATTGCCTTGTCTAGCAAAGGATCAACTATACTTTTTAAATAACCCACAATAGCTGCTTACTCTTTCTCTTTTAATTTCCAAAACATGGTTTTCAATTCTTTGTGTAGACACCTCCTAAAACATTAGCACTCAATCTTTAGTTTAATATTTAAAAAAGGAGCTTAGTTGCGCAAGAAGTGGCCTGCAATAAATTATGCATTCAATAATGTAGAAAGAGAATTCTAGAATAAAGAATTATTTTAGCATGCATCAAATTGAATTTTAGAGCTCTGATGTTAACCAGACCCCTAGATTAAGGGAGAACAAAGTTGTGTAGTTTGAAAACTCGCAACTCCACATATCCCACAGGTGGCTATGTGGAGTGCAAATAGAGATTGGCCCTATGATAACATCTGATCACAATTCATTGATTATTTTAGAAAACAATAACCACGATGCTCTCATTAAAAGATGGATGTTTCATAAGGTGTTGTTAATGGATTCATATTTTCAGGATCATATGAAAAAGTATGCAGATTAATTTTTCAAGCACACCTTTTGCACTGCTTCTCTATATGTGGTCTGGGGTACATTTAAGACTACAGTGAGAGGTGCTGTAACTGACTGTGCCTCATATAGAAGAAAAAAGTTAATATGTGGAGAGACAAACAATAAAGATCATCTTAAGGACACTTGAAATTGCAAAAGCAGAAGTAATTAGATAATAAAGACAGAATGAGAGAGAATTATGTTTGTAAGTGGTCACTAAGGGGCCGATTCCGATCTCGGTCGGAGGCGCACCCAATACTATTCGGTCGGGAAAAAAGCCATGCGAAAGCCAGTTTCCCGACCGATCCGTACAGCACACCGAACGAGCAAGTACGATGCGCACAACAGCAAAAATCCCGGCCGAGCCGTACTCACCCAAACCAGGTCCTGTTCTCCGACCGAGGCGAATCCGGAAACGCCGAATCGAGTCGCACGGAAGGGAAAATGCAGCCCCGTCCGGCCGGACAAGTACGATGCGCTTTCCGTACGCGCCGAACCCGTCGCTACGCACGGCACGTCAAAGCATCCGGGAGAGGCGCACATAAGCTCCGAATCGCGCCACAACACGATCCACGGCTACGAGACGAACACAGCACAGACGAGGACGACGCGAAGCGACGAGGACGAAGCCAAGCGACGAGGACGAAGCCAAGCGACGAGGACGACGCGAAGCAACGAGAAGGACGAACGACACGAACCAACCATGAATCCCTTCGTCCCGATCATACCAATATTCTACATCTACTACCGGAACAGGCACGGACGCGTACGGCGCAGAAGGTAAGTCAGACACCAACCACAAAACACATACAACACGTACACGACACATCACACACATACACTGGGAATCTGAATATACTTGCAACAGCAGCACCATAGGGGCGGGATGCCCATCACCAATGCCACATATGCACACAGGGGCCTGAATGCGCGCCACCACCCCAACCCAGGGGGCTGGATGCCAACCACCACAACCACCCTTAGCCAGGGGGTGCCAGATGCCCACCACCACTACCACCCTTAGCCAGGGGGGCTGGATGCCTACCACTACTACCACCCTCACCCAGGGCGGGCTGGATGCCTACCACCACCCTTAGCCAGGGGGGCTGGATGCCTACCACTACTACCACCCTCACCCAGGGGGCAGGATGCCTACCACTACTACCACCCTCACCCAGGGGGGCAGGATGCCCACCACTACTACCACCCTCACCCAGGGGGGCAGGATGCCCACCACTACTACCACCCTTAGCCAGGGGGCAGGATGCCCACCACTACTACCACCCTCACCCAGGGGGCAGGATGCCCACCACTACTACCACCCTCACCCAGGGGGGCAGGATGCCCACCACTACTACCACCCTTAGCCAGGGGGCAGGATGCCCACCACTACTACCACCCTCACCCAGGGGGGCAGGATGCCCACCACTACTACCACCCTTAGCCAGGGGGCAGGATGCCCACCACTACTACCACCCTTAGCCAGGGGGCAGGAAGCCTACCACTACTACCACCCTTAGCCAGGGGGCAGGATGCCTACCACTACTACCACCCTTAGCCAGGGGGGCAGGATGCCCACCACTACTACCACCCTCACCCAGGGGGCAGGATGCCCACCACTACTACCACCCTTAGCCAGGGGGGCTGGATGCCTACCACTACTACCACCCTCACCCAGGGGGCAGGATGCCTATCACTACTACCACCCTCACCCAGGGGGGCAGGATGCCCACCACTACTACCACCCTTAGCCAGGGGGCAGGAAGCCTACCACTACTACCACCCTTAGCCAGGGGGCAGGATGCCTACCACTACTACCACCCTTAGCCAGGGGGCAGGATGCCTACCACTACTACCACCCTTAGCCAGGGGGCAGGATGCCTACCACTACTACCACCCTTAGCCAGGGGGGCAGGATGCCCACCACTACTACCACCCTCACCCAGGGGGGCAGGATGCCCACCACTACTACCACCCTCACCCAGGGGGCAGGATGCCCACCACTACTACCACCCTTAGCCAGGGGGCAGGATGCCCACCACTACTACCACCCTCACCCAGGGGGGCAGGATGCCCACCACTACTACCACCCTTAGCCAGGGGGCAGGATGCCCACCACTACTACCACCCTCACCCAGGGGGCAGGATGCCCACCACTACTACCACCCTTAGCCAGGGGGCTGGATGCCTACCACTACTACCACCCTTAGCCAGGGGGCTGGATGCCTACCACTACTACCACCCTCAACCAGGGGGCTGGATGCCTACCACTACTACCACCCTTAGCCAGGGGGCTGGATGCCTACCACTACTACCACCCTTACCCAGGGGGGCTGGATGCCCACCACTACTACCACCCTCACCCAGGGGGGCAGGATGCCCACCACTACTACCACCCTTAGCCAGGGGGCAGGATGCCCACCACTACTACCACCCTTAGCCAGGGGGCAGGATGCCCACCACTACTACCACCCTCACCCAGGGGGGCAGGATGCCCACCACTACTACCACCCTTAGCCAGGGGGCTGGATGCCTACCACTACTACCACCCCCACTCATAGGATGGACAATGCATGACACAACAAGCACACCACAACCTAGGGAATGCAAGATTAAGACATCCCCCCACCACCATAACAAGCGTGTGAGCAGGCTGTGTCAAATGCCTACAACACCGAACATGACATTGAACATACAATGTGACCCCCTAGCACATGTGCCACACATATATGTGTGTGGCACCCACAATGCAAGCAGCCCATGACCATTGTGGCAATGGGGCCTAAACCCCCATCATCACAGTGACCAAAAGGCAAGTGTGGGGTCCATAGCTGAAGCACATTTTGACCATTGTGGCAATGGGGTCTAAACCCCCATCATCACAGTGACCAAAAGGCAAGTGTGGGGTCCATAGCTGAAGCACATTTTGACCATTGTGGCAATGGGGTCTAAACCCCCATCATCACAGTGACCAAAAGGCAAGTGTGGGGTCCATAGCTGAAGCACATTTTGACCATTGTGGCAATGGGGTCTAAACCCCCATCATCACAGTGACCAAAAGGTAAGTGTGGGGTCCATAGCTGAAGCACATTTTGACCATTGTGGCAATGGGGTCTAAACCCCCATCATCACAGTGACCAAAAGGCAAGTGTGGGGTCCATAGCTGAAGCACATTTTGACCATTGTGGCAATGGGGTCTAAACCCCCATCATCACAGTGACCAAAAGGCAAGTGTGGGGTCCATAGCTGAAGCACATTTTGACCATTGTGGCAATGGGGTCTAAACCCCCATCATCACAGTGACCAAAAGGTAAGTGTGGGGTCCATAGCTGAAGCACATTTTGACCATTGTGGCAATGGGGTCTACACCCTCATCATCACAGTGACCAAAAGGTAATTGTTGACAAAGAAAGAGCTGCAACTGCCAAACTGCATGGATCATTCCTGGTCACAGAACCAAAAACTCATCTGTGGCAAAGTAGTGTATGTGTCCCATTGCAACATAAATTGGGGGAGCCAAATACTGCAGTGCAAATGAAACATTCCTTTGGCCATGTGCAGACAAACAACACCCATGGGGGCTGAGACCGTCAACAGTCATCAATGACACAATGACAGAAGTGACCATCAGAATGCAGACCCACATATTTGCACCAATGGGCACACAAATGCAGATACCCTGTGGAGACAGCAGATGTGAGGTGAACAGATACCATACCATGGCAGCAATGGGACACACAAACCATGATCACTGTGCTGACCGATGACCTAGGAGTCCCAGGGACAGCAGGGGAAACACACCAAACAACATACAGCCAATGGCACACCCAAGATATGCCAATGCAGTGGTGCAGATGCACAAACACAAACAGGCAGACCAACACTGTCATCATACACAGCAGGTGAGGGGTGGGGGTGCCAGTGTCCCCAGGCAACAACACAACACATGAGGAGAGCTGAATACCAATCATACAGATGTGCATACACTGCCACACTAAGGTAACTCATGGATCCAAATCCCCTATGTGGGCAAGCAGGCATTGACAGGTGAGAGGGAGCACAAAACACACATGTCACACAGGCACGTAGGAACAACAACTGACACAGCAAGTCACAGACACACCACAGCACCACCCCCAGGGCCCCCACAATGTGGTGACCCTGGGCTGAATAAAAATACCACTGTGATGACAAAGCTAAATGTCGTTCACACTGTGAACCACAGTCAGGTGTCCTGAGCAACTAACTACCATCACACCTACACAAGCACAAATCAATCAGCATGGCCAGTAAGCCAAGGCCAACATGGAGGCAGGGGACTAGCCGGGCAACAACTCTCATCTGCACACACTCAAGACCACACCCCTCGACCTCCAACAATGTGCAGCAGTGAAGTACACATGCACTGGTGACATTGCACATGCACCCATTACTATTCCAGGGTGGTGGGTGGGAACCAAGGTGTAGAAACACATCACACATGGACACTCAACAAGACTCCTGAATGTCTGACACACTGCACACTACGCTGTACATGGACATGACGGCAATACCACACCGACCAATGGGATCCCAGCCACAGTCACACACCAATGAAGAAGCCAAGGTCACCCACAAAGAACACACATAGACAACAACCAACATTGCAGCCCGGACCCTAAGGAGTGCCAGCAGTCACACACACAACGTGTCACAATCACTGAAAGATAACACAAACTGGAAATCACATGACAGGGACAAACAACAAGTGCCAAAGGGAAACCTGACTGTGACCCATCTGCGTCAGCACACAAACTCTGCCCTGACAGCAAACACACCTATGGGTGACACCCTGATGACCAGTAATGTGCCATGCACCCACATCACAGAGAACACAGGGAGAAGACTTTGGGGGAACATAGCTCAAGTCAGCAAGCATCACAAACAGGTACAACACTAGGGATCACAGCATGCGCAGATGAATGGAAGTGAACACACAGACATGCACATACAACACACACCTTGGGCGCAGGCAATGTCACACGTGTACACACTGCCATGAGGGGACTCCACTCCTGTGTGAGGAAAGCTGTGCCATATGTTGCCTCAGTAGGGCCCCATCATGTCAGCTGAGCACTTGGTCACACAATCAACAATTAGCACCAAATGAGGGCTCCCATCACATCAGCCTGGTCATGGATGTGCCAACGGAATCATCAGCACAGATCCAACACACTTGTATAGCAATGTTGCACTGACTACACGGATGAGTCCCTCCCCATTGATGCCCAAACCTGCATGTCCACTGGAGATGGCAACACGGTCAGGGAAGTAGACAAATGCAACGATGGCAGGCACAACAGATGTGCAGGGGTGGAAGCCACAGATATGAAATTGCCAATGTAAGTAGGAAACCCATTGCCAAATACTGAACACATGACACCCTCAGATGCTGCTATTGATGACATGGATACACCACATGATAGGACACATTCCCCCTGGACCACATGGGTTCCTGCACAGTAACACTTCATAATCATGAGACCAGATATCACCATCACTGCAGCAAGGGCATGGTTAGCTGCACCAACAACATGTACATCTGAAGCATGAGCACTAGAGAAAAGAAAGTTGCTTTATTCAGCATATGTGTTGAGGCCAAACGAAGTCCTGAAAAAAGAGCAAAGGCCAATGGCCAGTCCATTGTCAAAGTTCAAACAGGGTGACACTGGCAGATGTCACCCTACGCATGCCTGCACAATACCAGGGACAATCCACTAGGAGGGGCAACCGGGGGGCAGGCCAGGCACCGCAGGGACAGGATCAGGGCTCACCAGGGGGAGTCAGGGAAGGGGTGGTGGGTGCTGGAGAGCCACTGACAACTGCAGTGGAGGTGTCTGACATGGTGTGTGCCGGCACAACTGGGGGCATGACACAGATGTCGTGGGTGCCGGCACAACTGCAGTGGACCCTGCAGATGGGGTGGACAGGTCCGCCACTGCAGTGCCCAAGTCAGACAGGGCGGTAGTGGACTCCACTGCAGTGCCTACCTCCAGGGGAGGAGAATGGGGAACAGGCAAGGTGGGTTGGACAGAGGGGGGACACCCTCACCACATCAGTGGCACAGACAAGCGCAGCGGGGGGTGTGGTGCTGGGAGAGCAAGTGGCAGGGGAGAAGGCCGGAGCATCTTGGGGATGGTATATCTGTGGGTGGGGGAACCTGGGGCAGGGTGTGGTGGGGGCACCTGTGCAGTGGGGGCCTGAGGGATGGAGGACGGAGACCTTGTGCCTGAGCTGCAGGGCGGTGGCGGGGTCTTGCTCTTAGCACTCCGGGGGACTTGCGGGTGGGGGCCTCAGTCCGTCTGCGCCTGGGGGAGGGTGTCCGGGGGCGAGGGGCACTCTGCTCCATGTGGGTGGGCTTCCTCTTCCCCCGGGATGCTGGAGCAGCTTCATCGGTGGGGAAGAGGCCGAGGTCACAGAGGAAGAGCTGCTGTGACTTTGGGGTTGCAGGTGAGGCAAGGGAGGGTGCTTTGGAGGGAGAGGGAACTGAGGACTGCGCAGTGCATGTGGATGCGTGTGTGTGTTCCAGGGCCCCATCCCCTGTGAGTCTGGCTTCAGTCCCCTGAATGTACGTGCGTGTGCGTTTTGTCATTGGCGTGTGTGTCAGTGTGCTGGATGTGTGTGTGCTGGTGTGTGCCAGTGTGTGTGTGCCTGGGATGGGTAAGGTGCTGGGGAGTGTGGATGGAGCAGAGGCAGGAGGGGTGAGGGACCGTTTGAGGAGGGACACTGCTGCCGTCAGGGAGGAGTCCATGGACCTATTGCCCCTCTGTAGGTCAGACATGCCCGATGAGATGCCCTCCATGAACGACACCAGCTGAGTCAACAGCGCGGTGTGCGCATGGAGGACACTCAGCATGGCTGTCTGCCCTACATGGAGCTGGCAAAGGAGGTACACAGACTCCTCACTCAGGGCAGCAGGGGACACAGGGGCAGGGGGTGCGGTGCCTGGCCCAAAGGAGACACGCTCCCGGACATGGGAGCCTCCACGGACCTGGGGAATGGGAGCCGATGGGAGGGCGGTGGTGGTGCTGGTGGTGGCGGGGACAGCAACACTAGCTGGGGTGTGGTGGCTGCTGACACCCGCCTCCACAAGGGAGTCATCCTCCGAGTTGCTCTGGTCCTCAGCTGAGGTGGATGCTGCTGAGGACTCCTCGGTGTGGCTCCCCTCGCCCTCCGTGCCACTGGGTCCCTCCGACCACTCCTCGGCTGCTGACCCAGTCTGGCTCTCCGGCTCCTCCTGGTCCGTGGAGCTGTCCCCTTCCGTGGCCGTGGATGTATCTGCAAACAATGGGGAAACAGACAGACATCAGTCACCTGCACATAACGCACACACCACTGTGAGCACAGCACATCACAGAGCAAGCCCTGGCATCATTAGTTGTACATTGCTAAAAGTGCACTAATTGAACAGGAGAAGTCAATTGTCAGTCTGATGCCAAGCATGGCACTCACATCCCACATGGCCTTGCACCCATCTGTCTGGTGTCTGTTGGATTGCAACACCCCAGTGTTGACACATGCACCAAGTACACAGTAGTTGGACAGTGCAGAGGACACGGTGTGGACACATCACAGCTCTTGCCACTGAGTCAGTACAGGTTTACGGATGTAAGGGATGCCCAGAGTCAAATAGGAAATGCATGTGATGCATACCAGCGACAGACACCATGATGCACCCATGTCCTGATAGCCAGCGCCACTATGGTGTGCATGTAGCACATGTCACTCCCCTGCAGGATCACCAATCAGTAGACACATGCCATGGCGGAGGCATGACTGCAAAGTCATACATCACTGTCTCAGTGATGTATGACTTTGCAGCCAGACAACAACACTCTGCACTGTGTCACAATAGTAGGTCATGGGGAATGCAAGTCCTGGAGCTGCACAAGTGCACATGTACATCCCCCCCACAACACATCCTCTTAACCCTCATCTGTCCAGGTCATACCTATTGGACATATGGGAGACCTGTGACACTACCCTCTGAACCTGAGCCCCTCACACTCTGCTGTGCATGGGGAACAGCTGCCTGAACTTCACATTTACATGCCCCAGTCTGCATGGGCAGCTGATCAGACACCTATGTGTCACACAAGTATTGTCTCCTATGGTCACATCTCCAGTGGCATGCTGAGCCCCTACCAAGAAACTCCACAGCAGTCCTGGCGACTAATCCACAGCACACTGACACAGAGGCAGACACCTGAGGGGCAAATCACTGTGCACAATGTGTCCTCTGATACACGGGAGTGGGAGTACAGAGTGTATTGTATGGCCTGGAGTAGGCATGACTGTCCAGCCCCACATGAATGAGGGATGAGCCCTGGACTGTAGGGAGCTGGCTAAGTATGTGTGACACGTCATATACATACTCCTGGGGCCCAAACATTGTTCCCACCCGCAGCATGGGTGTGTGCCAGGTACCCCAGCCACATGTGGTGGATCAGCTCAGCAATTGGACCACAGATCAAAGTAACACGCTGAATACATGTCAGAATACAGGCATTGTGTAAGCAATGGACCCACCCATGATGCCCACCACAGAGTCAGGGAAACAGATGCTGTCTCCCACCTTGAGTCAAGCAAACTGCAAGGACACAGTCCTAAGTGACAGAATTCCCTGCATGTAAGGGCCACACCTGGGTATCAGATGAGGAGTGGGCAGTGCACAATAGAGGGACATGGCTCCTGGACAACATGACTGCTGTACTGTGGCAGTTCAACCTGGCCCGAGGAGGGCACATAACATGTTAGACAGAGTACACAGTGCAGTCTTTGACTCACCCCCTCCTTGCTGCTCTCTGGCCTTCAGCTGCCCATCCAGGTCTGGAAAGACCACCGCCAGGATCCTGAGCATGTGGGGGGTCAGGGTCCGTGTTCCGCCCCTCCTGCGAGGAGGCGACAGCTTCAGCTGGACCCGTGCAATCCTCCGGGTCCAGCCCCGAAGGTCCTGCCACCTCTTTTGGCAGTTGCGGATCCGGCGCTTGTAGACCCCCACGGACCGGACAGCCCAGACGATGTCCTTCCAGATCTCATGCTTCCGATGGGCAGAAGCCTGTCAGGATGACAAAGTGATAAGGACATTACTACACATGCAACATATCCGTGCATGACACAGTTGCATATACATGTCGCAATCACAGGGGCACATGGTGTACCCAGGCAGTGCACGGCTGCCCATGGACAGTTTTCCAGAAGTCACTACATGGTATCATAGCATGGGGAGTAAAACCCTGTTCAGAAGCACTGTCACTGCACCATACCTGTCCAGTGCAAGTCACTACACACTATGGGGGGTGACAACTACTCAGTGAGCCTGCTAGCCAGTGGTGTGCTGACTCTCAGCCTTGCTAGTCAGACAAAATGCACATTCAGAAAGGCAGTGCACAGAACACTCACCTGCTCCCCTGGTGTCCCATACAGCTTGCTGTACTGTGGAAGTAGGCTGTCCAGCAGGGCCTGGTTCTCTTCAAGGCTGAAGGCTGGGGCTCTCTCCACAGTACGTGCCATTGCAGGGTCCAGAGGGGCAGAGACAGCAGCAGTGCAGTGGCAGATGTCGTCCTGGAGCATGTAGTGCAGGCAAGTGGGCTCTCAGGGGAACATGCAGCAATATATATGTGCTGGAGAGGCAGATACTGTCCCTTGTGTCCAAAGTGATAGGTCCAAGTCGTTTGCATCTTCTGAATATGGCCAATCCATGGAATAGCAGCACCAAAACACGCCCACAGCATCCTTCAAAATTTCAACTTCATGACATACATGATTTTGCAACATTGTTGTGGGTGACCAACTGATTTTCCAGCAACCGACTCGTTCGAATATTCGAAAACGCGTCCGTTGCCAGGCAAGCCCATTGTCAATGGGTGCGCACCGATCGGTCCATTGAGGTACAACGCGCACAGGGGTACAACGCGTACCCGCACACATTGAAAGCAATGGGCCGGCCGGAGGCACCGATCGGTCCATTGCTGTTCAACGCGCACAGGGGTACAACGCGTACCCGCACACATTGAAAGCAATGGGCCGGCCGGAGGCACCGATCGGTCCATTGCTGTTCAACGCGCACAGGGGTACAACGCGTACCCGCACACATTGAAAGCAATGGGCCGGCCGGAGGCACCGATCGGTCCATTGCTGTTCAACGCGCACAGGGGTACAACGCGTACCCGCACACATTGAATGCAATGGGCCGGCCGGAGGCACCGATCGGTCCATTGCAGTACAACGCGCACAGGGGTACAACGCGTACCCGCACACATTGAAAGCAATGGGCCGGCCGGAGGCACCGATCGGTCCATTGCTGTTCAACGCGCACAGGGGTACAACGCGTACCCGCACACATTGAATGCAATGGGCCGGCCGGAGGCACCGATCGGTCCATTGCAGTACAACGCGCACAGGGGTACAACGCGTACCCGCACACATTGAAAGCAATGGGCCGGCCGGAGGCACCGATCGGTCCATTGCTGTTCAACGCGCACAGGGGTACAACGCGTACCCGCACACATTGAAAGCAATGGGCCGGCCGGAGGCACCGATCGGTCCATTGCTGTTCAACGCGCACAGGGGTACAACGCGTACCCGCACACATTGAAAGCAATGGGCCGGCCGGAGGCACCGATCGGTCCATTGCAGTACAACGCGCACAGGGGTACAACGCGTACCCGCACACATTGAATGCAATGGGCCGGCCGGAGGCACCGATCGGTCCATTGCAGTACAACGCATCACTGTACATGTGACTGGCATATGTCAGCATGCCTGTCTCAGATGGACATATGCCAGCCACAGATAGCTCCCAGGGAGTGAGGGGCACACCTACATCACGACAGCCTGTCCAAACCTTATCATAAGGCATGTAAGGCTGCATTTCCTATTGTGTGTATGTTGGTGTACATGTTGTCCTGTGGGTGTCACCAGTGGGCAGCCACCCCCAGGCTGTGCACGTGTTCATGGGGACAGGATCATGGGTGTTACGTGTATGTGACCACTGTGATGTGCAACTGTTCATATCTGTGCATGTGCCATGGTCACATTTCACAGTGGTGTTTGTGTATGTCATGTCACATACCCCGTGAGTCCCATGTGGGACGGTATGTTTGAGCCAGGGTGTCCCAGTGGCACAATAGTGATGGCCCTCCACAGTCTTTGTGCATGTAGTGTTTACAATGTCTCTGATTTCATGTGCACAATGGGAGACAGTCTCCACATCCACGTTGTGTGTGCATGGACTCTGATGTTGTGCGTGTGTGTCACAGACGTCCATGGCTCTCCTGCCATGGCAAGTGTGGCCACTACCTGTGGGGGTCATGTTTGTTTTGTTGTGGTGTACACATGATACTCCAGGTGATGCCAGTGTCCATGTGGCATTACAGGGTCCCTGGGAATGTGCCTGTCGTTGAGCTGTGGTGCCTGGGGCACATCTGTCCTCACATGTCACTGGGGGTGACTGTGACACAGCATCATGATATCCAATGGGCCAACCTGGGACAAATTGATGCCACCTGTAGGACCGTGTTGACAGATGTTGGCCATGTATGTACCATAAATGTCGTTCCGGTACTGCACACTTCATGTAGTTGTGCCTCATGATGATGTATGTTGGGATCTTGAGTGTGTTCAATGCCGCATATGTGGGGTGACTGACGATCTTGCTTACTTCTCCTCTGCACTGCAGGGCTCCTGCTGTCCATCGGCCATTCCCAGACCTGGCAACGATGGTGGAACGGGACAGCATCCGACGGTACCGCTTCACCAGGCAGCTGATTGAGGATTTTGCAGTGCAGTTGTCCCCACATTTGCAGCCTGGCCGGCCGTATCCTACAGCGCTGACCCCCAAGGTGAAGGTGATGGCAGCCCTACACTTCTTTGCCACCGGTACCTTCCAACATACTGTGGCGTCTGCTGGTGGGATGTCACAGACCATGTTCAGCCGTGTGCTCCGCGATGTTTTGGCGGCAATGTTGCTCTTCCTGAACCGGTACATCTATTTCCCTAGACTGCGACGACTCACTGACGTGAAGAGTGACTTTTATGCCCTGGGGAGGATGCCGCATGTCATTGGCTCCATTGATGGGACACATGTGGCTTTGGTACCACCACAGGCCCAGGAGCAGGCCTACAGGAACCGCAAGCACTACCACTCGGTCAATGCACTGGTGGTGTGTCTTGCAGACATGACCATCACACACGTGTGTGCCCGTTTCCCTGGTTCAGCACACGATGCCTTTGTGATGAGGAGTAGTCGCATCCCCAGGTTGATGGCACAGATGCAGAACCAGCGTGCCTGGCTTGTCGGTGTGTACTGACTTTGTGCCATTGTGTGTGATCTGATCTGTAGTATTCCGCCCACTTTTCCAAGTCAGCTGATGTGCACTTGTCTGTCCGTAGGTGACTCGGGATACCCCAACATGCCGTGGTTGCTGACACCCCTCAGGAACCCTGTGACACCTGCCCAGATGCGCTACAATGAGGCACATGGTCGGACCAGGAGAGTGATTGAGCGGACCTTTGGTCTCCTGAAGAGCCGCTTCCGCTGACTGGACAAGACCGGAGGGTCCCTCCCATATGCCCCTGCGAAAGTGTGCAAGATTATCATCGTCTGCTGCATGCTCCACAACCTGGCAGTGCGGAAGGAGTTGCCTCTCATCCAGGATGACGATGACCAACATCCGCCACCTGTGGAGGATCCTGGCCTGGACCACGATGCCAGTGACGATGATGATGGTGATGGTGATGTCCGCACACAGCTCATCACCAACTTCTTTAGCTGAATGTGAGTATCCTGAGGTGTCATGTGAATGATGTGAGTTGGCATGATGTGTGGGTGGTGCTCTGGTGCTGTTGGAGTGTGTCCATGGGCTACTTGACAGGATGTGTGTTGCGATGTGTGGTGACAGGTGGGCTGTACTCCCCAACAGTGTTGACATGCTAACTTGGTTCTGGGTGGGTATCTTGTAACATGTATTGTGCATGAGTTTTGCTGTTCTGTCCTGTACTGCATTGCTTTTGACTGTGTGTCATTTCTGTCCTTCACAGGGTACTTTCAGATTCGTTTGGTCAACTGTGTCCACCGACGACGTGATTGCACATCCAGGCTGGTAGCTGTTGTGTCCCTACAGGTGATGTGCGCCACACCCATGGACTTCCTTCTGTCTACAGTTGTTGACTGTGTGCCCGCTACCAGGTGGGGTTACCTTGCATCTGTAGTGGTTACGGCATGTTGCTACTGTGTAATAAACCTGTGCTTCACTTAGTGATGTGCGTTGTCTGTGGTCACACATTTGACTGCCATTTGCTTACTGCACCTGTGGGCTACTTGACTACAACTGGGAATGGGTGTGGTGTCTGTGCATTGCACCGTCTTCCCTGGCAACATCAGTGTAGGCAATGAGTCAGATGGCCTAGGTGTGTATGTGTTGTGTAGCCCTGGTGGTGTGTCTCCCTCATATGTGTCACGTTGCCTGTACTCACATGCCTGTGTTGTCCTTGCTGTTGCAGTTCGCATACACTGTGTAATTTTGCTGTTCATCATCCCCATAACAGCACCCACGTTGGAATCACGACAGAGGCAAGTATGGTGTATTAGTGTGTTTATTGTGATAATAGTGCATAGGATGGATTGTGCTGTACATGAATCTTGCAATCCCAAGTTCCTAGATGAATAGAAAGTCCAGGTAGACAGGATCCCCAGTATCGGGGCCACAGTTGTCTGACACATTGTTCCAACTTGTACTCCCCATGCAATGTGTGGGAGTAGTGTTGCCATCAACAGGGTGAACAGTCTGTGCACAAAGGCGAAAATCCAGAACAGGTTCAGGCTTCCTGGGAGTTGCGCTTGGCCATCAGCCTCTCACTTTCCCCTCCTCGGACGACCCCTCTTCTTGGGGGGGCCCTCAAGTGCAGGCTGCTGCGGTGCAGGGGACTCTCCGCCAGAGTCCTCCTCCCTCCCTGTGGCAGTTGCAGTTTGTTCGGTACCAGATGTTGTTGGCACACAGGGAGGTGTGGACTGGTTGCTGTTCATCTGGCGGAGGCATTGTAAAATGTCCCTGTGCACCGCCGTCATCTCATGTAGTACATCCCACTTGGACTCCACGCGGGTCATGTGGGAGTCCACACGTGACATGTGGGAGTCCACACGTGACATGTGTGACTCCACGTGGGACATGTGGGAGTCCAAGCGGGCATGATGGGCAGCCTGCTGCTGTTTGATGTCTCTGAGGAGCCCCACTACCTGGCTGAGCTCTCCGGTGCTGGACTGGTACGCATCAGCTATGCGTAACAGTTGTGGGTCTTCATGCACACCAGCAACGTCTGCAAGCAGCGACCTCTGTCTCCACACCCTCCCACCACCCCTGCTGACATGTGCAGTGTGTGCAGTTGCACGCACAGATAACCCTGGTCCACCTTGGGGGTTGGTGGTGGTGGTGGTGTCCATGGCCCCAGGTTGGTCCAGGGTCACTGCGCTGGTGTTGTTCCTTATTCTGTCCATGTCGGCAGGGATGGTATTCGTGGTGACAGTCGTTGGAGGGGTGGGTGCAGGGGTGCAGCTGGTGGACCTGCTGGTGCTGCAGCTGGTGGTCCTGCTGGTGCAGCATGTTGACTTGCACCGGATGTGCCAGGTTGTTCATCGTCCGAGGAGGACAGAGGCTGTACGACGCCAGTGAGCTCGGCATCCTCTTGAGCCTGGGACTGGGACTCCTCAGCGTCTGCTGCTGTGTCCCTATCATCACCTGTTTTTGGGAGACACAAACAATGTATGTCATGTTTCTGCAGGCATCAGTGGTTGACACACCTGACAGTTGTGACTGTGCCTCGGGGTGCGGGCCTGTACATTGTATTGTCCTAAGTCGTCACAGTCAGGGGTTGATATTGGTGTGGCACATTGTCCTGCATTATTTGGGCATTTCTATGTATTCTCTGGGGTGTGAACATGGTCTGCATTGATTGTGTTTGGTTGACAGCCAGACCTCCTTCCCACCCACCCACCCACCCAGTCAGTTATCCCACCATGGAACGTGCTTGCATTGCAGGGAGTGTAAGTTGTCTCTCAGGATGTCAGTCAGTGGTGTCCTGCTGTTTGTTGGTGCACAGTTGCCAGCAGGGCCTTGTGCTCCCCACAGCAGTAGCCAGTGTCAGCCATCTTGTGAGTCCTTCTCCACTCCCTGTGATGTGAGCATGGTTCAGGGTGGTGTTGATGGGCCAGTTGTGAGGCTGAGCAATGTCTGTGACTACGACTCCCATCATGCTATTGCCTCCACCCCCCTTCCCAGCATGCCCATGCTTCCTTCCTTTTGACTCTGCTTCCCTGTGGGGTGGGCTGGCTGTGCTGACAGGATGGCTGGGAGTGTTGTCCTGGCAGTTGTTTGGCTAAGAGTCCCAAGAGTGTCCCTGTGCTTCACACAACATAACCCAGGGTGGTGGTGCTTTGTGGGATCTTGTGTTAGGATGGAGGGCATTGCATTCTACCAGGTGGGTACTGTGGAGTTTGTGTTGGGGGGGTGTGAGGGGAGGTGCTGGTGACTATGGTCAGTGCTGCAAGTCCCCCTTCCCACCCAGCCAGCCAGATATCCCACCATGGAACGTGCTTGCATTGCAGGGAGTGGAAGTTGTCTCTCAGGATGTCAGTCAGTGGTGTCCTGCTGTTTGTTGGTGCACAGTTGGCAGCAGGGCCTTGTGCTCCCCACAGCAGTAGCCAGTGTCAGCCATCTTGTGAGTCCTTCTCCACTCCCTGTGATGTGAGCATGGTTCAGGGTGGTGTTGATGGGCCAGTTGTGAGGCTGAGCAATGTCTGTGACTACGACTCCCATCATGCTATTGCCTCCACCCCCTTCCCAGCATGCCCATGCTTCCTTCCTTTTGACTCTGCTTCCCTGTGGGGTGGGCTGGCTGTGCTGACAGGATGGCTGGGAGTGTTGTCCTGGCAGTTGTTTGGCTAAGAGTCCCAAGAGTGTCCCTGTGCTTCACACAACATAACCCAGGGTGGTGGTGCTTTGTGGGATCTTGTGTTAGGATGGAGGGCATTGCATTCTACCAGGTGGGTACTGTGGAGTTTGTGTTGGGGGGGTGTGAGGGGAGGTGCTGGTGACTATGGTCAGTGCTGCAAGTCCCCCTTCCCACCCAGCCAGCCAGATATCCCACCATGGAACGTGCTTGCATTGCAGGGAGTGTAAGTTGTCTCTCAGGATGTCAGTCAGTGGTGTCCTGCTGTTTGTTGGTGCACAGTTGGCAGCAGGGCCTTGTGCTCCCCACAGCAGTAGCCAGTGTCAGCCATCTTGTGAGTCCTTCTCCACTCCCTGTGATGTGAGCATGGTTCAGGGTGGTGTTGATGGGCCAGTTGTGAGGCTGAGCAATGTCTGTGACTACGACTCCCATCATGCTATTGCCTCCACCCCCCTTCCCAGCATGCCCATGCTTCCTTCCTTTTGACTCTGCTTCCCTGTGGGGTGGGCTGGCTGTGCTGACAGTTTGGCTGGGAGTGTTGTCCTGGCAGTTGTTTGGCTAAGAGTCCCAAGAGTGTCCCTGTGCTTCACACAACATAAGCCAGGGTGGTGGTGCTTTGTGGGATCTTGTGTTAGGATGGAGGGCATTGCATTCTACCAGGTGGGTACTGTGGAGTTTGTGTTGGGGTGGGGGGTGTGAGGGGAGGTGCTGGTGACTATGGTCAGTGCTGCAAGTCCCCCTTCCCACCCAGCCAG
Organism: Calotriton arnoldi; assembly: GCA_963921515.1. Lineage (NCBI taxonomy): Eukaryota > Metazoa > Chordata > Amphibia > Caudata > Salamandridae > Calotriton > Calotriton arnoldi. The sequence goes on along the minus strand of CAWUFW010006582.1, from coordinate 1,052,722 downwards.
CCAGATATCCCACCATGGAACGTGCTTGCATTGCAGGGAGTGTAAGTTGTCTCTCAGGATGTCAGTCAGTGGTGTCCTGCTGTTTGTTGGTGCACAGTTGCCAGCAGGGCCTTGTGCTCCTCACAGCAGTAGCCAGTGTCAGCCATCTTGTGAGTCCTTCTCCACTCCCTGTGATGTGCGCATGGTTCATGGTGGTGTTGATGGGACAGTTGTGGGGGGCAATATGTGTGACTGCGACTCCCATGATGCTATTGGCTACACTGACTTGGCCAGCATACACAGAATTCCTTCCTTTGAGTGGTCTTCACTGTGTGTTGGTGTTGTTGTGGTGGCTACATGTGTGGATGTGTGTGTTAGTTCTATTTGTGCCACTGCCTAGCTGTAGTTGTGGTTGTGTTTGTACATGTGTTGGCACAGTTGGATGTGACTTTTTTGATGGCATGTGTTGTGTTTATCTGACTGACATACACATTTTGGGATGATTCTGTTCTAGTTGCTGTGTAATTGCTATGAGTGCATGGTTTGACTCTCCCCTTGACAGTGATGTGTGTGTGTTTTGTGGCAGTATATTGTGTACATTTGTTGTGTACTCACCAGGCTCTGGGATGTCCTCTAGTCCATATATGCTCACTGGCGGTAGGATGGCCCGCACCTTCTCCTCCCAGGGCCTGAGGTATATTGGCTTGGCAGGAGGGCCACTGCCGGTGTGTTGGCTGTTGATGTAATCTTGCTTCAGCAGTTTCCGTACCCTCCTGCGCACGTCATACCACCTGTTCTGGATGTCGCTCTTTGTGCGCCGACATGGTGATTGTGCGTTCACCCTGTTGATGATCCTCTCCCACATCTTGGTTTTCTGCGACATGGGGGTCTGTTGGACCAATGTGCCAAACAGCTGTGGCTCTACCCTGAGGATCTCGTCTACCAGGACTTCCAATTCACAATCTAGGAACTTGTGATTCTTCTTGGGGGGCATGGTGATGGGTGGTGATGGTGGGTGATGTGTGTGTTGGTGTGCAGGTGAGGGTGTGTGGGTGTGTGTTGTGCTGGGTGTATGTGAGGTAGGTATTTGTTGGTGTGCTGCTGGTGTGTGGCTTGTGTGAGGGATGAGCTGTGGGTGTGTGGTTGCTTTCTCTTGGGTGCTGGTAGTGGAATGGCATTTGCAAAGGCTCATGGTAGTGATTTGTGTCCTTTATATAGGTGGAGTTGTGGGTGTGTCTTTGTTCTCTGTCCCCACCCCCCAGTATTTATTGGCTTGGTAATTGCTTGTTTGGCCTTTTTTGGTTGATTTTTCCTTTGTGCTGTTTGTGTATGTTGGAAACGTTCTTGTGACCGAGTCGGACCCTGCATTGGTCTCGTACGGTGTTTTCCGTTTCGTTAACGCTGTGTTTGTGCAGTTTTGTATGCTGCGTACGCGTCGGTCGCGGTGTATTGTGTTGCTTCGGCTCGGTTTTGTATGCGTGTCGGTCGTACGGCTTGTCCTCCGTCCGACTCGGTCGTGTTTTTCGCGCCTTGCATCGTACTTTGCGGGTTGGAGTTGGCGGGTACGATTTGGTCGGATTTGTTCCGGGTGCGTGTCGGTCGGTTGGATTCGCGTGTTTTTCCGGACGGATTGCTATTTTCCGAGCGGCTTGGTCGGTCGGCTTGGTTTCCTGACGTGTCGGTCGGATTTATCGCGGCTTGCATCGTACTTGGCGTGTCGGGCGCCACTGGTACGTGTCGGTCGGTATTTTTTCCGGATCCGAGTCGGTCGGTGCTTTTTCCGGCCCGAATCGGAATCGACCCCTAAGTGTGCATGAATTGGTCATTGCTTCAGAGAGAAAGTGTCCACTGCATACCTGCTTTCATAAAATAGAGACATTGAATATGACAAATCTATTGGTAATATACTTGCCTATAAAATTAAGGAAAGAAGTAACCAAGTGACCATCAAATTAATTCTGAACATGATTGGGACCATATATACACATTTTCTGGACATTTTACAACAATTTCACAATACAATTCATAGTGCTGACCTAACTAGTTATGATGAAGATGTGGAGCAATTTTAATTTAAAATACAATTGTCGCGACCACAGAATAAGGATACAAATGGATATTACACTTGAGGAGGCTAATGCTGGTATTAATTGTGAACCTCCATAGGTGAGGATGCTATACCCATTACATTTTATAAGATCTACTCTGTTAACCCTTGTATTTTTACTCATTTTTCAGAGCATTGAGGCTGGTAGGATAAAACCAAGATCTTAAAATAATATCCCAATTGCAGTATTTTTGAAAAAAGATAAACCCATGGATGAGTGTGGGTCATACCAGACCATCTCACTTTTTCATCCTGATGCCACAATTTACTCAAAGATACTAGTAGTACGCTTGTCTAGGGTCATAGATCAGTTAGTTTGCATGCAGCAAAATTGCTTCATACCTGGTCAGGATTCTTGCACACATATAGGTAAAGCTATCGCCCTATTTGGCTCTGCCAGAATCTTATCCAAGCAGGCTAGATTGATAATATTGGATGCAGAAAAGGCTTTCATTTGTGTCTCATGGCATTTTTTTGGCAGTCATGATTAAAATGGGGCTAAGCAATGCGATTATATGGTGCATTAAAGTGTTATATGATTAGCCAACAGTCCAGATTTCTGCCATGGGACACATTTGAGCTGGAGTACACAGCATCACTGTCCCATGTCATCATTAATATTTCCTCTTAACATGAAACTATTTACACGCACCATACTTAGGAATTTGTTAATAGCCCCAGTCTCAGTGAATGTTATAGAATTCAAGTTAACCGTTTATGCGGGTGACATAACAATTTATTCAGTCTGAAGTGAAAATGTTTAGTAAAATAACAGAGTATAGATTAAACAGAACTGAAACACAAAATATTCTAAATTATGGTTATGCAACTGGTGATCATCGTAATGTTAGTTCTGCTACTTATCTGGGAGTTAATATGTGTGCAGATATTGAGCAGATTATTTCTCTTAATTATGAAGTTTTACTAAGCAATGTATTATTCATAAGAGGCACTGGCCTCGACAATCAATTAGTTTGGTGACACCATGGAATATGATTAAGATCAATATTCTCCGAAAATATTTGTATCTGTTTCACTCAATCCTCCGTAGTCTTCCGAATGTTTTTTATTTTGTCTTGACTCTGTGATTTATCAAACAACAAACAACAGTCTGTAAGTGAGAGACTCCAAAGGGTCATATGTTAGGCAAACAAAGTATTCACACTTGTTGATTGATAGCTATAGTCAAGGGAAGGCAAGCAAATAGTCTTTCTCTCTCTCTCTTTCCAGTTTATGATATTATTATATCTGTGATTAACAGTAATATTTGGGTTATCTTACACCAAAGATGGGCCATATAATATATTGAACTCATATTGAGGAAAAGGAGAATGGCCCCTCAAGCCTTTAAGCTTTATTTCCTTGCGGTGATGTTTCATCATCACATACAATTGTAAGAAGTCACTGCTGTATCAAATAGGATTAAGAAATGAATCTAGTGTTTTCCAACTCAAAACTAGAGACCCATACACCTTTAAGAGAGTATGTTTGAAGTTCGTTAAGTCAAGTCAGCTCAAAAGGTATGGTCACAAATAAGCAGGGTGGCTGAAATTCCGGGAATTAACAAGTATATTCTAAAAAAGGGCAGCAAGTTTCAGTAAACATTTTCTGACAGTTTTCAAGACTCAGTGAATGGATCATGGACTCAATTCAGTTCAGTATCAAGCGTTTGGAACATTTATACTCTATTGGAATTTTTATGATGTATAATGACTTAAGTCTAATGGGACTATTCACAAAGGTAACTTACACACACTTTTGAGTAACTTCCCTACTTTTGGCTAATCACAAAATCTGATTGTAAAGTTACTCAAGTGTAGACTTAAATCACTCCACCCCCTCAAAAAAAAGGGGTGGAGGCAAATTTACACATGTAAGTTACTAGTACTAAAAAAGAAGCAGTAGTCCAACACCACTGATACTGCAACACCCTCCCATAAAAAAAAATGGAGGTTAGGGATTTTAAATAAAACCCATATAAAATAGTGTACACTTAAAACTACACACATAAATATATATATATATTTATATATATGTTCAACAAAAAGGTGTCCCCCAGGTGAAAGCGCACATTTTTGTTGAACATTTATTCGGCCAGTCCCGGCCGAGAAAGCTGCACTCTCGCCGAAAATAAAATAAAGCGGGCTGCCTCACACAGACTGGCTGTGTTCGAGTGATTCAGGGCAAAGCAGTTTCATGGAAGTAAGCCGGAGTTACACCCTGTTAGCTCACTGGAGAGCTTTTATTTTGGCAATATTGAGTGTTGATCCGGGCGGAAAACCACTGGAGGTTATTTATTTAAAAGCGGGGAAACTATGAGTCCCAGAATGCTGTTAGAACTCCCACCTGAGGGCAAGTTCCCACCAGAGGGCGTAAACTCACCTGAGAGTCATTTAAAAGAAGTGACTTGTTTCCTGCACTTTTCCATCCGCCCACCAACACTGCTAATCGAGCCCGTGATCAAGGCGCAGGAGCGCTGAAACGCGTAGGTCTGAAAACCTCTACAGTGTTGTAATGTCCGGTGACCAAAAATAAAGGATCCTGTTTGAATTACAGAATTCGCCTGCTTGCCATGTGCGCTTTCACCTGGGGGACACCTTTTTGTTGAACATATTTATATATATATATATATATATATATATTCCATCCAACAAGTTTTGCACCATTTGGAAGGGGCCACACAGGCGAGTTATACTTCCTTCGTGGAGAATGCAGCGGGTGGGACAGCCGCTGACGCCTGCTATCTCAGCTGTACGCGTTTCGGGCTTGCGCCCTTGTTCACCAGCAAAAAACAGGATGAGGCACAAAAGGCAGTCACCATTTTATTTGTAATCAGCTCCGCCCATACAGGCCTCTGAGCATTGTGGGATTTGTAGTGTTGCCGTGTTGCCACAGTGGGCTTCATGTCCTTCACCCGTTAAAATAATCAAAAAATAAAACCCCAGTGGGTTGGCATCAACAGTCCGTTGCCAAACCGCTACCAATGTCAATGTCTCCACGAGGTGACTCGCCAGTCACAGACAACCTGCCATCATGGTTTCTCGATCCGCTGTAGCAGCGGGCCCCTCCACGACCGGGCAGGCCGTAAATATTCCAACCAACAAGTTTTGCACCATTTGGAAGGGGCCACACAGGCGAGTTATACTTCCTTCGTGGAGAATGCAGCGGGTGGGACAGCCGCTGACGCCTGCTATCTCAGCTGTACGCGTTTCGGGCTTGCGCCCTTGTTCACCAGCAAAAAACAGGATGAGGCACAAAAGGCAGTCACCATTTTATTTGTAATCAGCTCCGCCCATACAGGCCTCTGAGCATTGTGGGATTTGTAGTGTTGCCGTGTTGCCACAGTGGGCTTCATGTCCTTCACCCGTTAAAATAATCAAAAAATAAAACCCCAGTGGGTTGGCATCAACAGTCCGTTGCCAAACCGCTACCAATGTCAATGTCTTCACGAGGTGACTCGCCAGTCACAGACAACCTGCCATCATGGTTTCTCGATCCGCTGTAGCAGCGGGCCCCCTCCACGACCGGGCAGGCCGTAAATATTCCATCCAACAAGTTTTGCACCATTTGGAAGGGGCCACACAGGCGAGTTATACTTCCTTCGTGGAGAATGCAGTGGGTGGGACAGCCGCTGACGCCTGCTATCTCAGCTGTACGCGTTTCGGGCTTGCGCCCTTGTTCACCAGCAAAAAACAGGATGAGGCACAAAAGGCAGTCACCATTTTATTTGTAATCAGCTCCGCCCATACAGGCCTCTGAGCATTGTGGGATTTGTAGTGTTGCCGTGTTGCCACAGTGGGCTTCATGTCCTTCACCCGTTAAAATATTCAAAAAATAAAACCCCAGTGGGTTGGCATCAACAGTCCGTTGCCAAACCGCTACCAATGTCAATGTCTCCACGAGGTGACTCGCCAGTCACAGACAACCTGCCATCATGGTTTCTCGATCCGCTGTAGCAGCGGGCCCCTCCACGACCGGGCAGGCCGTAAATATTCCATCCAACAAGTTTTGCACCATTTGGAAGGGGCCACACAGGCGAGTTATACTTCCTTCGTGGAGAATGCAGTGGGTGGGACAGCCGCTGACGCCTGCTATCTCAGCTGTACGCGTTTCGGGCTTGCGCCCTTGTTCACCAGCAAAAAACAGGATGAGGCACAAAAGGCAGTCACCATTTTATTTGTAATCAGCTCCGCCCATACAGGCCTCTGAGCATTGTGGGATTTGTAGTGTTGCCGTGTTGCCACAGTGGGCTTCATGTCCTTCACCCGTTAAAATAATCAAAAAATAAAACCCCAGTGGGTTGGCATCAACAGTCCGTTGCCAAACCGCTACCATTGTCAATGTCTCCACGAGGTGACTCGCCAGTCACAGACAACCTGCCATCATGGTTTCTCGATCCGCTGTAGCTGATTACAAATAAAATGGTGACTGCCTTTTGTGCCTCATCCTGTTTTTTGCTGGTGAACAAGGGCGCAAGCCCGAAACGCGTACAGCTGAGATAGCAGGCGTCAGCGGCTGTCCCACCCGCTGCATTCTCCACGAAGGAAGTATAACTCGCCTGTGTGGCCCCTTCCAAATGGTGCAAAACTTGTTGGATATATATATATATATATATATATATATATATATATATATATATATATATATATATATATATATACAACCATATATTTATATATATATATATATATATATATATATATATATATATATATATATATATACGCACACAGCATTTGCTCAAATATTTTGGGACTAAGAGGAGTATTTACTCCTTTATGCTAAAAACAATTAACCAAGAGTCTCTGGACATAAAAAACGGCATTGTTGAATTGAATGCTCAAGGACTAAAGCAGCCAAGGACTCGTATTTTACTTCAGTCCAGCACTTGAATTTACAACTATGATGTGTGGTGGGACATTATAATAGAAGTGTTTTTTCTTAATCACAGGAACAGCTCTCAGTTGTACTGACTGAATATCTTTCTAACAATAGACTCATTTAAGAGTTTAATGTTGATAATACTGGGAAGTTGTAGTGATGTGCTGTATTTATTTCAAATTAATATATAATACCACACATGTCCTGCTAAGAATCTGCTGTTTAACAGACCAGTATTTTCTTTATGTTTACTGTTTTAAAAAAATGTTCAAATGGAGTTTTCATGATGGTGGATCACAGATTGAGAAAGGCAGTTGTACTGATGAAACACGACTCTGTGTTCTTTCACCCAGGAAAACTTGACCCAATAAACAGGTTTTTTCCCCTTTACTTCGAGTGCTGTTTCTCATTCTCATATTGGAATCTGGAATATTTTTTGTGTATATATATATATATATATATATATATTCATCCTCCGATCGCCACTGCGTTAAAAATAACATGAACTCTGGGATCAAAGGATAACTCCAATTCAATTACAGATGTATCATTAGTTTATTCGTACACACATGCCAAATCCAAACCCAACGCATTTCACCATAACCATGCCTTTTATTCAGTGGAGCACCCATGGCAATTTGCCGATAGTTATCAGGCATGGAGCAGGATCCCTTTTTATGTATTGGGACAATGATACTCCCTGTCCATAAACTAGGTATACGCCCAGAGTCATAGCATGATACAAATAGGTGAACTAAAAATTCACTCCATGTTTCTGGGTCAGTCTTCATCACCTTTACTGGTATCTCATCCTGACCCATTGCTGCTGGTAATCATCCTTTATTAATAAGAGAGATTAATTATTTTTCGTTTGGAGGGATTACTTGCCCATTATCCATAGTAGATTTTGCCATAGGTAATAAAGGCAGCCCATGCTGTACTGATGCTGAACGTTTTGCATATAAGGCAGTAAAGTAGTCGTTCCATTCAGAAAGTGGAATATGTATGGCAGAAAGACATTGATTATTGCCTGCATACTTAGCAACTAAGGGCCAAAAATTGGATTTTTCAACCAATCAGCATGCAGTATAAAGAGCGCTCCAATGCGTTCAGGAGAAATGCCTCTGATGAAGTGGTTCGTTGGCCACAGAAACGCGTCAGGCAGTACAACGAACTTGGATGGCTGGGGCGGGCTGAACCGTGATGCCGAATGGCAGACGCACTGTCGAGTGCATCTTGAGAAGCTTCGGCGTTTGTTGATTAAAAATATATATATATATATATATATATATATACAACCATATATTTATATATATATATATATATATATATATATATATATATATATATACGCACACAGCATTTGCTCAAATATTTTGGGACTAAGAGGAGTATTTACTCCCTTTATGCTAAAAACAATTAACCAAGAGTCTCTGGACATAAAAACGGCATTGTTGAATTGAATGCTCAAGGACTAAAGCAGCCAAGGACTCGTATTTTACTTCAGTCCAGCACTTGAATTTACAACTATGATGTGTGGTGGGACATTATAATAGAAGTGTTTTTTCTTAATCACAGGAACAGCTCTCAGTTGTACTGACTGAATATCTTTCTAACAATAGACTCATTTAAGAGTTTAATGTTGATAATACTGGGAAGTTGTAGTGATGTGCTGTATTTATTTCAAATTAATATATAATACCACACATGTCCTGCTAAGAATCTGCTGTTTAACAGACCAGTATTTTCTTTATGTTTACTGTTTTAAAAAAATGTTCAAATGGAGTTTTCATGATGGTGGATCACAGATTGAGAAAGGCAGTTGTACTGACGAAACACGTCTCTGTGTTCTTTCACCCAGGAAAACTTGACCCAATAAACAGGTTTTTTCCCCTTTACTTCGAGTGCTGTTTCTCATTCTCATATTGGAATCTGGAATATTTTTTGTGTATATATATATATATATATATATATATATATATTCATCCTCCGATCGCCACTGCGTTAAAAATAACATGAACTCTGGGATCAAAGGATAACTCCAATTCAATTACAGATGTATTATTAGTTTATTCGTACACACATGCCAAATCCAAACCCAACGCATTTCACCATAACCATGCCTTTTATTCAGTGGAGCACCCATGGCAATTTGCCGATAGTTATCAGGCATGGAGCAGGATCCCTTTTTATGTATTGGGACAATGATACTCCCTGTCCATAAACTAGGTATACGCCCAGAGTCATAGCATGATACAAATAGGTGAACTAAAAATTCACTCCATGTTTCTGGGTCAGTCTTCATCACCTTTACTGGTATCTCATCCTGACCCATTGCTGCTGGTAATCATCCTTTATTAATAAGAGAGATTAATTATTTTTCGTTTGGAGGGATTACTTGCCCATTATCCATAGTAGATTTTGCCATAGGTAATAAAGGCAGCCCATGCTGTACTGATGCTGAACGTTTTGCATATAAGGCAGTAAAGTAGTCGTTCCATTCAGAAAGTGGAATATGTATGGCAGAAAGACATTGATTATTGCCTGCATACTTAGCAACTAAGGGCCAAAAATTCTTGTAATTTTTAGACTTTATTGCTCATTGCAAGTCCAGCTAGTTAGAGTTGGCTACCTTTCTACTGAGCTCCAAACAGATGTATGTCTTTTTTCAGGATGGAAATTAAAAGGATCACCCCAAAAGTTGGTGAGGGTTTAGTGAAAAGCATTTTTCAAAGAGAATAATATTTCCCCATGGAAAATGTTCCAGCAGAAAGAGGCAGAATAAAGACCTGCAACGAGCAGAAAGAGGAAAAATAAAGGTCAGAAGTGAGGAGAAAAAAGTCAGACATCGAGCAGAAATGAGCAAAACCCACTCAGACACTCATGCACCCAGTCACAGAACAACTCAGACACTCTCACAGTCACTCACAGATTAACTCAGACACGTACACCCATTCACAGACCCAGTCAGACACTCATGCACCCACTTACAGAATCACTCATACTCTCTCACCCACTCAAAGACTCACGCACTAACTCACAGACCCACTCAGAGACTTACGCACCCACTCACAGACCCACTCAGCACTAATTCACAAGCTGACTGACTCACTCATACACTCACTAACAGACTGACTGACACACTCATGGAGGCACTTGCAAACCCACTCAGACACTCCCACATCCACTCACAGACCCACTCAGACACTCATGCACCCACTAGCACACCCAGTGAGACACTCACACACTCGCTCACACACCCACTGAGATACTCATGCAGTCACTCACACACTCACTCTCAAAGGTTACAAGTTACAACTTGGAAATAAAAATTTTAAAACCTTAGAAATTCACTGAAAATTCTAGAGGTTATAGGGACATTAAAGTTAGGAAATAGAATTAAAAACCTTAGAAATTCACAGAAAAAACCAAAGGTTACACGGATGTTATAGTTAGTAAATATAATTTTTTTAAACTTAGAAATTCACTGAAAAACAAAGGTTACAGGGACGTTATAGTTAGGCTCAGATTTCACTCATACAAAACCAGTGAAATTCAGCAGCTTAGTTGCCTGAGCTAACTATAACTTACGCCCCACATTGCACTGCTTATGACCTCACATATTACATCATGGTCAGTGACATCACTGATGACATCTCAAATATCATCACTGATGACATCATCCACAGAACCACTCATGCCCCTATGAAACCTCGCATACACTCACACACCCAAACAACATCTCCATACCCATTCGCAGACCCTTACAAGTACTCACACAATCACTCACTCACTCATTCATAGAGCCGCTCATACACTCACTCACTCACTCATACAGCCAATCAAACAACCACACACTCACCCATACAGCTCCTCATATGACCATTCACTCATCCTTACAGCAACTCATGTACCCACTCACTCAGCCATACAGTCACTCACATGCCCACTCATACACCCATACATCCACTTGCACATGCAGTCACTCACCCATACAGGCGCTCACACACACACACACACACACACACACACACACACACACACATACAAAGACTAACTGACCCATTCACTCATACATGCAGGCACTCAGATAACCACTCACTCACCAAAACAGCTACTCATACACTCAGTCACTCACCCATACAGCCACTCATGCAGCCACACACTCACCCATAGTTACTAACACACCCATATAGCTACTCACACACCCACTCACTCATACAGTCTCTCAACACAGCCACTTACTCACCTATACAAACACACACACAATCACTTACACACCCATACAACCACTTACATACCCATTCACACATCCATACATGCACCCCCACACCTGCTCACTTACCCATACAGCCATTCATAGAGACACTCACTCTCCAATACAGCCACTCACACATCAACTCACTTAACCAATCCTAAACTCTTGCAAAATATGGACGATCACTAGATGATGTCACCGGTGATGTCTTCAGTGATGTCATTTCAGATGTCATCAGTGATGTCACTGACCATGTCATGAGTGATGTAATATGTGAGATCATAAGCAGTGCATTGCTGGGGCGTATGTTATAATTAGCTCAGGTAACTAAAACTGCTGAATTTGACTGGCTTTGGTTTTTTCCAGTGAATTTCTGTTTTTTAAATTATATTTCCTAATTTTAACGTCCCTGTAACATTTGTTTTTTTTCAGTGAATATTTATATATATATATATTCACTGAAAAACAAAGGTTGAAGGGATGATATAGTTAGGTAAAAATGTCAGTTAAAATATACCCTTTTACACAAACAAAACCACTGAAATTCACCAGGTATAGATATCTCTTGTATTTTTAACTTCTTCCCTAAGGTAACTAAAACTCGTGCCCCTGCCATGCACAGTGTTGTCATCAGTGATGTTATTTCAAATGTTGCAGTGATGTTATTAATCATGTCATAGAACAAGACATGAGTAATGTAATATGTGGTTGCAAGTTATAGTTTCCTTCTGCACAAGGTATAGTCATTAGAGAAACATTATGTTGTTACTGAAAATTTCACCTAACAATAGCGTCACTTTAACATTTGTTTTTTTCAGTGAATTTCTAGGGTTTCTTTAACATAAAGTAATATTTTATTGCCACAAGGGAAGCCAGCCCTCCAAAGCTCACGACCTTTGGCCATGCGCAGTGTGAGGTCGCATGGCCCTCCTCACTATGTCACTATTGGCCCTGGGGAACCCATCCCCTGGGGCCTTATTTTTTTTTTAAAGGGAAGGGAGTGCACAATCTCTCTCCGCAAGCCACTATTGACAATGAGGACCCCCCCATCCTCCCATGTGCTGGGTTACAGTAGGGAACTGTAAACCTTGATTGCTGTGACAATCCCTGAACTAGTCATCATGACAATAGCATGACATTCTCGTGACTTGGGTGGCCAATTTTATCACCTTCATATGAACGGGGTTTGGAGAAACTGTTATAATAGGGATTCTTTTTCATGCAGGAGAAGATAATGACATTGATGAGGAAGACAGCTACAGAGAGACTGGGTAAATATGACAACATTTTAGAAAAGTGTTATTGGTGGCCTGCACACAAAACAAGGTTCCAATCACACCAGGACAATAACTAACCCTGGGTGGTGAACTCCGCTCCGCTCGCGGAGTTTGCGAAGTTTTCTGCACTCCGCGTTACGCGGAGATCGCGGAGTTCTGAAAAACTCTACTTCGCGTTGCGGAGCGGAGTTTTTTTCCTCGCTCGTGTTCGTCAACGTCAAGTTGGCGACCGCGAGCGAGGAAAATCAACCTCCCGGCGAGATTTTTCCTCGTTCGCGATCGTCAACATGAAGTTGGCGAGCGCGAGCGTGGAAAATCAACATCCCGGTGAGATTTCTCAACGTGGGGGGGTCAGGTTTCTCATTGCGAGTGGTCGCGTATGCTCGCGTCAGCTCACGTTGAGAAACTGCCCGTTCGCGTTGAGAAAGCTGCCGCTCGAGTAAAAATCTACTCGAGCGGCAGAAAAGGAAAGCAGGGACCGCTTGCACTGTGCATGGTGCCGTTCGCAATGATTGCACAGTGCGGACAAGCATCCGGCACTGTGCAATCACCGCGAACGGCATTTTTCTATCGTACTCCGCCGCTTGCGGAGCTCCACGTAGTGCGACGGAGTTTTTTTTGCACTTCGCGGTGTCTCGCGTAGTGCAACTCCGCGAACTCCGCCCAGGGTTAACAATAACCAGGACATTTTAGAAAAAAATTGAAAATCAGTAATATATGGGTTCAAACAGGATACCTTGCACAAACAGCCAAAAATATTTTGATGTTTTTCAAATACATTATTAAGAAAGAGGCAGTCATGAGACCCATTTAGCATATTCTCATTTTCCTAGAATTCCCAAGTGTGGCTACATATATATTTTGTTTCAGCTAGTTCATTGTAATTTTCTTTAGATATTTTGTTTAATTCAATTTATTCTGTGCTTTTAGGTGGTATGCGATGTGTAAGTACAAAGTAACTGAAGTGAGCTATGTGTACAGCCAAGGCTAACTTGGGGATGTATCCGAAGAGCTGGGCTGGCTTAATGCAGAGCCTTGTGCCTGTTTTTTTGTGTTTGATGTGTCTAGAGTTCATGCATATAAATAGTAAATTCTGTGAGCTAATGCATGAACTTTAGATAGCACAAGTTGGACAGAGATATGCTATACCTGCTCACTGTTTTAGACTTGTTCTGTCTGAATGCCACAGCTACCGATGCAATATGTCTGAGCGCATTTATTGTAACTTGCTGTACCCTTGTATCATGCTACACTTGTAAAGGGCTCTGATGCCTTCAGGCCATGTCTGTGCTATATAAAATTGCAAAAATAAAATAAAATAAATGTATTACATTGGAGGAATTCCAAGATATATACATTAACTTTTGATACCACACATGCAAAAAAACAGGTATGAGGCTCTGCATTGAGCCAGCTCAGCTCTTCACGATAAGGCTCTAGTGTTTTTCATGTATTGAACAGCCAATCTTCATTAGAGGTGGTAAAGTGATAATCAAGCAATATTATCAAAGGGCAAGGGCAATGTCAGGTATTTACGGACTGGGTTGGCGTCGGAGCTCCTGAGGTGCAGGCGAGGACTTCACTCCACCTGAGACAATAACAACCTAGAAATTCCCTCTCCCTTGGAACATATTGCTATTAAAAATCAGACCCTTAAAATTACTGTGAAATTCACAAAATTGATACTGAGGTGGTGTGTCTTTCATGGTATTAAGAGAAAATAAGAGGAACCCCTTAATGCCAAAGGAATAGGGTTATATACAATAATATGGGAAGGAGAATCCTTTGGACTGAATAACTATAAGCAGTGGAGCTAGAAGTTAAGACACTAACACAGTCGTGCAACACACATTCAATTGCTATTATAACACATATACTGTTGGGAAGGCTGCTCATGCATCTGAATGACAAACTAGGCGATGTACCACATTTTTAGAAAAATATCAAAATCTTTTATTAAAAGAAATTTTTTATAAAACAAATAAGACCACAAGAACACAAATCATAAAATTGTATAACACAAAGTATCTATATGGAATTCATACACATGGATTTCACAGAACAAATGAAAAAAACTAAAAAAACAACATATGAGAGTACATAAAACCAGACAAAAATAATATGTCATTAAAAAACAACCATCCGTGATTACACAAATTCTAGGGCTGGAGCCCGGTATATCTCACTTCAAAATACTCAAAAGGCCCAGACCATGGCACAGATTGGGTTGTATTTAAAGGTGCGTCGACGCGTTTCGATGGCTAGTAGATAATACCATCTTTTTCAAGACAAACAGTTTTCCGACTCTCAAGCAAGTAAAAAGCAATAGTGCTGCAATCAGAAAGCACCTATAATAAATTGGGTATGCTACTGCGACTTCCAGGAACTGGTATAGTCTTTGAAGGATAAAATAAATCCTTCAATCGTCAAGAATAGAGAAATATGTAGATATCTGGATAAATGATATTAACTGGCCGCCTCGTTGTTCATAGGACCAGGAAGTGAAAGTTTCTAGGATGACCTTTATCTCTCGTCAGTTCCTAATTTTATGGACAATTTTTGAGATAAAACTGTTTTTGTCATGATTTTCTCATAGAAGTTATAATCTGAAATGCTGAATAAAATATTTACCTCCAGCAGCAGTCTGTCATTTGACTCCATAATGGTCTCCTGTGGTTGTATGTTTCTGATAAAGTACACACTTAAAAAAAGTGGTCCTGACAAATGATTCTCGCCAACTTTTTAAACAAATTTTTCTTTATTAAGAGTATTCTCCGCTTGAGGAAAGCAAGCTGGAGAAAAACATTTTGGAAGAAATATTAGTTTCTTCATGTTTTATTGTTTAGAAGCTCACTAGGTTGCACTCAGCACTCTTAGGAAGCTTGTCTGCCGGATTGGTTTAGTTTGCTGGAGACTAGGAATTTTGGGGCACATGCATCATTGGAAATTGCGGTCGCAAAGGGGCAGATTCACAGAATCTGCCCCTTTGCGACCGCAATTTTTGCATTTGGGATGGATCATCCCAAATGCAAAAATCGCTATTTAAGTAATCGCTAAATTTGCGATTACTTAAATTGCGAATGCATTTAGGGAATCGCAATTTGAGATCCCTCAAATGCAATGCAAGAAGCAATCTGAGATTGCGACTTTGCATTAAGGAATCGCAAATTACTGAGATTTTCTTTTTTTTTTTTTTGTTCAATAATTTTTATTAAGTTTTCAGAAAAAGAGAACATATAATAATCCAATAAACACATTATAAATAAATTACAATGAAAAATTGTAAGAGAAAGGTATGAGTGATAGAGGAAACAAGAAAGAAGAAAAGTGAAGAAAGAAAGATAAAGAAGAGAAGAGAAAAAGAAAAGAAAAGAAAGAGAAGGGGAATAAAGAATTTTAGAGATTAGAAAAGAATTAGAGATTAAGGTGTAGGTGCATGTGCAGAGAGATAAGAAGTAAAGGGTAGCCAAAGTAGATCAGATTTAATTTTCTGAGACAAGGTAAGAGAGGAAACAGTAGTAATTCTATGTTCATCGCAAACAAAGTTCCACCAAGTTAATAAAGATATTTTAGAATTGTCTTTCCAACAGGACAAAATCACTTTAAATGCTAAAGCGATAAATAAATCAAACAACAAAGTAATATTATTATATACATCAAAAGCAGGTGAGGAGGAATCTAGGAAAACATTTTGCATTGTTAACGGAATATTACATTGGAATATTCTCATACATTTAGACCAAATAGATTGCCAAAATCTAAAAACATTTGAACATTCATAGAGTTGGTGAAGTAAAGTCCCCGTATTTACAGAACAAGACCAACACATTGAAGAGGAAGTAGGGGAAAACTTAGCTATGTGAACAGGGGTAATAACAACTCTACTATAAATGAAGTACAGGGATTGGGTTATACGAGCTGCAACAGAGGTTTTAAAGAGCTTTAGCCATAATTTGTCCCAGAAGGGAATAGGTAATGATAAAGATAAGTCTGATTCCCAAAGTAATTCAACCGGGGATTTAGGTCTCTCAGAAATATGAGATAACAACAGCTTATAAATAAAAGCAGCCTTAGGCGTATGGTCATGAGGAATGTTATGTAAAGGCGAGGGGGATGTAAGCAATGTAGGAGCTAAAGGGTAATTGTTGGAGGATAAAAAGACTGCAGGGCAGTTGCTATTAAATGATAATTATCAAGAAAAGAGTCAGGTAAGTTATATTGGGATTGTAGTTCCTGGAAGGGGAGAATAGAATCATGTTGAATAAATTGATGGATAAAGATAATTCCCTTCTCCTTCCAATGTTTGTAGTAAAATGATTTACATTTATATTTAATAAATTTGTTATACCAAATGGTAGAGGACAGAAAACACTGATATGGGTCTAAACCATCAGAGAGGGTATTATATAATAATTGTCGGGAATATTTTAAAATAGGGTTGTCTGTTATGAAGGAGCAATTAGACATATAAATTATATCCCAAAAAGAAAACTCTTTTAGAAGGGAACGTTCGAAAATAATCCAACGAGGGATAGGGATATCAACAAAATCATAACTTAAAGCAAAACTTTGACGAATTAAAAATGCAGAATGATATGATTTAAAGTCTGGGAAACGAACACCCCCTCCATCTTAGGACGCTTAAGTTTCCGAAGAGCAATGCGGGGATGTTTATTGTTCCACAAAAATTTTGTACAAATAGAGTCAATCTGTGAAAAATATGAAGCAGGAATTCGAAAAGGTAACATGGACAATGTAAATAGGATATGAGGTACAATCATCATTTTGATAGTGTCCAATCTACCCCACCAGGACAAAAAAAGGGGGGACCAGGAAAGAAGAAGCAATTGTATTTTGGTAATCAAGGCACTAAACGTATAATTAATTGTTTTAGATAGTGTAGATGAAAACCATATACCTTGATACTTAATCTTTGCGGGACACCAAGTAAATTTAGTATTGTTAAACATATATTGATAACAGGTAGAATTTAAGGGTAAAACTTCCGTTTTAGAAAAGTTCAACTTATAACCAGAAATACTGGAATATAATCGAACTTCATCCAAAAATGGGGGAGGGAGGAGTTAGGATCAGACATGTATACTAGGATATCATCAGCATATGCTGACAGTTTGGTTTCTATGGAATTGTGTGAAAATCCAGAAATATCTGGATTAATTCGAATCCGTTCCAGGAAAGGTTCAAGACACAGTACAAATAACAATGGGGATAAAGGACATCCTTGGCGTGTGCCTCTAGATAACACAAAAGACTTAGAAAAATGATTGTTAACAAAAATACTAGCTCGGGGGACAGAATATAACAATTTGACATAGGAAATAAAATTTGACCCAAAACCAAACCATTTTAGTGTACTATACACATATTGCCAATTTATGCGGTCGAAGGCCTTCTCAGCATCCAAAGATAAAGCTGCTAATGGAGTTTTATATTTTTTACCAAAGGAGATAACATTAGCAAACATGCGAGCGTTATCCGAAGCCAATCTGCCCTTGACAAAGCCAACCTGATCTGTTTTAACCAATAATGGGACAATGTTCTCAAGTCGAGTGGCGTGAATTTTGGCGAATATCTTGCAGTCATAGTTAATTAGGGAGATGGGACGATAATTTTTGCAAAGGGAATGATCCTTATCGGGTTTGGGAATGAGGACGATTAAGGCCTCCATAAATGAGCCAGAGGCTTTGGTGTCAACAATAAATGAGTTAAAAAGGTCCAAAAGTTTGGGCACAAAAATAGATGAGAAGGTAGAAAAAATTCAACAGAGAGGCCATCCGGCTCCGGTGCTTTAGCTTTCTTTAAGGATTTAATAGCCTCCATTATCTCCTGTGAAGTAACCGGATTTTCTAATACTTCAAATTTATCAGGAAGCGAAGGGGGCCAGGAAGACCAGAAAAAAAGGTATGAAGGTTCTGATCAGAGGGGTTTGTATCATGAGAGTATAATGATTGGTAATAATCATGAAATACAGAAGCCATGTCTTCATCCGACGACACTAGATTATTAGTAGCTTCATTAAGGATAGGGCCTATATTTTTACGTTCAGATTAAATTTTTAAATAATTGGCCAGCATCTTGCCAGCTTTATTTTGACCACCATGGTATTTAGATTTAATTTTAAGAAGAACATTGCATGCATCATTCGTGGCAATTTTAACAAGAGCAGATTTGGCCCTGATCAATTCATGGAGAGCAGATGGGGATTCAGGTGAAGTAAAGTAATTATGCTCTAATAATTTAAGTTGCTGTAATAATACGTCATATTTGGCTTTAGCCGCTTTCTTCTTTCTTGCCGAGTAGGAGACAACAAAAGCACGGAAAGAAGCTTTAAAAGCATCCCAGTTATTAGTAATGGAAGTGTGTAAGGGATTATTGAAAGTAAAAAATTCATTAATGAAAGTGGTGGCTTCAGTTACAAAAGTGTTGTCAGATAGCAAAAAATTATTAAGTTTCCAACGCCCAAATTTCGGGGATCCCAGGGAGAGATCTAGGGAAGAGGAGACAGGGGCGTGATCGGAGATAAAAATAGAACCAATCTTAGAAGATTGAATGGATGGGAGTAGGGGTTTACTGACTAAAATATAATCAATTCTAGATCGAGTATGGTGAACATTCGAAAAAAAGTAAATTCAAGGGAATCAGGGTTACATATCTTCCACACATCATATAATGAACGAGAAGCAATGGCAGATTGAAATGATTTATGGGTTTTATCAGTGTTAAATTTGCATTTGGATTGCCTGTCCGAATATGGGTCGAGCCATTGATTGAAGTCTCCCCCAACAATAATATTTGGACTGTCAATGGAAGATAGTAATATTTTAATATTTTTCCAAAAATCTGGGTCAGGTTTGACAGGACCATAAATATTCAATAGGACAAGAACTTTATTCTGTATAGCAACCTTAGCCATTACCCAGCGTCTATCACTGTCACATTGTGTAGATAAAATTTGTGCATGAATAGACTTGTGAAATAAGATAGCCACACCTCCCTTCCGACTAGAAGCTGGAGAATAAACAATTTGACCCACCCATTGTCTTTTTAATTTAAGTGATTCGACATCATTGCAATGCGTTTCTTGAATAAATGCAATATGAGAGCTTAATTTAGACAAATGAGAAAGTACCTTTTGTCTTTTGACGGGATTACCAAGACCACGAACATTCCACGTGACAACATTACACATATTGGAAGGAGGGAGGAGTAAGACATAAATGAATATGATACACTTCAGGAGGACAACTGAAAGTAAAAAAACACCATTCATTAGATAAAGACAGAGACCAAAATGTACAATAAACGATCATATAGACAAAATTTAAATATAAAAACAGCACCATTGAAAACAATAAGGAAGGAGTAGGGAAAAACAAATTGAATAAAGAAGAGAAGGAAGAGAAGAGCAGAGAAGAAAAGAAAGTAAACAGATCAAGGGAAAGAACCCAGATCTGCAGAGAAGCAAGAAACCAAAATGCGGGGAGCATATTGGCGACAACAGCAAGAACAGCGGAACAAGTTAACGAAGAAAGAAGAGAAGAATAAAAAATGGTAAACCTCAATACTGAATAGTGGGTAACATTACTGAAAGATAAAGAGTAAAAAAGGAATGATATTATAAAGAAAAATAAACAAGGAGAAATACAGAGCTACACATATGGATCTATAAAGCAGGTTAACTAGTGATTGAAGAAAAAAGTGACACATTAGTTTTCCATATTCCTAGTAGAGATACTATTAAGAAAGAGACTCAGTTTAGCAGGCTCATCAAATGACCGCGATCTCCCTTCATACGTGACTTTGCACAAGCAAGGATGCAAAATGCCATATTGAATGTTCAATTGTCTCATCTGGGGGCGAAGAGCCAGAAATTCTTTACGGCGCGCGTTTGTTGCAGTGGAGACATCTTGAGAAATGAAGATATTATGGCCTGACCATGTGAGGCGTCGTTTAATTTTAACAGCTTTCAGGACATCCATCAATTCAGTGAATTCTAAAAAGAGCATGATGATGCCCCGGGGTTTGTTAGAGTTCTGTTGAAGACGACCCAAGCGATGTGCCCTTTTTATGTTTAGTGGAGTTGAAGATTGAAGGTCTAAGAGTTCCGGAAGAAATTTTTTGAGAAAGGATAACATGTCTGAACCTTCAATATTTTCTGGTAGGCCATACAGGCGGAGATTGTTCCTACGATTGCGATTTTCCAAGTCTTCGGTGTGAAGTTTGAGTTTTTGTATTTCTTGTTCTAATAAAGGAATTCTAGTAGAAATATCTTGAAGATCACCAACACGTTGTTCAAGTTCCAGTACTTTGCCTTCCATAATTATCCCGCGGTCCTCAATTTGCTTTAACTTTTCGTTAGTAGCTACCATGAAAGGCTGTAGACCACGAACCTCCTCTAAGATGGAGTCCAGAACAGGGTTTTGTGAGATATGAATAGGAGAGGGTGGGTCATTTTTATGCCTCTTTGGTTTGGCACCTGAAGAAGATGATCGAGACAAGGAGTGTTGATCAGTCGCCATTGTGGTTCTTGGAATGGAACGAGTTGTAGTAATTAACAGTGGACGAATGCGCCCCATAGACCCCAGTCCAAAAAGACAAAGAAGGTGGCCGTGCAAGATAATTTATATAGAGAATTCTTCCTCTGTCACAATATACATATCTGCCACAGATTATAGAGATGGAACATTATCAAAAGTCAGAATCCAGTTTGTAAGTATTTAACCCAGTCACGGCACAAGAGTATGCAGGCACACAACTTCCCTTTATCAAGACCACTACTTGTGCTCAAAATTGGTATTATTTGAGGCACGAACAGGTCTTAGGACTTCTGCGTTCGATCAAAGCTCACTCAAAGACCTCCATCCTGCTCCATCATTTAGAACATTTCCCCACACATTATTTAAAGACACGAAGACACTCGTTGGCAAATAGAGGCACCACTGACTTTATCGGCAAGATGCGTTTCAGTAGGGACTACCCAACACAGCGACGGCAGTGTGCGCGGGAAATAATATGACATTCATTGATGATGGATGGTAAGCAGAAGCGCTCTGTTTACATAAGAAGGATATCCAGTAAAAACACCATAGTGGTATGTCAGAGGACGTTTTTTAATGAGACCCTATGATGATGACATCCACGGGTACACCCTCCACTTCGATAGCTCCGCAAATCATGGTGAATGATGACCAGACAAAAAAGTCCAAATATATTTATGCCTGCTTGTAGTCACATAAATATAATGACCTGAATAGCCTTCCTCACTTCAATTGAGCACTGCACCTCTCCTTACCGCCATTACCCAGCATTGCAGACATTCTGTGGGCACTAACTGAGCAATATAAACTTTTTTTTCCTTTAGCAATAACCCCTAGCAGCCGGCATTTCACTCCTCCCGGTCTGTGGTGGTATTGGCAGTTTACAGCTCAAAAACGCGAGCGCCTCATTTCAAAATGGCGCCCGCGACTTCATGAGGAGAAGTTCACCGCCGCCGCCTCCAGGCTCAGCGTGCATGCGAGAATTGGTAAAAGCGGTCGCTGGACTCACCGCCGCATTTCTACATGAAACCCACCGTCTGCGTCTAAAATTGGTAGATTTTGAGGCACCAACGGAACCCGGAGCTTCCGCGTCCGATCGGAGCTCACTCGAAGTCCGCCATCTTGCTTCGGCGCTCAAGCCACGCCCCTACTGAGATTTTCAAGGGGATGGTAATTTGCGATTCCTTTGAAAAATGCACAAAAGTGCATTTTTCAAAGTGCCATGTAGCGCACACACATGCCCTTAGGGCATGTGTGTGCACCACATGTGCACACATGCCAATTTCGGGGTGCATCAGGGTGGCCTTTTGGCACCCTTGCACCCTTGAAATAGCATGCGCAATTTGCGAGTACCTATTTGGTACTCGCAAATTGCACATGCCATTCCCAGTCATTCCTATGGGCCTCTAGGCCCATAGGAATGAATGGGAAGCAATTCCTTAATTGCGAGTCCCAATTTGCAAGTCCCAATTAAGGAATGTGTAGGAATCGCAATTTTGTTTTGCGATTCCTACATGCATAAGCAATTGCGATTCCTAAATTGCGATTTCTTAAAAATCGCAATTTAGGAATCGCAAATGCACATTTTGATGCATGCGGGGGTTTATCCTTTGTCTTATTTTAATTGCTGATCAATCGCTGTTCGCTTTGTGTGTTTTTAGCAAAGAGGTATGGGACATTACGTTGTAAATGGTAGGACCTCTGCACCTTTCTCCTGCCAATCTGAGTTGAATTATTGCCCATTTGCGTTTGCGCTTTACTAGGGCTTTTGAAACAGCCAGCCAGGCCTTCAGCTTTCTCAAGCCTTTTCTCTCTCTTTTAAGTCATGGACAAACAGGCATCCTTTGGCAGTGACATGACGCAGGCCAAGACATAAGGAAGGACACTGCACGTCAGTACGTTTTAAAGCTTACAAGGCTGCACTTACCACGCGTATGAAGTCTGGTCTGCGTGATTGATTTAGTTTGATGAAGACAAGGGATTTTATCTGTTGTCTTATTTTAATTGCAGATTAATCGCTGTTTGTTTTCATTGTGCATTTTCAAGAAGGGGAATGAGGCATTACTTTGTAAACTGCACCTCTTCATTTTTCTCCTGCCAATCTGAGTTGAAGTATTGTTCTTTTGCATTTTTCTAGAAATTCTGTTTCCCCGAGCCCTTTCTCTCTGTTTTTAGCTAGATACAAACAGGCATCCTCCACCTCACGCCGCGGTGGTCTAGTGACGGGAACGAAGGCGAACATATAAGGAAGGATGCTGTGGGGCAGATTTACAAGGCCCTTGCGCCACTTTTGCGTCATTTTTAACATGGGAAAAGTGACGCAAAAGTGGCGCAAGGGCCTTGTAAATCTGCCCCTGTGTGTCTGCGCAGCGGACGCACAGCAGGAGGCACGCCAATGGCGCACCAAAGGCAGGCCCGTTTGCACGAGTCTGCACCTGCCCTGGGCCAATGCCCGAAATTATGGCAAACCTATATCAGACAATTTCTTGACCTATGTTGAGAACATCAATACGCTATGCCTTGTCTAATACCGCTACACTACATACATTGTTTCTCGACTTCCCAGAACTCTGATGAACTACTCGAACTATATCAGAGAATGCGTGCAGGAACTAATAGAAAGTAGCGCGATCAGAAATGTCAAACTACCTCACCAGTTTCTCAAACGTACTCTGGTTAATGATAGGTCTCTAGTGAAGCAGTGCACAGAAATGTATGACATAAGAACAGATTCTAATCTTGAATGCCTCTTTATTACAGAAACATGGTAAAGAAAGAGCCCCTCCCTGAAATATTCACTGCTACCGCTTTAGGCCTCATTACCCACATGGATAGAGAACAGAAATGGTGTGGGGGTGTTTTGCCAGTATTTACAGGGACTGCTGGGAAGTCTCAGCATACCACTCCAAGCTGATCAGTGGAGCAGAGACACTAGTTTTGTCTTTGAAACTTTCACCAAGTCTGCTTTCAAATGTACCCTTGTATATAGACCTCCTCCCCTAGGCTCAATAAAGGATTTTATCCACTCACTGTTTGAATCTTCTGCAGCATGTCTTCTTTACACCAGTAAAATACTATTTCTAGGGGCTTTTAATATCCACATTGACAATAAAGCTGATACAGATACCAAAGTGCTTACCAAAATGGTTAACTATTTAAATTAGACCATATTATTGTAGAACCTGCTAATACAGCAGGCCACCTCCTAGATGTGATTGTGAATCCCACTGCCTTTGCATCCATCCAAAAGTACTCAACACTAACCTGGATGGATTATAATTTGATTTACTCCAATCTGGCAATTATCTCAATCACACTGACTCCCCCTGACCTCAGTTAGGCTCTAAATCAGACCTTGGAAGTAACTTTCTAGTCAGTATGGGGAAAGGCTCTTACTGCATCTCCCCTGCCTCTAAGAGAGGGCTATCCATCTTTTAATTCTAATGCCATGGAAGCATGGATCACTGATTGTTTAGACTTAGTAATCTCAGTGAAATCTTTCACATCCAGGTGGAGCAACCATTGGCGCCCTGGTGAATTGAAGATTTAAAAAGGTTAAAAAGCAAAGGCAAGAGACTGGAAAGGATCTTGTGAAAAGACTACAGTCTTCCAGACAAACATGAGTACTCAGTCTTTTTTCATCAGTAGAAAAAAGTTGCCAAAAATTACAAAGACCCTTGTTTTCCAAAAAGTTATCCTAGAATCCAAAAACCCCAATAGAGAAGCCTTGAAGCTGTTTTAAAAATAAATCTTCTCCTGAAACAGATAATAACATTTGAAAAGCATTACAAATCTTTTGTGAACAATGTACTGAAAATGTGTCTTTAAAAATTGTTTATCTAGTAAGAATTATTCAGCAAGATACAAGTGAAAAAGGCATCAACTTTGAACCTCTTGTTGAGACCAGCTGGGCAATGCTTTCTCCCATCTCAGAAGTTGGGTCCCTAGCAATCTTTAAAAAAATTGCTCTTCATCTCCACGAGATGTTTGTCCAGTCCAGGAACTAAAGAAAATACTAACACAATCTTGTCTTACCTTACGCTAACATGTAATTCTTCCCTTTCTTCTGGAGTAGTCCCTGACAAAATGAAGGAAGTTATGGTCTCCCCTTTGTTAAAGAAACCGTTGCTTGACCCAGTCATTCTGGCAAAACTCCGTCCTATTTCCCTTCTCCCTTTCTTTGCAAAGATGACTGAAACTGAAGTTCACACCCAGCTCCCAAATCACCTCGAGTTGTGTAGGTTGTTACATAATGGCCAGGTGGATTTTTGAAATGGACTGTCAACTGAGTGAAAGCCCTTGAGGACCTCAGAACTATTCTGGATGGTAATGGAGTGGCTGCTATGATACTGTTAGATCTATCAGCAGATTCAACACCATCTCCCACACCATCTCCCATGCCATCTCCCATGCCATCCTATTACATAATTACATAGGCTTGAGGCCGCTAGGATTGCTGGGGCAGTCTGGGTCTGTTTACTTTGCTTCTCCAAAGCCGAACACAAACATGTCACTAAAGGCAATTTTAGATCTCTGCCAAAACCCATAATGTTGAGTGTCCCACAGAACTCAGTACCGAGCCCTATACTTTTCAATCTATGCAGGGCACCACTGGCCATTCTAATCAAGTCTTTTGGAAACACCTGGCACACCTATGTAGGCAATGCTCAATTGATAATTGGATTAGGTGAAAGACCACAGCCAACTTAAAAGGTTGCCTTAGCAGCATCGTCAAATGGATGAATTCCAATTCTCTGGCATTAAATAGCAATAAAACTGAACTTGTTATCTTTGGTTACAAAGGTGAATGGCCCCATGATTCGTCACCTAAACAACTCAATAGAGCCCCATCTCTGGCTGAACAAGCTGGAAACCTTGGGATTAAGGTTGATTAAAAGCTATCCTTTAAGGACAACATCAATAAATTATGCTCTATATGCTTTGCCCTCTTAAGAATCATCAGAAAGATTTTTCAATCAATTCCAAGTACAGGCAAAATGGACCTGATTGAAGCTTTGACCCTTTCAAGGATGGATTATTTTAGCTTTTTGTTGGTGGGTCTACTCATTTGAAAGGTCCAATTTCAACAAAATATGGTAGTCAGACTGGTCTTTTGATTGAGGAAATCCCCCTTCATCTCCAAAGAGCTAAAAGCATTACAATGGCTCCCAGTCCAAAAAAGATGCCTGTTCAAGGCATTATGCCTATGCCAGAAATCTATATAAAACAAGAAGACAAATTCTTATATAGAAGTAATCAGAGATATGTTGGCATAGTTCTGATTTTAGTACTGGGTCATGGGAATTTTGGGGTGGAAAATCAGTCTCCCGGGGCCATGGGATTTGGACCCCCTGGACAGGCTACCCTCCAGCAGAGGGTGATCAGATAGGGAGATCGTGTAGTTAAAAGTCTCCTGGACACATTGCATAAACCCATTGCTGAGCAGTTGTCTACAACTCAACACGGACAAAACAGAACTACTCATCATGGGCCCACACCCGATGCCTGGAACGACACCTGGTGGCCCCCTGCCCTCGGATGCCTGCCCACCCCCACGGACCACGCACGCAACCTCGGAATCATCATGGACTCCAAACTCAAAATCGACCGCCAGATCAACTCCGTCGCATCCTCCTGCTTCCCCACTCTCCTATGCAAGACCTTCAAGTGGATCCCCCTCGAACACAGAAAGACCGTCACACACACCCTCGTCACCAGCAGACTTGACTACGGCAACGCACACTACGCCGGAATCAACAAAAACCTCACCCGCAAACTTCAAAACATCCAGAACGCCGCTGCCAGACTAATCCTCAACCTGCCACAACACTGTCACATCACCCATCACCTGCGCACAATCCACTGGCTTCCCATCGAGGCAAGAATCACCTTCAGGATTCTCACCCACGCACACAAAGCCCTCCACAACACCGGACCAGCATACCTGAATAGCCGACTCACATTCCACGCACCCCAAAGGACCCTACGATCAGCCCAGCTCTCCCATGCTGTGGTCCCTTACACCAGGAAGTCCAGATCGGGAGGCCACTCCTTCTCCTTCCTCGCGGCCAGAGCCTGGAACGCCCTCCCACTCCACCTCAGACAGACGACATCACTCCCCAACTTCACGAGGGACCTCAAAACATGGCTCTTCGATAGACCTCCTCCTTGATGGACAGGACCCTGCACCTCCCCCAGCGCCTTGAGACCCTTACGGGTGAGTAGTCCCGCTCAACAAACCAATGATTGATTGATTGATTGATTGTTCTACAATAGGACATGTGGGACATGTGGGAAAAAGGTGTAATCTAGGAGACTCTAGTTATGTGTCCTTTCGGGGTCTCTAAGACCAAGAACCTTTAGAATATGTTTAGGTTTTTTAGAGCAGGCTCCTTGATGAGATGAAGATTGGGCAGATCAATCTAGATAGGGATCCCATACAACTTTGAAGTCCCCAGAGAGTATTGTGTCCCTTGAAGCAAACTTCCTGTTGCAGGGATTCTACTCCGGAACAGAACTATGTTTGGGACCGTAGAACATTAGTAGATAAGGACTGAGTCACCATACCACCTCAGTACAATAAGCCCTAGTCCGACTAGCTATAGTGTTTCACTTGCCCTCCTACTCACATCCAGACAGACAAGTGAAATGATACCCCAGAACACAACACTACCGACCCTCTCAGGGATCGTGGTAACAGGACACCCCTTTTGCTCACTCACTCGTATTTGTCCACAATAAGATATGACAGAGACACAAAGGAAGTTTGAAATGTTTATTTAAACTATCGTGCTCTAGAATGCAGAAATCAGAAAACAAATGCCTAGCAAAAATACCATCAGCATTGTCAATTAAACATATATTTTGTTAATATTTTAACAAAAAATATTAACGTGAATTTTGGCGAATATCTTGCAGTCATAGTTAATTAGGGAGATGGGACGATAATTTTTGCAAAGGGAATGATCCTTATCGGGTTTGGGAATGAGGACGATTAAGGCCTCCATAAATGAGCCAGAGGCTTTGGTGTCAACAATAAATGAGTTAAAAAGGTCCAAAAGTTTGGGCACAAAAATAGATGAGAAGGTAGAAAAAATTCAACAGAGAGGCCATCCGGCCCCGGTGCTTTAGCTTTCTTTAAGGATTTAATAGCCTCCATTATCTCCTGTGAAGTAACCGGATTTTCTAATACTTCAAATTTATCAGGAAGCGAAGGGGGCCAGGAAGACCAGAAAAAAGGTATGAAGGTTCTGATCAGAGGGGTTTGTATCATGAGAGTATAATGATTGGTAATAATCATGAAATACAGAAGCCATGTCTTCATCCGACGACACTAGATTATTAGTAGCTTCATTAAGGATAGGGCCTATATTTTTACGTTCAGATTAAATTTTTAAATAATTGGCCAGCATCTTGCCAGCTTTATTTTGACCACCATGGTATTTAGATTTAATTTTAAGAAGAACATTGCATGCATCATTCGTGGCAATTTTAACAAGAGCAGATTTGGCCC
Organism: Calotriton arnoldi; assembly: GCA_963921515.1. Taxonomy (NCBI): domain Eukaryota; kingdom Metazoa; phylum Chordata; class Amphibia; order Caudata; family Salamandridae; genus Calotriton; species Calotriton arnoldi. The sequence goes on along the minus strand of CAWUFW010006582.1, from coordinate 1,024,149 downwards.
TGATCAATTCATGGAGAGCAGATGGGGATTCAGGTGAAGTAAAGTAATTATGCTCTAATAATTTAAGTTGCTGTAATAATACGTCATATTTGGCTTTAGCCGCTTTCTTCTTTCTTGCCGAGTAGGAGACAACAAAAGCACGGAAAGAAGCTTTAAAAGCATCCCAGTTATTAGTAATGGAAGTGTGTAAGGGATTATTGAAAGTAAAAAATTCATTAATGAAAGTGGTGGCTTCAGTTACAAAAGTGTTGTCAGATAGCAAAAAATTATTAAGTTTCCAACGCCCAAATTTCGGGGATCCCAGGGAGAGATCTAGGGAAGAGGAGACAGGGGCGTGATCGGAGATAAAAATAGAACCAATCTTAGAAGATTGAATGGATGGGAGTAGGGGTTTACTGACTAAAATATAATCAATTCTAGATCGAGTATGGTGAACATTCGAAAAAAAGTAAATTCAAGGGAATCAGGGTTACATATCTTCCACACATCATATAATGAACGAGAAGCAATGGCAGATTGAAATGATTTATGGGTTTTATCAGTGTTAAATTTGCATTTGGATTGCCTGTCCGAATATGGGTCGAGCCATTGATTGAAGTCTCCCCCAACAATAATATTTGGACTGTCAATGGAAGATAGTAATATTTTAATATTTTTCCAAAATCTGGGTCAGGTTTGACAGGACCATAAATATTCAATAGGACAAGAACTTTATTCTGTATAGCAACCTTAGCCATTACCCAGCGTCTATCACTGTCACATTGTGTAGATAAAATTTGTGCATGAATAGACTTGTGAAATAAGATAGCCACACCTCCCTTCCGACTAGAAGCTGGAGAATAAACAATTTGACCCACCCATTGTCTTTTTAATTTAAGTGATTCGACATCATTGCAATGCGTTTCTTGAATAAATGCAATATGAGAGCTTAATTTAGACAAATGAGAAAGTACCTTTTGTCTTTTGACGGGATTACCAAGACCACGAACATTCCACGTGACAACATTACACATATTGGAAGGAGGGAGGAGTAAGACATAAATGAATATGATACACTTCAGGAGGACAACTGAAAGTAAAAAAACACCATTCATTAGATAAAGACAGAGACCAAAATGTACAATAAACGATCATATAGACAAAATTTAAATATAAAAACAGCACCATTGAAAACAATAAGGAAGGAGTAGGGAAAAACAAATTGAATAAAGAAGAGAAGGAAGAGAAGAGCAGAGAAGAAAAGAAAGTAAACAGATCAAGGGAAAGAACCCAGATCTGCAGAGAAGCAAGAAACCAAAATGCGGGGAGCATATTGGCGACAACAGCAAGAACAGCGGAACAAGTTAACGAAGAAAGAAGAGAAGAATAAAAAATGGTAAACCTCAATACTGAATAGTGGGTAACATTACTGAAAGATAAAGAGTAAAAAAGGAATGATATTATAAAGAAAAATAAACAAGGAGAAATACAGAGCTACACATATGGATCTATAAAGCAGGTTAACTAGTGATTGAAGAAAAAAGTGACACATTAGTTTTCCATATTCCTAGTAGAGATACTATTAAGAAAGAGACTCAGTTTAGCAGGCTCATCAAATGACCGCGATCTCCCTTCATACGTGACTTTGCACAAGCAAGGATGCAAAATGCCATATTGAATGTTCAATTGTCTCATCTGGGGGCGAAGAGCCAGAAATTCTTTACGGCGCGCGTTTGTTGCAGTGGAGACATCTTGAGAAATGAAGATATTATGGCCTGACCATGTGAGGCGTCGTTTAATTTTAACAGCTTTCAGGACATCCATCAATTCAGTGAATTCTAAAAAGAGCATGATGATGCCCCGGGGTTTGTTAGAGTTCTGTTGAAGACGACCCAAGCGATGTGCCCTTTTTATGTTTAGTGGAGTTGAAGATTGAAGGTCTAAGAGTTCCGGAAGAAATTTTTTGAGAAAGGATAACATGTCTGAACCTTCAATATTTTCTGGTAGGCCATACAGGCGGAGATTGTTCCTACGATTGCGATTTTCCAAGTCTTCGGTGTGAAGTTTGAGTTTTTGTATTTCTTGTTCTAATAAAGGAATTCTAGTAGAAATATCTTGAAGATCACCAACACGTTGTTCAAGTTCCAGTACTTTGCCTTCCATAATTATCCCGCGGTCCTCAATTTGCTTTAACTTTTCGTTAGTAGCTACCATGAAAGGCTGTAGACCACGAACCTCCTCTAAGATGGAGTCCAGAACAGGGTTTTGTGAGATATGAATAGGAGAGGGTGGGTCATTTTTATGCCTCTTTGGTTTGGCACCTGAAGAAGATGATCGAGACAAGGAGTGTTGATCAGTCGCCATTGTGGTTCTTGGAATGGAACGAGTTGTAGTAATTAACAGTGGACGAATGCGCCCCATAGACCCCAGTCCAAAAAGACAAAGAAGGTGGCCGTGCAAGATAATTTATATAGAGAATTCTTCCTCTGTCACAATATACATATCTGCCACAGATTATAGAGATGGAACATTATCAAAAGTCAGAATCCAGTTTGTAAGTATTTAACCCAGTCACGGCACAAGAGTATGCAGGCACACAACTTCCCTTTATCAAGACCACTACTTGTGCTCAAAATTGGTATTATTTGAGGCACGAACAGGTCTTAGGACTTCTGCGTTCGATCAAAGCTCACTCAAAGACCTCCATCCTGCTCCATCATTTAGAACATTTCCCCACACATTATTTAAAGACACGAAGACACTCGTTGGCAAATAGAGGCACCACTGACTTTATCGGCAAGATGCGTTTCAGTAGGGACTACCCAACACAGCGACGGCAGTGTGCGCGGAAATAATATGACATTCATTGATGATGGATGGTAAGCAGAAGCGCTCTGTTTACATAAGAAGGATATCCAGTAAAAACACCATAGTGGTATGTCAGAGGACGTTTTTTAATGAGACCCTATGATGATGACATCCACGGGTACACCCTCCACTTCGATAGCTCCGCAAATCATGGTGAATGATGACCAGACAAAAAGTCCAAATATATTTATGCCTGCTTGTAGTCACATAAATATAATGACCTGAATAGCCTTCCTCACTTCAATTGAGCACTGCACCTCTCCTTACCGCCATTACCCAGCATTGCAGACATTCTGTGGGCACTAACTGAGCAATATAAACTTTTTTTTCCCTTTAGCAATAACCCCTAGCAGCCGGCATTTCACTCCTCCCGGTCTGTGGTGGTATTGGCAGTTTACAGCTCAAAAACGCGAGCGCCTCATTTCAAAATGGCGCCCGCGACTTCATGAGGAGAAGTTCACCGCCGCCGCCTCCAGGCTCAGCGTGCATGCGAGAATTGGTAAAAAGCGGTCGCTGGACTCACCGCCGCATTTCTACATGAAACCCACCGTCTGCGTCTAAAATTGGTAGATTTTGAGGCACCAACGGAACCCGGAGCTTCCGCGTCCGATCGGAGCTCACTCGAAGTCCGCCATCTTGCTTCGGCGCTCAAGCCACGCCCCTACTGAGATTTTCAAGGGGATGGTAATTTGCGATTCCTTTGAAAAATGCACAAAAGTGCATTTTTCAAAGTGCCATGTAGCGCACACACATGCCCTTAGGGCATGTGTGTGCGCCACATGTGCACACATGCCAATTTCGGGGGTGCATCAGGGTGGCCTTTTGGCACCCTTGCACCCTTGAAATTGCATGCGCAATTTGCGAGTACCTATTTGGTACTCGCAAATTGCACATGCCATTCCCAGTCATTCCTATGGGCCTCTAGGCCCATAGGAATGAATGGGAAGCAATTCCTTAATTGCGAGTCCCAATTTGCAAGTCCCAATTAAGGAATGTGTAGGAATCGCAATTTTGTTTTGCGATTCCTACATGCATAAGCAATTGCGATTCCTAAATTGCGATTTCTTAAAAATCGCAATTTAGGAATCGCAAATGCACATTTTGATGCATGCGGGGGTTTATCCTTTGTCTTATTTTAATTGCTGATCAATCGCTGTTCGCTTTGTGTGTTTTTAGCAAAGAGGTATGGGACATTACGTTGTAAATGGTAGGACCTCTGCACCTTTCTCCTGCCAATCTGAGTTGAATTATTGCCCATTTGCGTTTGCGCTTTACTAGGGCTTTTGAAACAGCCAGCCAGGCCTTCAGCTTTCTCAAGCCTTTTCTCTCTCTTTTAAGTCATGGACAAACAGGCATCCTTTGGCAGTGACATGACGCAGGCCAAGACATAAGGAAGGACACTGCACGTCAGTACGTTTTAAAGCTTACAAGGCTGCACTTACCACGCGTATGAAGTCTGGTCTGCGTGATTGATTTAGTTTGATGAAGACAAGGGATTTTATCTGTTGTCTTATTTTAATTGCAGATTAATCGCTGTTTGTTTTCATTGTGCATTTTCAAGAAGGGGAATGAGGCATTACTTTGTAAACTGCACCTCTTCATTTTTCTCCTGCCAATCTGAGTTGAAGTATTGTTCTTTTGCATTTTTCTAGAAATTCTGTTTCCCCGAGCCCTTTCTCTCTGTTTTTAGCTAGATACAAACAGGCATCCTCCACCTCACGCCGCGGTGGTCTAGTGACGGGAACGAAGGCGAACATATAAGGAAGGATGCTGTGGGGCAGATTTACAGGCCTTGCGCCACTTTTGCGTCATTTTTAACATGGGAAAAGTGACGCAAAAGTGGCGCAAGGGCCTTGTAAATCTGCCCCTGTGTGTCTGCGCAGCGGACGCACAGCAGGAGGCACGCCAATGGCGCACCAAAGGCAGGCCCGTTTGCACGAGTCTGCACCTGCCCTGGGCCAATGCCCGAAATTATGGCAAACCTATATCAGACAATTTCTTGACCTATGTTGAGAACATCAATACGCTATGCCTTGTCTAATACCGCTACACTACATACATTGTTTCTCGACTTCCCAGAACTCTGATGAACTACTCGAACTATATCAGAGAATGCGTGCAGGAACTAATAGAAAGTAGCGCGATCAGAAATGTCAAACTACCTCACCAGTTTCTCAAACGTACTCTGGTTAATGATAGGTCTCTAGTGAAGCAGTGCACAGAAATGTATGACATAAGAACAGATTCTAATCTTGAATGCCTCTTTATTACAGAAACATGGTAAAGAAAGAGCCCCTCCCTGAAATATTCACTGCTACCGCTTTAGGCCTCATTACCCACATGGATAGAGAACAGAAATGGTGTGGGGTGTTTTGCCAGTATTTACAGGGACTGCTGGGAAGTCTCAGCATACCACTCCAAGCTGATCAGTGGAGCAGAGACACTAGTTTTGTCTTTGAAACTTTCACCAAGTCTGCTTTCAAATGTACCCTTGTATATAGACCTCCTCCCCTAGGCTCAATAAAGGATTTTATCCACTCACTGTTTGAATCTTCTGCAGCATGTCTTCTTTACACCAGTAAAATACTATTTCTAGGGGCTTTTAATATCCACATTGACAATAAAGCTGATACAGATACCAAAGTGCTTACCAAAATGGTTAACTATTTAAATTAGACCATATTATTGTAGAACCTGCTAATACAGCAGGCCACCTCCTAGATGTGATTGTGAATCCCACTGCCTTTGCATCCATCCAAAAGTACTCAACACTAACCTGGATGGATTATAATTTGATTTACTCCAATCTGGCAATTATCTCAATCACACTGACTCCCCCTGACCTCAGTTAGGCTCTAAATCAGACCTTGGAAGTAACTTTCTAGTCAGTATGGGGAAAGGCTCTTACTGCATCTCCCCTGCCTCTAAGAGAGGGCTATCCATCTTTTAATTCTAATGCCATGGAAGCATGGATCACTGATTGTTTAGACTTAGTAATCTCAGTGAAATCTTTCACATCCAGGTGGAGCAACCATTGGCGCCCTGGTGAATTGAAGATTTAAAAAGGTTAAAAAGCAAAGGCAAGAGACTGGAAAGGATCTTGTGAAAAGACTACAGTCTTCCAGACAAACATGAGTACTCAGTCTTTTTTCATCAGTAGAAAAAAGTTGCCAAAAATTACAAAGACCCTTGTTTTCCAAAAAGTTATCCTAGAATCCAAAAACCCCAATAGAGAAGCCTTGAAGCTGTTTTAAAAATAAATCTTCTCCTGAAACAGATAATAACATTTGAAAAGCATTACAAATCTTTTGTGAACAATGTACTGAAAATGTGTCTTTAAAAATTGTTTATCTAGTAAGAATTATTCAGCAAGATACAAGTGAAAAAGGCATCAACTTTGAACCTCTTGTTGAGACCAGCTGGGCAATGCTTTCTCCCATCTCAGAAGTTGGGTCCCTAGCAATCTTTAAAAAAATTGCTCTTCATCTCCACGAGATGTTTGTCCAGTCCAGGAACTAAAGAAAATACTAACACAATCTTGTCTTACCTTACGCTAACATGTAATTCTTCCCTTTCTTCTGGAGTAGTCCCTGACAAAATGAAGGAAGTTATGGTCTCCCCTTTGTTAAAGAAACCGTTGCTTGACCCAGTCATTCTGGCAAAACTCCGTCCTATTTCCCTTCTCCCTTTCTTTGCAAAGATGACTGAAACTGAAGTTCACACCCAGCTCCCAAATCACCTCGAGTTGTGTAGGTTGTTACATAATGGCCAGGTGGATTTTTGAAATGGACTGTCAACTGAGTGAAAGCCCTTGAGGACCTCAGAACTATTCTGGATGGTAATGGAGTGGCTGCTATGATACTGTTAGATCTATCAGCAGATTCAACACCATCTCCCACACCATCTCCCATGCCATCTCCCATGCCATCCTATTACATAATTACATAGGCTTGAGGCCGCTAGGATTGCTGGGGCAGTCTGGGTCTGTTTACTTTGCTTCTCCAAAGCCGAACACAAACATGTCACTAAAGGCAATTTTAGATCTCTGCCAAAACCCATAATGTTGAGTGTCCCACAGAACTCAGTACCGAGCCCTATACTTTTCAATCTATGCAGGGCACCACTGGCCATTCTAATCAAGTCTTTTGGAAACACCTGGCACACCTATGTAGGCAATGCTCAATTGATAATTGGATTAGGTGAAAGACCACAGCCAACTTAAAAGGTTGCCTTAGCAGCATCGTCAAATGGATGAATTCCAATTCTCTGGCATTAAATAGCAATAAAACTGAACTTGTTATCTTTGGTTACAAAGGTGAATGGCCCCATGATTCGTCACCTAAACAACTCAATAGAGCCCCATCTCTGGCTGAACAAGCTGGAAACCTTGGGATTAAGGTTGATTAAAAGCTATCCTTTAAGGACAACATCAATAAATTATGCTCTATATGCTTTGCCCTCTTAAGAATCATCAGAAAGATTTTTCAATCAATTCCAAGTACAGGCAAAATGGACCTGATTGAAGCTTTGACCCTTTCAAGGATGGATTATTTTAGCTTTTTGTTGGTGGGTCTACTCATTTGAAAGGTCCAATTTCAACAAAATATGGTAGTCAGACTGGTCTTTTGATTGAGGAAATCCCCCTTCATCTCCAAAGAGCTAAAAGCATTACAATGGCTCCCAGTCCAAAAAAGATGCCTGTTCAAGGCATTATGCCTATGCCAGAAATCTATATAAAACAAGAAGACAAATTCTTATATAGAAGTAATCAGAGATATGTTGGCATAGTTCTGATTTTAGTACTGGGTCATGGGAATTTTGGGGTGGAAAATCAGTCTCCCGGGGCCATGGGATTTGGACCCCTGGACAGGCTACCCTCCAGCAGAGGGTGATCAGATAGGGAGATCGTGTAGTTAAAAGTCTCCTGGACACATTGCATAAACCCATTGCTGAGCAGTTGTCTACAACTCAACACGGACAAAACAGAACTACTCATCATGGGCCCACACCCGATGCCTGGAACGACACCTGGTGGCCCCCTGCCCTCGGATGCCTGCCCACCCCCACGGACCACGCACGCAACCTCGGAATCATCATGGACTCCAAACTCAAAATCGACCGCCAGATCAACTCCGTCGCATCCTCCTGCTTCCCCACTCTCCTATGCAAGACCTTCAAGTGGATCCCCCTCGAACACAGAAAGACCGTCACACACACCCTCGTCACCAGCAGACTTGACTACGGCAACGCACACTACGCCGGAATCAACAAAAACCTCACCCGCAAACTTCAAAACATCCAGAACGCCGCTGCCAGACTAATCCTCAACCTGCCACAACACTGTCACATCACCCATCACCTGCGCACAATCCACTGGCTTCCCATCGAGGCAAGAATCACCTTCAGGATTCTCACCCACGCACACAAAGCCCTCCACAACACCGGACCAGCATACCTGAATAGCCGACTCACATTCCACGCACCCCAAAGGACCCTACGATCAGCCCAGCTCTCCCATGCTGTGGTCCCTTACACCAGGAAGTCCAGATCGGGAGGCCACTCCTTCTCCTTCCTCGCGGCCAGAGCCTGGAACGCCCTCCCACTCCACCTCAGACAGACGACATCACTCCCCAACTTCACGAGGGACCTCAAAACATGGCTCTTCGATAGACCTCCTCCTTGATGGACAGGACCCTGCACCTCCCCCCAGCGCCTTGAGACCCTTACGGGTGAGTAGTCCCGCTCAACAAACCCATGATTGATTGATTGATTGATTGTTCTACAATAGGACATGTGGGACATGTGGGAAAAAGGTGTAATCTAGGAGACTCTAGTTATGTGTCCTTTCGGGGTCTCTAAGACCAAGAACCTTTAGAATATGTTTAGGTTTTTTAGAGCAGGCTCCTTGATGAGATGAAGATTGGGCAGATCAATCTAGATAGGGATCCCATACAACTTTGAAGTCCCCAGAGAGTATTGTGTCCCTTGAAGCAAACTTCCTGTTGCAGGGATTCTACTCCGGAACAGAACTATGTTTGGGACCGTAGAACATTAGTAGATAAGGACTGAGTCACCATACCACCTCAGTACAATAAGCCCTAGTCCGACTAGCTATAGTGTTTCACTTGCCCTCCTACTCACATCCAGACAGACAAGTGAAATGATACCCCAGAACACAACACTACCGACCCTCTCAGGGATCGTGGTAACAGGACACCCCTTTTGCTCACTCACTCGTATTTGTCCACAATAAGATATGACAGAGACACAAAGGAAGTTTGAAATGTTTATTTAAACTATCGTGCTCTAGAATGCAGAAATCAGAAAACAAATGCCTAGCAAAAATACCATCAGCATTGTCAATTAAACATATATTTTGAAAAGTCGTGTCATATTATGAGACAGAATAGACTAACCCCCTCCCCTTCTACAGAAGCAAACTGATTATACAGCAAAGATCTCTGGGTTTAGTAGTGGACCCCTTACCTTAGCATGCACAGATGAACGTTCTACATCTCAGATACAGCTGTGATCTAAACAATTATCTGTCTCTGTGTGTTACATTGCTGTGCCTCCCTATATGACAAGGTTCACATGTTCATAAACAACAGCTGCATTCCTGTGTTGTGTCTAGGTGCGAGTGCCTGACCAGAGCAAAATAACAAGGGACATTGTTGTTTGACCTTGTCTGCTGTTCAGACTATATCCCAGGAAAGAACAGAACAAAAAAATAAATGCAGGTTCTGTGTGAAAATATAAAGTGGCACAGAAGCAATCGTGTTTATATAGTAACATGTGCAAAGCTAATGCGGCCTGTGTCGTGCACAGTTAGGCTAACATAGGGAGAACAAATGGGCCCTGTATAGAACACATAACATTCCCTAGTCCCATGAGAAAACAGATCAAAAAAGAATCTTGGTTTGTGTTATGAGTGTAGACTGTCACCACAGTGAGAGACCTACCCTGTTCCCAGTACTATAACATACATTCCATGTTTGTTAGCTTAATTGGAAGGGCTTAACCCCAATTATCTATTAAAAATGAAGGCAAATCCATTGCATTTCCTAGTATTGGATGCACAGGGGGCAATGGGATAGAGCTTGTGCTTGAAATGCTGCTCCTTTCGTCTGAGAGATGTAAAGCTACTATTTCATAGCACCCATCCCAAATGTGTTGCCAAAGCTTAGCTACTTTTCTTGAGGGGAATGCAAGCCTTTTGCATTTAATGAGAGAAGTTTAAGGATCTTGGCACACAGAAAAGGATGGGCTCCCTCAAAGTCCTTGTGCAAGGATATCCCTGTAGACATCTGTACCAATCCAATTGCATTGAAATAAGGCTATCAACAGTAGAGGCATAGAGTGTTAAATATATACCCTGTGCTTTACATCCATAACCGATGTAAGAAAACAACATCAAGACAACTTAGCCAATAAATGCCTGCATCAGTAATTTACACCAGAGTGTGGGGTAATGCAGAATGTGTGGGTAACCTTGAATGTCCTCAGCACATTGGACCCCTCTTTTATGAGTTGTTGTGATGCACTAATACGTGGCATATGATATAGCACCCAAGGGGCCCAGTCATCTAAGTTAGGATGTAAATTAACCCTTCAGTTCACTGCTTTCCAATTTCTATATAGGATTACACCATGGTTTAACCACAAAATGTGCCTCTCTTTTTCAAGTAGGTTCATATCTTTGCCCTCTAAATTCCGTAGTGCCAATTAAGTTCCACTTGGATGTCAATACAAAGGGAATTCTACCTCGAGAGGAACAAGTTCAGCTTGAGGTGGGTGGAGGAGTTGAATTAAGTCAAATCCTGCTAAAACAAATGGGGCACAGACCCCAAGGAGCAGCCCAAGGGTCTGGTCTTTAAGAAACAGGCCTGAGTCTGTTTCTGCTTTGTCTTTGTATACATGTTTTTTCCCATTTATTTGACTGGCCAACTTCCAAAGTGGGTTCATTGTTTTATTTGTGTTCATTCCAGTTTCTCTTGTAATCTGACAACTAATTATCTAGAAATTGAGCGGTTTCACTCCTATCCATGAAGTGGTATTGTCGATTCTACCAGTCTAAAGCGATGGCAAATATGAAAGTCAACCTGCATTTTACATTGCCCTGTCATTGTTTATCTGTTATTGGCCTCAATGACTGCCACTACAGCAGAGCGGCAGTGACAATGTCGAGGTATAGATCAAATATGTAGTCTTGAAAGGTGATTCAATCTATTTTTATGGCTGCTTGTAGGATACGGTCTTTGGCCTTAAAGTTGAAAAATTTGAAAAGGCTATTCTTATTGCCTGTCCACCTGAGTCATACTCTGTGGATTCTCCCAAAATGAAGAACAGCATGTAGGTCTTCCAGGACATGAAAGACGAGCCTTGGCAGGAAAGTCTCAAGGTCTGAGCCTTTAGCTTCTTCTCCAAGATTCTTCAAGCTGATAGTTTCACACTGCGTGGATTTTCCAAATTTTTACATTTTAACATCATGGGGTCCGACTCTGTCATGGTGCAAAAGAATTTCTTATTCAGATCTTCTTTTCCTCCTTCAGTTTTGGCCAGTGTTGACACCAGGTCAGCTATGTGTGTGCCGAAGGAGTCTAGGTCTGCTCTCAATGAGTGTACCTTGGAGCATAAATCCAATCTCAGACCTTCGAGAATTTTAGCAATGTCCATCTCGAGCTCCTCTTGCCATTCAGCTCTAAAAGTAGAGAGACATTCAAGTGGCTCCGTTTTGTTGAGTGCCATGATGTCAGGAGCCTCCCACAGGGCCCTTGGTCCAGCAAAGGAGCTGGAGTTCTGACTGAGGTTTGTGCGCTGAGAAAGGTGGTGGCACTCTTTTTTTGGTGGCATGAATGTTCGCTTTAAGATCAAGAAACATACAAAAGGTGATGGGAGGCTACTTGCAATAAATCTAACCCAGGAGTCGCCAACCTTTTCTGTTATAAGAGCTACTTATGTTCAATGAAAATCCTCCTGAGCTACTATTATTAGAGACGTAGCAGGAACCACATCAGATAAGATTTCATTAGCGGCCATCATTTGCAAGATTACAAGCAGCGATCACCTCCGTGCATCTGGCACAGTTGTCAGCAGTATTGTATAAAATGATTTGTCAATGTGGAATGCCTTTACATGGGTAATACATAACAGCCACATCTGCAATACCCCTACCACCAAGATAATAATAATAATAATAATAATAATAATAATAATAATAATAATAATAATAATAATAATAATAATAATAATAATGGTAACAGTCTCCACAACACGTTTGATTTGTATGACTCAAATATCAGATTTAAATATATTTTGGAAATGTAACAGTTTCTCTCCATTACAGCTTGGCATGGACAGCAAAGCTGTCCTATGCTTAAAGACTTTGCTGTAGAAATGGCGAAAGACTTTGTCCCTTTCTATCTCGGCGTGCATGCCACTGTGCTAATCCTATGCTTAAAGACTTTGATAGAAAAGCAGACGTTTGAGGTGAGCAGATCCAGAGTGTCGCTAGTGTTGAGTGTGCTCTATACATGAGCTGCTTTCCACCTAAACTTGAGAATTACACAGACTTCTTTGCTTATTTGTTTTGCATAATTTATACGTCACTCTATGCCTGAAAGGGTATTTTTTGGACTTAACTGGGTGCTCCCTTGTGTCTGGACAAAGCTATACCTCTCTGAAGAGCTCTAATGATAGCAAAACACGTGTCAGGGGTTGCTTTTGTTCATTTCAGGTTAGCTTGTTTGGTTTTTTACCAATTCACAGCTGTAATACTGTGCCTGGAGTGGTAAAAGGCTTATATCATTTTACAGCTCGGCATGAACAGCACTGTGCTAGTCCTATGCTTAAAGACTTTGCTGTGGAAATGGCAAAACTATCTTGGCATGGATGGCACTGTGCTAATCCTGTGCTTAAAGACTTTGATAGAAAAGCAGACATTTGAGGTCAGCAGATCTAGAATATCGCTGGTGTTGAGGGTGCTCTATACAGGAGCTGCTTTCCACCTAAACTTGAGAATTACCCAGAGTTCTCTGCTTTTTTTTGCATATATATATTTTTTTTTTAGCTATGATTATTTATTTTGACCTTTTCTCTAAATCAACAACATTGCTTCTGGTTTGCAGTATATTACGATGACATTTAATGCACTTTATTGAACACAATGTCAACAAGGAATGACTGTACAGAATATCTATTCAGATAATTAACAATAATCAAAGAGCAACAATAAGGCATTTAAGCTTGATCAGTAATGTATTGTACAAGATATAATGTTGATTTATTGTGGTTTTACATTGCCTTGTTTACATGTAACAAGGTTTTTCTCACAATGAGTAGTCTGTTTTTCTTGATCATGGTACTATGGGTCACATGGTGCAGAAGCGGAATATCTCAGCTGTTTGTGTAGCGCGTTGTGTTATGTGAGCAATGCCACCTGGGGTGGGCGAAACGCGCATACCGCCATGTCAGAATCAATAAAAATGGATTAAAGCACAAATCTTTGGAGTCCGTGTCCCTTTGCTGCTCGAGCAGCGTGTTATCTGGGACTTGCTGTTTACATTTAATTAGTCGGAATGCGGCATTCCTCCCCGCAAGAAGGGCGAGCGGTTGTCAGCTGACTTGTTGTTTGGATTTCCGGAAGGAAAATATACCGCAGTTGCCCCCTGACTACAGCCTTTCATTGAACCACGCTGGACAGCTACAGCTGAGCAACGCGAATCGGAGGATACATGAAGCGAAGCGTAAAGGACAGGGAGCAGGTTTCTTTACTTTTGGCTAGTTTCAGGTGGGGAGGTGTGCTACCAGTGAGGGCAAGCTTGAACAAATCCATTAACGGGTGGAAGGATCATTCAGTGTAAGCATAGCCCTCACCATACATCTAACATACAGACATGGTGGACGATACGCTGCAGGAGAGAGAAGCAGCAGCAAAGGAATTATTTGACAATCTACCGACAGCACATGAGGTTAGAGGCAATAAAGAATTAGTGCCTTCATCCCCTGACAGGGAAATCAGAAGCAAGTTGAAGGCATTAGAAAAGTTGATGAAACCGGAAATGACTAAGTGCTGGGAACAGAAATCCCTGGAGAAGTATGAAGAAGTTGGGCGTATCCCATGAGGTCTTCGAATCATGATAGCCCCCAGCTTCGAAAACCCTGACCCCCAACATGTTGAGAGAATGAGCCGAGAGCAATCTCGAAGCGTCGATGAGGTTGGTTCGTATTTTAGTGAAATATGCGCACTCTGGCAGAGAAACAATACAGCAACAGAGGTACAGAAAGAGGCAAGATTGGTGCAGAAAGAAGGAAGAGAGGTATAGAAAGAGGCAAGAGAGTTACACAAAGAGGGAAGAGGGGTGCAGAAAGAGGCAGGAGGGGTGCAGAAAGAAGCAACAGAGGAGCCGAAAGAGGCAAGATAGGTGCAGAAACAAGCAAGTGAAGTGCAGAAAGAGGCAACAGAGGTGCAGAAAGATGCAGAAACAAGCAAGAGAAGTGGAGAAAGAGGCAAGAGAATTGCTGAAAGAAGCAACAGAGGTGTAGAAAGAAGCAAGAGAAGTGCAGAAAGAGGCAAGTAAGGTGGTGAAAGAAGCAAGAACAGTGCAGAAAGAACCAACAGAGGTGCAAAAAGAGGCAAGAGGGGTGCAGAAAAAGGTAGGAGGGGTGCACAAAGAGGAAAGAGAGGTACAGAAAGAGGCAGGAGGGGTGTAGAAAGAGGAAGAAAGGCGCAGAAAGAAGCAAGGGAAATGCAGAAAGAGGCAACAGAAGTCCAGAAAGACGAAGAAAGGTACAGAAAGAAGCAAGAGATATGCAGAAAGAACCAACAGAGGTGCAGAAAGAGGCCTTGTTGCAAAGTCATCCTGTGCCCCCAATTTTTTGCTGACTGGTACTGGTGGTAACTGACTCTGACTAACCAGGCCCGGAGCCAGTGCTATGCTGAAAGACACTTAGAATACAGTTAAAACACCTACATACACTAGGGTACACTACGGTTGGGGTAACCCTGTGATTGGCATGACCTCCCCTGTAAGGCCCTAGTACATAATAGGGCAGGGGGATTAAAACTACCTCTAAGTCAGAGGTGCAAAAAGAGGAAAGAGAAGTGCAGAAAGAAGCAACAGAGGTGCAAAAGGAGGCAAGAAATGTGCAGAAAGAGGCAACAGAGGTACAGAAAGAGGCAACAGAGGCACAGAAAGAGGCAAGAGAGCTGCAGAAACAGGCAGGAAAGGTGCAGAAAGAGGAAACAGGGATGCAGATAGAGGCAAGAGAGGTGCAGAAAGAGAAAAGAGGGGTGCAGAAAGAGGCAAGAGATCTGCAGAAAAAAGCAACAAAGGTGCTGAAAGAAGCAAGTGAGGTGCAGAAAGGGGCAAGAGATCTGCAGAAAAAAGAAACAGAGGTGCTGAAAGAGGCACGTGATGTGCAGAAAGAAGCAAGAGAGGTGCAGAAAGAGGCAATAGAAGTGCAGAAAGAAGCAACAGAGGTGCAGAAAGAGGTGAAAGGGGTGCAGAAAGAGGCAACAAAGGTACAGAAAGAGGCAAGAGAGGTGCAGAAACAGGCAGGAAAGGTGCAGAAAGAGGGAAGAGGGGTGCAGAAAGAGGCAAGAGATCTGCAGAAAAAAGCAACAGAGGTGCTGAAAGAGGCAAGTGAGGTGCAGAAAGAGGCAAGAGATCTGCAGAAAAAAGGAACAGAGGTGCTGAAAGAGGTAAGTGAGGTGCAGAATGAAGCAAGAGCGGTGCAGAAAGAAGGAAAGTAGGTGCAGAAAGAGGCAATAGAAGTGCAGAAAGAAGCATAAGAGGTGTACAAAGAGGCAAGAGGGGTGCAAAAAGAGGAGAGAGAAGTGCAGAAAGAAGCAAAAGAGGTGCTCAAAGAGGCAAGCGGGATACAGAAAGAGGCAACAGCAGTGCAGAAAGAACCAAGAGAAGTGCAGAAACAAGCAACAGAGGTGCAAAAGGAGGCACGAGGAGTGCAGAAAGAAGGAAGAGAAGTGCAGAAAGAAGCAACAGAGGTGCTGAAAGAGGCACGAAGGGTGCAGAAAGAGGCAAGAGAACTGCAGAAAGAAGCAACAGAGGTACAGAAAGAGGCAAAAGTGGTGCAGAAAGAGGACAGAGAGGTGTAGAAAGAGGCTAGAGAGTTGCGCAAAGAGGGAAGACATGTGCAGAAAGAGGCAAGAGTGGTGCAGAAACAGGCAAGAGAACTTCAGAAAGAGGCAAGAGAATTGCTGAAAGAAGCAACAGAGGTGTAGAAAGAAGCAAGAAAAGTGCAGAAAGAGGGAAGTGAGATGCGGAAACAGGCATGAAAGGTACAGAAAGAGGGAAGACGAGTGCAGAAAGAGACAACAGGGGTACAGAAAAAAGCAAGACAGGTGCAGAAAGAACCATGGAAAGTGCAGAATGAAGCAAGAGAGGTGCAGAAGGAGGCAAGAGAACTGCAGAAACAGGCAATAGAGTTGCAGAAACAGGCAAAAGAGGTACAGAAAGAGGGAACAGGTGGGTAGAATGAGGCAAGAGAGGTGTAGAAAGAGGGAAGAGGGGTGTAGAAAACGCCAAGAGGGATGCAGAAATTTGGAACAGAGGTGCAGGAAGAAGTCAGAGCAGTGCAGAAAGAACCAACAGAGGTGCAGAAAGAGGCAAGAGGGGTACAGAAAGAGGCAAGTGCAGTGCAGAACGAAGCAAAAGAGGTGCAGAAAGAACCAACAGAGGTGGAAAAAGAGGCAAAGCGGTGCAGAAAGGGGTAGGAGAGGTGCACAAAGAGGCAAGAGGGATACAGAAAGAGGCAGGAGGGGTGCAGAAAGAGGAAGAGAACTGCAGAAAGAGGCAACAGAGGTGCTGATAGAGGCACAAAGGGTGCAGAAAGAGACAAGACAGGTGAAGAAAGAAGGAACAGAGGTACGCAAAGAGGCAAGAGTGGTGCAGAAAGAGGGAAGAGAGGTGCAGAAAGAGGCAAGAGAGTTGCACAAAGAGGGAAGAGGGGTGCAGAAACAGGCAAAAGGGGTGCAGAAAGAAGCAAGTGAGGTGCACAAAGAGGCAAGAGAGGTGCACAAAGAGGCAAGAGAGGTACAGAAAGAGGCAGGAGGGGTGCAGAAAGAGGAAGAAAGGTGCAGAAAGAAGCAAGAGAAATGCAGAAAGAGGCAACAGAAGTCCAGAAAGACGAAGAAAGGTGCAGAAAGAAGCAAGAGATATGCAGAAAGAACCAACAGAGGTGCAGAAAGAGGCCTTGTTGCAAAGTCATCCTGTGCCCCCAATTTTTTGCTGACTGGTACTGGTGGTAACTGACTCTGACTAACCAGGCCCGGAGCCAGTGCTATGCTGAAAGACACTTAGAATACAGTTAAAACACCTACATACACTAGGGTACACTACGGTTGGGGTAACCCTGTGATTGGCATGACCTCCCCTGTAAGGCCCTAGTACATAATAGGGCAGGGGGATTAAAACTACCTCTAAGTCAGAGGTGCAGAAAGAGGAAAGAGAAGTGCAGAAAGAAGCAACAGAGGTGCAGAAAGAGGCAAATGGGGTGCAGGAAGAGCCAAAAAATGTGCAGAAAGAGGCAACAGAAGTACAGAAAGAGGCAACAGAGGTACAGAAAGAGGCAAGAGAGCTGCAGAAACAGGCAGGAAAGGTGCAGAAAGAGGAAACAGGGATGCAGATAGAGGCAAGAGAGGTGCAGAAAGAGAAAAGAGGGGTGCAGAAAGAGGCAAGAGATCTGCAGAAAAAAGCAACAAAGGTGCTGAAAGAAGCAAGTGAGGTGCAGAAAGGGGCAAGAGATCTGCAGAAAAAAGAAACAGAGGTGCTGAAAGAGGCACGTGATGTGCAGAAAGAAGCAAGAGAGGTGCAGAAAGAGGCAATAGAAGTGCAGAAAGAAGCAACAGAGGTGCAGAAAGAGGCGAAAGTGGTGCAGAAAGAGGCAACAAAAGTGCAGAAAGAGGCAACAGAGGTACAGAAAGAGGCAAGAGAGGTGCAGAAACAGGCAGGAAAGGTGCAGAAAGAGGGAAAAGGGGTGCAGAAAGAGGCAAGAAATCTGCAGAAAAAAGCAACAGAGGTGCTGAAAGAGGCAAGTGAGGTGCAGAATGAAGCAAGAGCAGTGCAGAAAGAAGGAAAGTAGGTGCAGAAAGATGCAATAGAAGTGCAGAAAGAAGCATAAGAGGTGCACAAAGAGGCAAGAGGGGAGCAAAAAGAGGAGAGAGAAGTGCAGAAAGAAGCAAAAGAGGTGCTCAAAGAAGCAAGAGGGATACAGAAAGAGGCAACAGCAGTGCAGAAAGAACCAAGAGAAGTGCAGAAAGAAGCAACAGAGGTGCAAAAGGAGGCACAAGGAGTGCAGAAAGAAGGAAGAGAAGTGCAGAAAGAAGCAACAGAGGTGCTGAAAGAGGCACGAAGGGTGCAGAAAGAAGCAACAGAGGTACAGAAAGAGGCAAGAGTGGTGCAGAAAGAGGGCAGAGAGGTGTAGAAAGAGGCTAGAGAGTTGCACAAAGAGGGAAGACATGTGCAGAAAGAGGCAAGAGGGGTGCAGAAACAGGCAAGAGAACTTGAGAAAGAGGCAAGAAAATTGCTGAAAGAAGCAACAGAGGTGTAGAAAGAAGCAAGAAAAGTGCAGAAAGAGGGAAGTGAGATGCGGAAACAGGCAAGAAAGGTACAGAAAGAGGGAAGACGAGTGCAGAAAGAGACAACAGGGGTGCAGAAAAAAAGCAAGACAGGTGCAGAAAGAACCATGGAAAGTGCAGAATGAAGCAAGAGAGGTGCAGAAGGAGGCAAGAGAGCTGCAGAAAGAGGCAATAGAGTTGCAGAAACAGGCAAAAGAGGTACAGAAAGAGGGAACAGGTGGGTAGACTGAGGCAAGAGAGGAGTAGAAAGAGGGAAGAGGGGTGCAGAAAACAGCAAGAGGGATGCAGAAATTTGGAACAGAGGTGCAGGAAGAAGCCAGAGCAGTGCAGAAAGAACCAACAGAGGTGCAGAAAGAGGCAAGAGGGGTACAGAAAGAGGCAAGTGAAGTGCAGAACAAAGCAAAAGAGGTGCAGAAAGAACCAACAGAGGTGGAAAAAGAGGCAAAGCGGTGCAGAAAGGGGTAGGAGAGGTGCACAAAGAGGCAAGAGGGGTACAGAAAGAGGCAGGAGGGGTGCAGAAAGAGGAAGATAACTGCAGAAAGAAGCAACAGAGGTGCTTAAAGAGGCACAAAGGGTGCAGAAAGAGACAAGACAGGTGAAGAAAGAAGGAACAGAGGTACGCAAAGAGGCAAGAGTGGTGCAGAAAGAGGGAAGAGAGGTGCAGAAAGAGGCAAGAGAGTTGCACAAAGAGGGAAGAGGGGTGCAGAAACAGGCAAAAGGGGTGCAGAAAGAAGCAAGTGAGGTGCACAAAGAGGCAAGAGAGGTGCACAAAGAGGCAAGAGAGTTACAGAAAGAGGCAAGTGAAGTGCAGTAGGAGGCAAGAGAACTGCAGAAAGAGGCAATAGAGGTGCAGAAAGAGGCAAGTGAGGTGCAGAAAGAAGCAAGATAAATGCAGAAAGAAGCAACAGAAGGGCAGAAAGAGGGAAGAGAGGTGGAGAGAGAGGCAAGAGGGGTGCAGAAAGAAGCAAGACAGATGCAGAAAGAAACAAAAGTGCAGAAAGAAGGAACAGAGGTGCAGAACGAGGCAAAAACGGTGCAGAAAGACGTAATAGGGGTACAGAAAGAAGCAAATGAGGTGCAGAAAGAGGCAACAGACGTGCAGAAAGAGGGAAGAGAGGTGCAGAAAGTACAAGAGATTTGCAGAATGAGGCAAGAGAAGTGCAGAAAAAGAAAGAAAGGTGCACAAAGAAGCAACAGAAATGCAGAAAGAGGCAAGAGAGGTGCAGAGGGAAGCAAGAGTGGCGTGCACACCATTAGTACCAATTTAACACCCACATTTAGCAATAAGTAACAGGTGACCATTCTAGGTTTGCAAAGGGCCTTCCACCATGCTGTAACACTTTTCGCTGCATTTTTGGTAATGTTTGAGCTGTTTGAGCTAGAAACAAGGTTTTTTTTGTACAAATCTGCAGATTAGGGAGCAGATGATTAATTATGTGGCTAATGCAGAAAATGTATAATTGTGCGAAAGTCGGTGCAGCCAAACAGTCACATAATTCCAGTGGCCCTGCTCATACCTCTGACTAGGTCCACAAGTGATCCTCAGTGATTCCTTCTTTTTTGTCTCACGGAGTTCATAGTTGAGCTTCTATGGAAACGAGGAAGACTAAACCTGAGGTTACCACTCCACAACACAGACTACCATACCACATAACTACTCTCCATAACACATAATCCCACTCTACATTATACATATACACTAAATACAACATATTTTCTATCCACATAATTTCACTGCACACAACGTACATCCACTCCACTCCCAAAAACATTAGTAAAAAACTTTTACATTTACAACGCCAGTAGCTCTAACTCTCGCAAATGCGAAACCTATTACATTGCAAACACTTCTTTAACTAGTAGTCGCATTTGGAGAGTGGTAGAGAAAGGGTGCTGGGCCTCCGACCAACGCTCAGGAATCCCGCTGCGTAGGACTTACAGGAGGTACCAGGAGGTCTTCTTGGACCCCAAAGTCCCTCGGGAGTAAATTGGAATCCATCCCGTAGTCTGCCAGGAGGCGCGTTTGCAGAGTGGTGCAGAAAGGGGGGCATGGCCTCCGAAGATGTCTTAGCAATCCCACTGTGTGGGACTTACTGGAGGTAACAAGAGGGGTAGTTGGCCCCCAAGGACATCCTTGGGGGCCAACTACTCCTCCTATTACCTCCAGTAAGTACCGCACAGCAGGACCTCTAAGTTTTCATAGCAGGCCACGCCCCCTTTCCCCACCACTCTGCAAACGCCCCTCCTGGCGCATTCTAAGTTGGGGGTTTAAGTCCCTTTGAATACTGAGGGTCCCTTGGGGCCAACTAGCCCACCAGGTACCTCCAGTAAGTCCCACACAGGTGGATTGCTGAGAGTGGTCCGAGGCCACGCCCCCTTTTTACACCACTCTGCAAACGCAGCTCCTGGCGCACTGCTGCTCGGGGGATGAAGTCCACTTGTGTCCTGAGGTTAAGACACTGCAGTGTATGACGCCCTCACACTGGGCACGGCAGCGGCTTCACAGCACCAGGGCAGCACCACCCGTGAAGAGATGTGTGCAGTGTAGGACGCACTCACACTGGGCACACAAGCGGTCTTCGCAGCACTAGGGCAGCACCACCCGTGGAGAGATGTGTGCAGTATATGACGCACTCACACTGGGCACGCAAGAGGTCTACGCAGCACTAGGGCAGCACCACCCATGAAGAGATGTGTGCAGTGTATGATGCACTCACACTGGGCACGCAAATGGTCTTCACAGCGCTAGGGCAGCACCACCCATGAAGAGACGTGTGCAGTGTATGACATGCTCACACCGGGCACTTGTGCAGTGTATGATGCGCTCACACTGGGCACAGAAGCGGCTTCGCAGCGCTAGGGCAGCACCACCCGTGAAGAGACGTGCAGTGTTTGAGGCGCTCACACTGGGCACGCATGCGGCCTTTGCAGCACTAGGGCAGTACCACCCGTGAAGAGACGTGTGCAGTGTATGAGGCGCTTACACAGGGCACGTATGCAGTGTATGACGTGTTCTCACTGGGCACACAAGCGGCCTTGCAGCGCTAGAGCAGCACAACCCTGAAGAGACGTGTGCAGTGTATGATCTGCTCACCCCTAACCTTGACTGGTAGGTCGCTCCCCCACCACACAGCTCCGTCTGTGTGCCCTTCTGCTGCCCCTGATTGTGCTCGTTTTTCCTTTCTGTGCCCCCTTGCTGCCCCTGATTGTGCTCGTTTTTCCTTTCTGTGCCCCCTTGCTGCCCCTGATTGTGCTCGTTTTTCCTTTCTGTGCCCCCCTTGCTGCCCCTGATTGTGCTCGTTTTTTTTCCTTTCTGTGCCCCCCTTGCTGCCCCTGATTGTGCTCGTTTTTCCTTTCTGTGCCCCCCTTGCTGCCCCTGATTGTGCTCGTTTTTCCTTTCTGTGCCCCCCTTGCTGCCCCTGATTGTGCTCTGTTTTTTCCTTTCTGTGCCCCCCTTGCTGCCCCTGATTGTGCTCGTTTTTCCTTTCTGTGCCCCCTTGCTGCCCCTGATTGTGCTCATTTCTTTTTCCTTTCTGTGCCCCCTTGCTGCCCCTGATTGTGCTCGTTTTTCCTTTCTGTGCCCCCTTGCTGCCCCTGATTGTGCTCATTTCTTTTTCCTTTCTGTGCCCCCTTGATGCCCTGATTGTGCTCGTTTTCCCTTCTGTGCCTGTTTCCCGCCGCTGCGCCCTGCGGCCCCGCCCCTCACTGCCCATTCACTGCCCCATTCCCTGCTCCTCCCTCCCACCTCCCCATTTATGGCGGCCGCTGCGCGGCCGCGCCGCTGGCGCGCCGAAGGCGCACCTAAGGCAAGCCCGTCTGCGCCCGTCCGCGCCCTGACCGCGCCCAGCGCCTGACCCCCTGGTCCGGGCATCCCCCGCGCCCGCCACATCAACAGACGCCGATACGACGCCAGCACCCTCCACGCACTCAACCCCGGAAAAGATCACGCCTGCTACCAGGCCACCCTGAAGCGCACCCAAGGGCCCTTCACCTGCCGGAACTGCAGCTTCGCCAGCACCCGCCCCGCCAAACCACCGCCCAGGAAAGAACCCAACTACCTCAGATGCATCCTCCTCAACACCCGCTCCGCCCGCAAACACGCCATCGAACTCTGGGACCTTCTCGACTCAACCTCCCCAGACGTCGCATTCCTGACGGAGACCTGGCTGAATCCCGCTTCAGCCCCCGACATCGCCATTGCCATCCCGGACGGATACAAGATCACCCGCAGGGACCGCACCAACGGAGTCGGAGGAGGCATCGCCATCGTCCACAGGAACACCCTCAGAGTCTCAACCAACACCGACGACACCCTCAGCACCGCCGAACACATGCACTTCCAGATCCACACCGATCCCAACACCACCCTCAGAGGAACCCTCATCTACAGACCCCCGGACCCCGACCACAGTTCAGCGATTCCATCGCTGACTTCGTCAGCACACACGCCATCGCCTCCACGGACTACATCCTCCTCGGGGACCTGAACTTCCACCTCGAGAACAACAAGGACACCAACTCCACCACCCTGATCGACAACCTCGCCACCCTCGGACTCAGACAGCTCGTGACTACACCCACCCACGCCGCCGGCCACACGCTAGACTCCATCTTTTCCGCAAGCCCACACGTCTCCTTCAACCACACCTCCGAACCCCATTGGACTGACCACCACTGCATCCACTTCACCTACAGGAAGCCCACCACGCACCACCGCACCAAACAAATGCCTCGTCGCTGCTGGAGCAGAGTCACGGAAGACCAGCTAACCACAACCTCGCCCTGAGCCCACCCGCCGAACCCTCCGACCCCGACACCGCCGCCCGCAACCTCAGACAGTGGATCGACGACTGCGCCAACACCTCGCCCCGCTCAAGAATCCGCCCAACAGCCACACCTGCAAGAAAGCCACCTGGTTCACCGAAGACCTCCAGGCCTCCAAACGAACATGCCGAAAACTGGAGAAGATCTGGCTCCACGAACGGACAGCGGACAGCTACGCCGCCCACAAGAGCGCCACCCGCAGTCACCATCACCTCATCAGATCCGCCAAAAGGGCCTCACTCAAAGACCGCCTAGACAACAACGCACACAACAGCAAAGAGCTCTTCAACATCGTGAAGGAACTCTCCAACCCCAGCTCCAACACCAACGACATCCAGCCATCGCGAGACCTGTGCGACTCACTGGCCACCTTCTTCCACCGCAAAATCGCTGACATCCACGACAGCTTCAACACCACGACCGCCCCGGCAACCACGGAGACCACTGCCCCCACAACCACCAACCGCCTGCTCTCCTGGACCAACATCAATGACGAGGACACCAGCGAGATCATGAACACCATCCACTCCGGTTCACCGCTAGACCCGTGCCCTCACCACATCTTCAACAAAGCCAGTACAGCCATCGCGCCCCATCTCCGGAAAATAATCAACATCTCCTTCGAGACAGCAATCTTCCCGGAAAGCTGGAAGCACGCCGAGATCACCGCCTTACTCAAGAAACCCAAGGCAGACCCCAAGGACCTCAAGAACTTCCGACCCATCTCTCTGCTCCCGTTCCCCGCGAAGGTCACCGAGAAAATCGTCAACAAACAACTGACCCGCTACCTCGAGGAGAACAACATCCTGGACCCTTCCCAGTCCGGCTTCCGCAGCAACCACAGCACCGAAACCGCCCTCATCTCCGCCACCGATGACATCAGGACCCTGCTAGACAACGGAGAAACAGCAGCCCTCATCCTCCTGGACCTATCAGCCGCCTTCGACACGGTCTGCCACCACACACTACGAACACGCCTTCACGACACCGGGATCCAAGAGAAGGCCCTGGACTGGACCACATCCTTCCTTTCCGGCAGAACACAAAGCGTCCGCCTCGCCCCCTTCCGATCCAAGGCCACCAAGATCATCTGCGGCGTACCCCAAGGCTCCTCCCTCAGCCCAACGCTGTTCAACATCTACATGGCACCCCTCGCCCACGTCGCCCGACAGCACAACCTCAACATCATCTCCTACGCCGACGACACCCAGCTGATCCTCTCCCTCACCAAAGACCCTCACACCGCCAAAGCCCACCTCCACGAAGGAATGAAGGCCGTCGACGAATGGATGAGGACCAGCCGCCTGAAGCTGAACTCGGACAAGACGGAGGTCCTCATCCTTGGTTCCAACCCTTCAGCCTGGGATGACTCCTGGTGGCCAACATCACTGGGAACAGCCCCGCCACCCACCGACCACGTACGCAACCTAGGGTTCATCCTCGACCCCACCCTCTCCATGACTAAGCAGGTCAACGCCGTTTCCTCATCCTGCTTCAACATCCTCCGAATGCTCCGCAGGATCTTCAAGTGGATCCCCACCGAAACAAGAAAAACAGTCACCCAGGCCCTCGTCACCAGCAGGCTGGACTACGGAAACGCCCTCTACCAGGAACGACGGCTAAGCTCCTGAGACGGCTGCAACGCATCCAGAACGCCTCTGCACGTCTTATCCTCGACATCCCCCGACGCAGCCACATCACACCCCACCTGAGAGACCTGCACTGGCTCCCTGTCAACAAGAGGATAACCTTCAAGCTCCTCACCCACGCACACAAAGCACTCCACAACTCCGGACCAGCCTACCTCAACAGACGACTCAGCTTCTACACCCCCACCCGCCAGCTCCGCTCGACCAGCCTCGCCCTCGCCACAGTCCCCCGCATCCGGAAAACGACCGCCGGCGGCAGATCCTTCTCCCACCTCGCCGCCAAGACCTGGAACACCCTCCCCACCAACCTCCGACAGACCCAAGACCTACTGGCCTTCAGAAGACTCCTCAAGACCTGGCTCTTCGATCAGTAGCAGCACCACCCCCCTCTTCCCCCAGCGCCTTGAGACCCTCGCGGGTATGTAGTGCGCTTTATAAGTGACATGATTGATTGATTGATTGGCCACACAAGCGGTCTACGCAGCACTAGAGCAGCACCACCCGTGAAGAGATGTGTGCAGTATATAAGGCGCTCACACTGGACACGGAAGCGGATTCACAGCGCTAGGGCAGCACCACTCGTGAAGAGATGTGCGCACTCACACTGGGCACGGAAGCGGCTTCACAGCACTAGAGCAGCACCACCCGTGAAGAGATGTGTGCAGTGCATGACGCACTCACTCTGGGCATGCAAGCGGTCTACACAGCACTTGGGCAGCACCACCCGTGAAGAGATGTGTGCACGCAAATTTAAAGGCTTTCCTGGATTTGATGATTAATTCCTGTTTTTTTGAGTCTTATTGTGATGTCTTCCTTCCCTTTGGTAATCAGGTCTTTAGGCTTCAATTTATCCAGCTCATTATTGATGCGCTCGATTTCCTTCATAGTAGAGATCCGGTCAATCTCGGCCTATTTGATGAGGATAATAATGAGCCGCATGGATGCATCCAGATTACTTTCCGCCCATTCTTTTAACATTTGAGGGTTAGGGTTTTTGAAACTGGGGGCCAGCATAATTCTCAGTCCTCTGGGGACCCTACCCACATCACGATACTTTTGTAGTGACTTTCCCTCCCACCATTTCGTTAATTTGGTTTTCATTAGCTTTTCCAGTGTTTTCAATAGAGTTTTATATTCATTGTTCGTAGCACTCTGGTTCACACTGCCCGATCTTTGCTGGATATGTACAATGGGCAAATTGTCAAAGAGAGCGTCCACCGCAGCCTCGCGCTCACACAGCATGTCTATGGACATCATGCAAAGAATGGAAATGAAAACATTCCTAAGTTGTAGCAGCTTTGGGAAGAGTAGGCTTATTCCCAGAATAACATTGCTAACATCACACCTCTTCAGACCTGTCAATACTGTAGCCTATTGCAGACTTACCGCCTGTCTGTGCAGTGCTGCACGCGTCCTCCGACTTGTGTTGCACCTCAGTCGTAGCTGCTGACTCCCGGTTGTGGCTTTAGGACAGGAGGCGAGGACACTCTGAAATCCCTTCCAGGAAACTCCACTTTGCCAGCTGAAGAAAGAGTCCAAATTGCCCAACTGTTGTGAAGAGGGGGTCTGTGGTGCGAAGGCAGCCATCCTCCGCTTAACATCAAACTCCTTTCCCGAAGACAGGCGAATAAATGCTCGGGCACAGACACCAGGATAAGTGAAGAACATCAAATTTATTATTCAGATAGCATGGTCCATATGTCACGTTTCGGCCGCAGTCCTGCGGCCTTGATCACATAACGCGCTACTTACAAATGCGAGCTATATACAGCATACAGAAATGTAACCAAACCGTGATTGACATGTGAAGCGAGCACAGGTGAAAATACATCAAAACTCCGCCCCTCGGTGCAAACGAGCATGAACATGATTGTGACCACGTAGGTCATGAACAGTATAGACAGACTGTATGCTATCACATATATAAGCCATAGAAATGGAAGGTATCTGTAATTGCCTTGTCATGATTGACATGATGTGTCCGTGTGCGAGGTGAGTGTCATTAACGCGGCGAAATGTGCATGAGTTGATCCTTGGCGCATACTGATATGTTATAAGCGTGGGTCACACATAGTGAGGTGTAAACGACAAATGGCATCAGATAAATGCCGCGAGCGGCAGCTGAATCTAGGCCGCCAAAATGCGGTAGGGTGATGTCACTAAATTGCGATGCAGTGTACTTATTATGCTGCCGGGGATGCGCATGTGATCGGAAAGCCGCTTGCCAGTGACCGAACCTCGGTGTGCCTCTGAGTTTGATGTGGTGGTATAAGGGCAGTCTGATGAGTGGGCAGCCTAGAGGGATAGGCGGGTGCTCGATGTACAGTGAGTGAGCTGAGCAGAAACGCTGAGCTGGTGCTATAAACGTAACACAAGACATGTGCACGTGGTGCCCTTAGTGTAGTGATACATAGGGGCTAATCGGTGAAGAGGGATAAACATGGTGTGGGGAACAAATAATTAGAACGAGGCTAAGGTGCAAAGCGGCGCTCTGCGGGAAAATCGAGACCCTTAGTGGTGTCACATGATTGGCAGGATAGCCCGTGTAGTACACGTGTGAATGTATAATACAATGGAGCACGTGATGGCAGAGATTGGCGTATATCGTTAGTGTGAGTCTAAGAAAATAAACATTGGAGTCATTAATATATGGTGAAAACTAAAGTGGACTCGCAGAGGAGTCACTGTCAGTCAAATCTACTCACATAGTACTTGCAGCGGCGGACTCACTGTCTGCACTCACAATCTGCGCTCATTCAAGTGCAATGCACTGAATTTACATTCTCTTATATGTACTCACAGACAAAAATATGTGCATCGAAGTCTACACACCTGAGTTTATCGAGGAATTTGCACTCATACTCCTGCCATCGCTGCACATGTGAGATTACTACGAAACATGCACCTTCTCTGTATCTTGTGAATGTGCACCTGCACACTTGACATCCCATGTACAATACACACACAGGATTATCTCTAAATGTGTACACGCATACCTGTGAGCCAGCACTCCCATATTGAAGCAGCGGCATTTTAGGCTCGAGACAACTAATACAATGAAGCCATTTTTGGCTTAAAAAATCGGGAATCTCGCACCTGAGTACCCGGGTCTGTTATCATCTATGCATATTTTACTCGCCTCAAATGCGTGGCAAAGTATGTGCAACAGAAACTCGGGCTGATTGAAGCCCCATACAGCATGCAAATTACCGACTGTAGACGTTGTGTGTAACACGATAACAAGCGCATTGGTAAAAACACTTCTTCTCCTCCAAAACTATCTTATTTACATATTTCATCTTTTTGTTTACCTGTAGCTGCGCAGCGTCGCAACTCTACTAATCAGCCCAGAGCAAAGCACCTTAAGCTTTTTGAATCTTCAGGCCTTGGCATCATGACCCAGTCTGTAGAATGCGCGCACAGCCATGGTGATGGACCTGCAAAACATTCCGTTATTTTGGCCAAATCATCTAAGACTGCCCGGGCATAAAAACTGATTGTGGCCCGTGCCACATGACTGGTGCTACTTTAAAGCGATTCTTTGGTTCAGGTTCGCACTGTATAAAGAGCAAAAACAGACAAAGAATATCGGAGGCAAGTGTTGTCAAGTGTTGTCAAAACACGGAAACTAGAGCTCAGATACCGGGAACAACTGTAACTGAAAGGGTTTTCAAGTTTTCTCAGCACTGAAGCAGAATGGTGTGATTCAAAACTCGGGTGGCTGGTACTTACGAGTAGTTAGCCGCCCGCCTCCTTCCTTAGTCCAGGGCTGTTTTCAGCAGAGTCTGCTGCACTCCGGTATCTGCCGGTGACAGACTGTGCGGCTGCTGCAACCGCCGATCATCGACTCCATGACGGGAGCTCAGCTTTGTAATGAATAATTGATCAATTCACCGCAGGCTCACAAGATGAAGGTTTTTGAAAGCATGCGACCACGGCCCGGGAAGGTCCGAGGAGCAGGCAGACAGTGCTGCGAGTGCCATGATTGCGACGGTGCCGGCAAACCAGCACGAACCCTTCCTCCCAAAACAAACTCCCCGCCTTCGTTAGCAGGACGTGACATCCCCCTTGGCGCCAGACTGATGGACGTATAATCACACTGGGCACTACCGTGATGTCAGGCTGTGAGAGCCGCGCCACGGAAAATATTCACAATTAAACATTGTGTTGCACAGTGCAGTGAGCCTGCCAGCAAACTTACCTCAGCTGCAAGAAATAAGCCTGCACTGCAGCTTGCATGGATATAGACGTCACATACAGCGCGAATTCGCCCGTGTTTTAAAAAAAAAAATTGGGGTCTGGG
Organism: Calotriton arnoldi; assembly: GCA_963921515.1. Classification (NCBI taxonomy): domain Eukaryota; kingdom Metazoa; phylum Chordata; class Amphibia; order Caudata; family Salamandridae; genus Calotriton; species Calotriton arnoldi. The sequence goes on along the minus strand of CAWUFW010006582.1, from coordinate 994,928 downwards.
GGTCCTTGTGGGACCCCCTGAGCAGGCCTAGGGGGTCAAGGTGTTTCTACCCTGCCCCCTTTTCTTGTTTTTTACCTTTTTTTACCTTTTTCTTGTGACTTGGTTACCGAGTCACAAGATGGCTGTCAACACTTCCTGGTTTGGAGTGTTGGCAGACAATCAGATCTCAGGATGAGATGTGTGGTTAGGCTCCGCCCAGATATCGAAAGTTTTCTTTTTTTTAATTTCTCAGGAACTACTGAACGGATTTACACCATTTGAAAAAAAGGTCGCTTTCTGAACCAAGCGCTACCATTTTGCCAAAGTTGGTGTAATTCCGTTCAGCAGTTCGGGCTGTAGCCGTGTCTAATATTTCCTATGGAAATTAACATGGGGAAATCACGTTTTGGGACCCCCTTTTTTCTCGGCCCCCACTTGACGAATCACTCCGAAACTTTCAAGACAGGAGCTGACCGGAGCGCCTCACTAGTTTTGAAAATTTCGCGAAGATTCGTCAACCGGCGCCAAAGATATTGGGAAAAGAAAAAACACTTTTCCTATGGAAACTAGGTCCTATAAATATATATATATCAAAATATGTATATATGATTAAATATATATATAAATTCACTGGAAAAAACCACAGGTTTCAGGGACGTTACAGTTAGACTGGCATTTCACTCGTACAAAAGCAGAGAAATTCAGCCTTTATAGTTAGTTGGGCTAACTATAATTCGCGCCCCCGCAATGCACTGCTGATGACGTCACATATTACATCACTAATGACATGGTCAGTGACATCACTGATGACATCACTGATGACATCTCAAATGAATCACTGATGACATCACTGATGACATCATCCGCTTAATATCTAATGTAACTCCTCACACCCTAAAATACCCTTTCATACACCCACTCTGAAATACAGACTACCATTCTCGAAACCATAGACACACCAATACCAGTTGATACATACCCACTCACTGATTCATAGGTCTACACACATCCACTCACTCACCGATACAGTCACTCATACACGCAGTCACTCATCACTACAGCTTCTGATATATGCACTCATACTCCCATACAGACACTCACATACTTCCACTCATCCACAGAGATACTCACACACCTAGTCAGTCACCCAAACACTCAATCACACTGCCATTTACTCACCAATACAGTTATACACACACCACCTCACTTATTCATACAGATACTAACACATACTTACTCTCTTATACAATCACTGACACAAGCACACACTCATCAATACAGCAACTCTCACAATCACTCACTCTCACATATAGTCAGTTATACACTCCAAAACTCACATATTCTGCCTTTCACATATGTAGTTACTCACACATATACCACTGAGACATCCATTCACTCACCAACACAGCCATACGCACACTCACTCACCCATACAGCCCCTCGCAGATGCACTCATGAACCCATACACTCACTGAATCACCCACTCACACATCCATGTGGGGAGTTACAAAGACACAGACACTCAGGCACCCAAACAGGTACTCAGAAAACCAATCTTTAACCCATATAGACACTCATGCAGGTACTCACCAACCCATGCAGCCACTTACATACCAACTCACAGACTGATACAGACATTCACACAGATTAGTCACTCACCCATGCATTCACTAACACATGTTTAATCACTCACTTATACAGTCAGTCACGCACCCACTAAATCATCCATTCAGACACTCATTCATCCACTCATTCTTCAATATACCTTTGCGTATCTATATATAACAATCTTAAACTTTTAAAAATCCTCCAGTCTCTGGAGGATGTCATCAGTGATGTCATTTGAGACACTGCTGCTCGGGGGATGATGTCTACTTTAGTCCTGAGGTCCTCAGGACACATATGGACCTCATCGCCCGACCAGCAGTGGGCCAAGAGGTGCATTTGCAGATTGGAGTAAAAAGGGGCGTGGCCTCAGACCACCTCTCAGCAATCCCACTGTGTGGGGCTTACTGGAGATACCTGGTGGGCTAGTTTGTCCCTAAGGACCCTTAAGGATCTAGGGGACTTAATCCCCCAACCCACAGGCACGTTTGCAGTGTGCTGCAGGGAGGGGGTGGGGCCTCCGGCGAGATGCCAGCTTTTTTTCCCCTTTTTTTGGTTAGGAGGGGGGCTGTGTGGACCCCTTCTCGCAATATTTTCTGGGCCCTGGGGACCCCATCCCCCAGGGCCTGCCACTTTAGGTTATTTTTTTTTTAAATGGGAAGGATGCAGCGCAGCCTTCTCCCGAGGCCGATTTTGGCCCCGGGGACCCCATCCCCAGGGGCATGGCCACATATTTATTTATTTTTTGTGATCTATTATTTTTAAGGAGGGGGGCCGCACGGCATTCCTCCTGAGGCCTTTTTCGGCCCTGGGGACCCCATCCCTAGGAGCATTGCCTTGTTTTTATTTTTATTTTTTATTTTTTTCGGGAGGGGTCACTTTTGGCTCCTGGGACCCTATCCCCCGGGGCATGTTGGGGACTGCGGGGGGAGCCCCAATGCCCCCGCGTCCCTGCCGGCTCGCCACCTCCTGTGGGAGCCGGCAATGCTTTTGGGCAAAGGGAGCTGCTGACATGCAGCTCCCTTTGCCCAAAAGCAATTTTGCTTCACTTCATGGAAGCGAGAGCAGTTTTCCTGCTCTCGCTTCCATGAAGCAAAGGAGAAGTTTGCTAAGACAGGGCGGGAGCACTGCTCCCGCCCTGCCATAGCAAACTGCAATGTCCTGGAGGTGTGCACCCCTGGACATTGCTGGAGCCGGCCGTGGAGGGTGGCGGTCCCCAGGGCCATCTAGGGCTCCAGGAGGAGGACCGCGCGGCCCCCCTCTCAACATTTACATAGCCCTGCGGAGGTGGTGGTCCCCGGGCTGGGGGGCTGCAATGGACTCCCATATTTTAATTTATGTTGTCCCGGGGAGGTGGGGGTCCCCGGGGCTGCGGGAGGGAGCATGACCCCCCATGCATTTAAACATTGAAGCCCCGGGGAGGTGTCGGTCCCCGGGGCTTGGGGACCCATGTGGCCCCCCACCCAAAATGTAAAAATGCCCCGGGGAGGTAGTGGTCCCCGGAGCAGTGTGAGGGGCAGGAGCCCCCCCTTGCAATTCTTTTATCATTTAAGCCCCAGGGAGGTGGTGATCCCCAGGGCTGTGGGAGCCCGTGCGGCCCCCTCAAATATTAATAACATTGCCCCCGGGACCTGGCCCACCCAAGGGCTTATTAAAACTAAGCGAAGGCCACAGGGACCCCTTGACCAGGCCTAAGGGGTCAGGGTGTTTCTACCCTGCCCCCTTTTCTTTTTTTTAAACCATTTTCTTCCCTGCCAACACTTCTTGGTTTGGAGTGTTGACAGCCAATCAGAATGAAGCTCATGCTCGGGAGGGTTCGCGGATCCACCGCGGCAGCCCGATATATAATTTTTTAAATTATTTAATTTCTCAGGCACTACTGAACGGATTTACACCATTTAAAAAAAAGTCGCTTTCTGAACCAAGAGCTACCTTTTTGCCAAATTGGGTGTAATTCTGTTCAGCAGTTCGGGCTGTAGCCTGTTCCAAAATTTCCTACGGAAATTAACATGGAGAAAACACGTTTTGGGACCCCCCTTTTTTCTTGGGCCCTGCTTGACGAATCACCCCGAAACTTTCAAGACAGGAGCTGACCGGAGCGCCCTATTAGTTTTAAAAATTTCGCAAAGATTCGTAAATGGCGCCAAGATATTGGCAAATCAAAAAATGCTTTTCTTATGGAAACTAGGTCCTAACTATAACTACCTACTGGCGACCGCCAGTAGGTTATATATATATATATATATATATATATTTATATATATGTATATATACATATTCAAAATATACATATACATATGTAACAATTTTTTTACATTTAAAAAAAAAAATTACATTTTTTTTTTTAAATGAATACTTTTTTAAAATAAATATATTTATACACATATATTAATATGTGTATTTATATATATTTTTTTTTAATGAAAACATGGAGTCACGTACCAGATGCGAATCCCTGTACATTGTCAAGCGTTAGTTCTGGATCCGCGCACGGAACGCGGCTCCAGCGTGATTTTTCACATATATATTTTTCATATATATACACAATAATAATATTAAGTTCAATGTAAAGGGTTTGTTAAGATAGTTATTAAACTTGTATATTAATAAATGAAACCTAGTAAAACTTTTTTAATAGTAATTTCAAGAGTCGCGTTACGTCCGCGTACATTGCAACTTCTGGATTCGCATACGGGACAAGTATTTAACGTTTTTTAAAAACAATATTATATATTAATATAGCTTTATTTAATTTATTTGAAATAAAGAGATACAGTTATGTGTAATTAAAATATTATCAGATAGTGCTAACTATTCCTGAAATGTAAAATTGAAAGAAGTTGTGGAATCGCGTCCGGTATTCGGTGGTTACGGGTAGGGATCGCGCACCCCATGTGATACAAAGAAAGAAATTTCATTGGTTAAAGATCCTGTCATCCTTAATTTTGCTAGATCCCACCCTCTTTCTTCTAATTTTGGGTGTGGTTGGCAACAGCCATACTTTTTTCAGGAGCAAGACAATTTTGGAGTGTTTTCGGGTGTTTTGTGAATTTGTGTACAAAATTTCAAAATGGCAAGTGACAGGATCTGCAGGAGGAGGAGGAGGAGACCCTGCTGGAAGTGGAAGAGGAGCCAAGGCGCAGAAAGAAGGAGAGTGTGGTATGGCAATTTTTTACCATACCAGAAGGAGAGAAGAAAGTTAATGCACGCAAGGTAACATGCAACATCTGCAAAAAGGTGCTCTCTCGCGGTTCTGAGAGAAAGTATTCGTGTGGTACATCCTTGATGTACAAACATCTCAGAACTATGCATGAAAACAGGCTTGCAAGGGCTGAACTTGCAAGACAGAATGAAGGAAACGATGATGCGCAGCCTTCCACTTCAAGAGTTGGCGACAGGTTGCAGTCTATCCCACTGACTCTTCCGAATTTCTCTAAGGCAGGACTTTTTTGCCCAAAGTGTATTACATTTTTAAGCGTTGGGAACAGGTTGTCCAAACAATGGTGGACGCAATTAATAATCACCATTGTTAATTTTTTTCCCCTCCATTTACGCACGCTGTTATGTGCTTGTCTTTTTGTTTAAAAATCTAAAAAACACCAAAAAACACAAAATTGTTAAAAAAAATATATAAAATAGTTTTTAAAAAAGAATAAAAATAACGGTTCTTACGGAACCAACTATTCTGGTTTAAAAAAGAAAAGCTATATGTTGTATGAATACATGAGTCAATAGATAGTGTCTTTGTGATTGCATTAGAGCGTATAGTGTCTGAGTGATTACAAGAGTCAATGAGTAGAGTTTGAGTGAATGGTTGAGTGCAAGAGTAGTGCCTGAGTGAATAGATGAGTGCATGGGTAGTGCCTGAGTGAATGCTTGAGTGCAAGAGTAGTGCCAGACTGATTGCATGGGTGCATGGGCAGTGCCTGGGTGACTGCATGAGTGCAGGGGTACTGCCTGGGTGATTGCATGAGTGCATAGGTAGTGCCTCAGTGAATGGATGAGTGCATGAGTAGTGCCTGAGTGAAAGGATGAGTGCATGGTTAGTGCCTGGGTCATTGGATGAGTGCATTCGTAGTGCCAGAGAGAATGGATGAGGGCATAGGTAGTTACTGAGTCAATGGTTGAGTTCAAGAATAGTGCTTGAGTGATTGCATAAGTGCATGGGTAGTGCCTGTGTGATTGCATGAGTGCAGGGGTAGTGCCTGGGTGATTGGATGAGTGTATGGGAAGTGCCTGAGTGAAAGGTGAGTGCAAGGGTAATGTCTGGGTCATTGGATGAATGAATAGGTACTGCATGACAGAATGGTTGAGTGCAAGAGTAGTTCCTGAGTGATTGCATGAGATGCATGGGTAGTGCCTGGGCAATTGCATGAGTGCATGCGTAGTGCCTGAGAGAATGGATGAGTGCATGGGTACTTTCTGAGTCAATGGTTGAATTCAAGAATAGTGCTTGAGTGATTGCATAAGTGCATGGGTAGTACCTGGGTGATTGCATGAGTGCATGGGAAGTGCCTGAGTGAAAGGGGAGTGCAAGGGTAATGCCTGGGTCATTGGATGGGTGCATGGGTAGTGCCTGAGAGAATGGATGAGTCCATGGTTAGTGCGTGAGTGAATGGTTGAGTGCAAGAGTAGTGCATGAGCAATTGCATGACTGCACGGGTACTGCCTGGGTGATTGGATCAGTGCATGGGTACTGTGTGAGTGAAAGGATGAGTGAAGAATAATCCCTGGGTCATTGCATTAGTGCATAGGTACTGCCTGGAAGAATAGATGAGTGTATGGGTAGTGTCTGAATGAATAGTTGAGTGCAAGAATAGTGCCTTGGTATGAGTGTATGGGTAGTGCTTTAGTGAATGGATGAGTCCATGGGAACTCTGTGACTGAATGGATTAATCCAACTCTAATGCCTGGGTCATTGGATGAGTGCATGGGTAGTGCCTTGGAGCATGGATGAGTGCATGGGTAGTGTCTCAGTGAATGGTTGAGTGCAAGAGTAGTGCCAGAGTGATTGCATGAGAGCATGGGCAGTGCCTTGGGGATTGCATAAGTGCAGGGGTACTGTCTGAGTGATTGCATGAGTGCATGGGTAGTGCCTGAGTGACTTCATGAGTGCAAGAGTAACGTTTGAGTGATTAGATCAGTGCATGGGTACTGCGTGAGTAAAAGGAAGACTGCAAGAGTAATGCCTGGGTCATTTGAAGAGTACATGGGTAGTGCCTGAGGGAATGGTTGAGTGCAAGAGTAGTGGCTTAGAGATTGCATAACTGTATGGGTAGTGTCTAAGTGATTGCATGAGTGCATGGGTAGTGTCTGGGTGATGGGATGAGTGTATGAGTAGTGCTTGAGTGGAAGGATGGGTGCAAGAGTAATGCCTGGGTCATTGGATGAGTGTATAGGTAGTTCCTGAGTGTAGGGGTAGTGTGTGTGTGAGTGAATGAATGAGTGCTTGGGTACTGCCTCTGTGAATGGTTGAATGCAAAAATAGTGCCTGGGTGATTGGATGACTGCGTGGGTTGTGCCTGAGTGATTGCATGAGTGCAGGGGTACTGCCTGGGTGATTGGATTGTGCATGAGTAGTGCCTAAGTGAAAGGACGACTGCAGGGGTAATGCCTGGGTCATTGCATGAGTGCATGGGAGTCCTTTGGAGAATGGATGAGTGCATGAGTAGTGCCTCAGTGAATGGTTGGGTGGAAGAGTAGTGCATGAGTGATTGCATGAGTGAAGGGGTTCTGCCTGGGTGATTGGATCAGTGCATGGGTAGTGCCTGAGTAAAAGAATGACTGCAAGAGTAATCCCTGGGTCATTGGATGACTGCATGGTTAGTCCTGAGTGAATAGATGAGTGCATGTGTAGTGCCTGAGTGAATCAATGAGTGTATCAAAAGTACCTGAGTGAAAGTATGAGTGCAAGGGTAATGCCTGGGTCATTGGATGAGTGCATGGGTAGTGCCTGCATGAATGGGTAAGTGCATGGGTAGTGCCTGAGTGAATGGTTGAGTGGAAGAGCAGTGCTTAGGTGATTTCACGAGTGCATCAGTAGTGCCTAGGTGATTGCATAAGTGCAGCCATACTGCCTGGGTAATTAGATGACTGCATGGGTAGTGCCTGTGTAAAAGAAAGAATGCAAGGGTAATGACTGTGACTTGCTATTAGTGCAAAACTTGTGCTTCAGAGAATGCGTAAGTGCATGGGTAGTGTTTACGTGAAAGGATGACTGCCTGCTTGATTACATGAGCAACATAATGATAATTTTCAAGTAGTCTAAAGGATCAACATTATTTATATTAGAAACAAATACATATAATTAAACTTTTAAAAAAATCACGTTATCATGCATATTATATTATGTATTCTTACCTTTTAAATAATTTAGATACATTACTCAGTAGAAATATTTTAGAGTGGTATTGTCGTAAACAGCATTAAAACACTTGTCAAACTTCAACAGTACCTACTATAAAGAAGAAGAAGAAAAACTGTTATTTAATGATAATATATTACTGAAATTATAAGATTATATTTTTAGCAACTCAACATAAATTTTGAATTAGATAACATTTTCAGATTCCCTTTTTTTCTGTTCTCAGATTCCACTTAACTTCACCAGACACAGTGATTTCAATGTGGCATCATAATTGAAAAGTGGGGGAAAAAACAATCAAATTGATTGTAGAAAAACCCCCAAAATCAGCATTAAGCATCATTTTCAATATGTGTAGCTATGTGCTTTTCTATCTACACTTTGTTAATTACTTTCTTCATCTACATAAACTCTATTATTTATCTCAAATACATTTGCCAAAATATTGACTCCCATTTACATCTGGTACAAAATAGACAACATATATATATATAAACTATTTCCTTTTAAAGAGAATTTTCCAAATGCAATATTAATTACTGCAAATAATAATCCAAACACTAATTATAAATACTTACAGTTTGCATTCCTGTTTAGGTTCTGTTCACATCTTTCTAATTGGCCGAATGATGTACTCAAAACTTTGGCTTCAAAAATAACAAATATGAATTTGGTATTTCATAAGGCAATCTAAGTTTAAATTCTAAGTGGGCATCATTGCAATGTGTCCATCCTTTATTACACTTCAAATACACAGTGTAGTGTCCAGATGTTGTAGTAGGTCCATCATGAAAAATAATACCCACTGCTATAAAAGTTCTTCCTGAAATAGATATTTGACTTGCATTAAAAATTTTAATTTTCGTTTCCAATTTTCTTCCATTTGCTCTGCAACGTTGTAGCATTAAAATTAGATATTTTCCAAATCTTTCTATATGTAATGTAGACAACATCTCTGATCCACATTGCAAACTTCTCAAATCCTGATTGGCTGTTTTTATCAATTTGTTAAAAGGTACTGATTTGCAGTGTGGTATCGTCAAGTATATGAATCGTTCTGTTTGTATTTCAGTGCTGGTAGTAAATGAACACTCTTCACATTTATGATCCCATCTGTAACTTAGTCCAAATAAGTTTTCAACCTGAATTCCTTCGTATTCTAATACTCCAAGCATAAGGATTAGAAATTCTTGTGCATCTTGTTGTATATTAAGAGTAAATGTCAAAGAACAAGTACATATATACAAAAGGTGCAGAATGCCACAAGCAGTATGGATTTTACTTCTGTCCATTACCAACTGTTGAAATACATGATGTAGTAAAGAACAGAATCTTTTTTCACGATTTCCCATGATTTCATGATGAAGATCTTGTAGATAAAACACAACATTCAGAATCACATTAGCATAGCAGTTGATACCTGAACTTTTTTACAACTGGTATTATACAATGTCATCAACAGTTTCCATTTTCATTTTCTTTAAACCTTCAAGTTTCTCTTCAATTGTTTTCTTTTTTTCAACTTCAGTTGAATGTTTGACATATTTCCATTTTGGGTACACTACACGTTCCTCATATATGGGATATTCACCTAAATCAGGTGTATAAAGTCTTCTTAAACGATTATACTCTCTTACACAATTTGCATCAGCACTAACCTTTTTCTCATTGAAATCTATCAAATACAAACCAGACAATGTTCTTACTCGTGATAATGCAACGTATGCCATTCCCTCTTTGAACACTGTACTTCCGATATTTACAAAAGCTCTGTCTATACTTAAACCTAGAGATTTATGAATAGTTACTGCATATGCTAAAGACAGAGGAAACTGTTTTCTGCAAACATACAAATCTTTTACAAGCAAAAAACGTAAAACACAACGCCCAATATGTCTTATCTCTGTAATCTGATCAAATTTTATCATCAAAAATTCTATTCCATCTCTGTTCTGAAAATTTACAAAATCAATAATTTTTCCCATTGCTCAATTTACTAAACCGCCTTCTACATTCAAATTACGCCGTAAAATTACCCGACAGTTTATACATACATGTAAAGTCTTTTCTAAGCCTGCAGTTTTAGATACAAACTTTTTCAAAGAATGCAATTTAGCCTGTAGTTTCTCTGTGAGAAGAATAGTCACTCCATGGTGTTCAATTTTATTAATAGCTTCAATTTCCAATATTTCCTGTTTTTCCAGTTTCAAAAGTTCTTGATCAAATGTAGAACACTCTTGCAGTGTAGGCATTAGGCAAACTATAGACTTCTTTTCTCCAAGCATATTGTAAATTACTTCAGCTTCTTTGTTTCCAGTTGTAAACAAGTTCCTTATGGTCGACTTTCTAAAGCTTGTTTACCATGTTTCGTCAAGACACCAATTCTTATATTTTGAAGAATATTTCCATAATTTTCATCACTTGCTTGTCGCATATTCTTAATAAGTTCTTTATATTCAAAATGTAACCAAATGTTCACATTTCCAATACTTCCAAAAGATTTCCTAGTGTCTTCATGGACAAGTGTTTTAAAAACAGGTTGTCCTTTTACAGGAGTAAGTTGTAGTAGATCTCTGAATACAATTAAATGTTTTCCTCCAAACAGAACATCGTAATCTGTTTTTAAAATCTGTTGCATTCTCAAGTGTATAAACGCAAGCATTAAGTTTGAGACCATGCTCACCTCATCAATGATTAAAAGTTTCATTTTCTTCAGTACTCTTGACACTTCATAACAAGCTTCTCCAGATAGCTTCTGATATTCCAATTTATTATCATGTTCAACTGGTAGCATAAGTAATCGATGTAAAGTAATCCCTTTAATGTTGTGTGCTGCTAATCCAGTTGGAGCTGTTACAACACAAGATAAATGTGATTCTGCAGTTTTGTGTAGATAACTGGTCAAAACTTTAATTAAGAAACTTTTTCCTGTTCCAGGTTGACTGCTGATGTACATTAGAATAGGTTTAAATGATGAACATTGGCATTCTTTTTTTTCATGTAGCAAACCATGTTATCTGTTCTTTCACTTGTAGACATATTTCTTTCTATTCAATATTGAGTTGTTCTTCTAACTTTTCCAACTGAATAATATCCTATTGTGCTTGTTGCATCACAGTTTCTACCTCATTCATGGCTATTGCTGCTTCATTTTTGATAATTGGTTGTCCCAGTGGATCTTGACTCAGTGGATGAGAACTTTAACTATCTTGAGAACTTTCTCTAGCTATTTCTGCTGCAATAGTACTTTCTTGTTCAATCTCATCATTTAACATTTGTAGATATATAGGAAAAATTGTACACTGAATACTACCTTTACTTGCATTAAAATAATCTTCATAGCAGTTGAATTCTCCAAGTAATTCCATTTCACTACGCCAAGGCTTGAACAGTTGCAGAAGTGCAAATAGAAAAATTCCCTCTTATCTGGACTTTCGCAACTAAGTTTTCTGTGGTTAATAAGATTTCCTTTTGCATGTTTTACCAAACATCCGTCACATCCAATTACTGCATATTTTTCTTCTTTTATATTTTCTGTAAGTTTTCTTTTAAAGCCGTAATGTTGAAGAATTTCATACAGACACAGATTTTCAAGATGTGGACTCCTTTTGGGATAGTATGTATCCAACATATTAGTTTGAACAATATCAGTACTTTCTGGTTCGATTTCCTGTAATGTTTTCAATGCTCTATTTCATGTGGTGGCAAGACCTAGACTTACCCAAATGATTCCTCTTGACTTTGAATATAAACTTGCAGAGCTCAAGCGATCCGAACATTCATAGGATCCAATCTCTCGATGGGAAAGCATTTTCAAGCTGAAGCTGTACAATTTCTTGCTAAGACTTTTCTTGTGAAATTTCTTCCCACATTTCTTTCATCTCTGTCTTTCCAGATTTGGTTATATATGATGTAACATAGCGAGCAACAGCAATTGAATTATCTGCAACATATTGAATATCCATGTTTGCATTCCACATTTTCATAATCACTTCATTGTAGTCATTAACCCGTTTGCTGCTTCGAACGTTCCGCGCCAGTGTGGAACGTTCTATTAAACGGGCGGGCCGCGTCGGCCAACGGACGTGTGCAGCACTACCGAGGTAGTGCTCGCGACGGCCGTTGGCCGACAGCAGCAGCAAACGGGTTAATGTACTTTGAATTTTCTGTTCTTTTTAAGTTGTATATATTCTTTGGAAATTTCCGAGTTATTGTATGCCTTACTGCTGATATAAAACTATTTACTCTTCTTTTAGAAATTATTAGACGTGGTAATCCAAAAAGACATTTTGTATAAAATTTCCCTTTAGACTTGTATTTTCGTCGACAGTATTTTCCACATCGATGACTTTGAAACTGTAAAACCTGTTGTCTCAAGCTTTTTTCTCCTCCTTCTCTTGGAATGGCACAGGTAACATACTGTTCGATGAAAGACAAAACACTTTCATCAGTATCAGTTTCAAATTTTGGAGCATTGTTTATCCATAATAGTATGTGTATATGAGAAGCACCTCTGACTTGGTACTCCTTTCTCCCAAAAAAATCTGTTACCTCTCCAAGAGGTGGAATATTTTTATATTATATTTTATTGCAGATAAATTACATCATATCTTGAAACCTATGGTTAAAATACCTGCAGACATTTACAGGATCCAAGGAACAGAGTTCTCCAGGTGTCTTCAATTCAATATTTTTTACATTTGAATTTGCTTCTCGTAGAAATTCGAAGAAATTGTCCCATGCATATTCAGCACAGCTAAGTGTTACAAACCATGTAGGAGTACCTAAGTTTCTTAACATACATTTAAGTTCTCCATGACGACGATACCAATACTCATTGGTACCGCGTTGACATGCCATCAAATTAATTAACTGAGATTCTAAATGTTCATCTCTTTGTTGAACTTTGTCCATGAATTCTTTTGCAGAAACATGTGGAAGATAAACTCCTGTTTTTAACATGTGGTTCGCTGCATATGAAAGTGCAGACAAATCACTTTAAAACAGAAGATGAAATATATATGGAATACACTGTCGAAATCTCGGATCTTCAGAGTACAATCTTGTAGAGCGGTATTCTGAAGCTGGAATCTGCACAGCTAGCTCATCAAATCGTCCACCTTCTCCAGTGGGGAACAATTGTGGGAAACAACGAGCTTCTAAACTTTTTCCCCAGACACTCATGGGAGTTTCCTTTGCTTCCTTCATTTGAAATAATTCAATAGTGTTTCCTATCACTTCTTTTGAATGTAAAGGATGTATAGTATAATGTTCATAGATCTCTTCAGTCCTAGACCTGCCCACTTTTTCTATTTGGCCACCTAATATTTCTGTTTTATTTTCTAAGCATATTTCCTGTTCATCAACATTTACATTCTTATAATAAAATTATTCTGTACCAGATATAATGTAGCCTTTTGAAGTTATTTAACATCTACAAACTCTTGCCATATTATTTTACTCTTTACTGGTACACCATTAACTAGAATAACTACAGGCTCATTTTCCCCCCTGCCTATACCAACAGTTTCAATAGTTTTCTTAAAATCTAAAGGTAAATACACAACTCTTCCTTTTAAATCTCTTTGTAAATCTGTTGGAGGCAGCTTACCTGTTTTAGGCTCCATACGAACTATAGCCTGAAATGGGTGGATAGATTGAATAAGAATGGACTCATATGCATTCAAATCTGCCAGTTCTGGTGGAATAGCTACCAACTCTAAGTTGTTATGTACAGCTCTACCTGGTATTTTGTTCTCTTCTAATTTGTTGTAACAATATTTACAAATACGTTGATCCGTAGCCAACTCAAACCGACCTTCTACCAACAAAAAAGCACCAAATTGCTGCCCCTTATCATTGTTTTCCTTTTCACTTTTTAAATATAAATCAACATTCCTAGTTTGACTTCTATATTGAGTACGTCGACTACAAATATAGTTTGGATTTTCATATGAAACTGTCTTAAACTTTGTAATTTCTTCTGCAAACTTGTCAATACTAATATCTTCCACCTCTTCTTCAACACCTACACTTATCAAGCTCTCACTTTCTCTACACTCCTCTTGTGAACCAAAGAAACAAAACTGTATATCATCACAAACTTTTTTTACATCTGATACTGAACCGTGCAAAAGAGCTTTGTTCATTTCACTTAAAGTAATGCAGGACTTTTTACATAGTAGAGTCTCCTTACTAGCTTCCGCATTTCTGAGTGGTGTACTGCTAACATTCTTAAATGATGGAAAGTACTTTGACACACTTTTCTTGAAAGACAAGCCAGAGAATGACCCTGCAAGTTAGTATATTTTCTTACTTTACATGGATATAGTCCTTGTAACAACTGAGGGGCCGATTCCGATTCGGGCCGGAAAAAGCACCGACCGACTCGGATCCGGAAAAAATACCGACCGACACGTACCCGTGGCGCCCGACACGCCAAGTACGATGCAAGGCGCGAAAACTCCGACCGACACGTAACGAAACCAAGTCGACCGACCGAGCCGCACGGAAAACAGCAATCCGGCCGGAAAAACACGCGAATCCAACCGACCGACACGCACCCGGAACAAATCTGACCGAAACGTACACGCTAACTCCAAACCGCTAAGTACGATGCAAGGCGCGAAAACCACGAGCGAGTCGGACGGAGGACAAGCCGGACGACCGACACGCATACAAAACCGAGCCGAAGCAACACAATACACCGCGACCGACGCGTACGCAGCATAGAAAACTGCACAAACACAGCGTGAACGAAACGGAGAACACCGTACGAGACCAATGCAGGGTCCGACTCGGTCACAAGAACGTTTCCAACACACACAAACAGCACAAAGGAAAAATCACCCAAAAAAAGGCCAAACAAGCAATTACCAAGCCAATAAATACTGGGGGGGGGTGGGGACAGAGAACAAAGACACACCCACAACTCCACCTATATAAAGGACACAAATCACTACCATGAGCCTTTGCAAATGCCATTCCACTGCCAGCACCCAAGAGAAAGCAACCACACACCCACAGCTCATCCCTCACACAAGCCACACACCATCAGCACACCAACAAATACCTACCTCACATACACCCAGCAAAACACACACTTACACACCCTCACCTGCACACCAACACACACATCACTCACCATCACCACCCATCACCATGCCCCCCAAGAAGAATCACAAGTTCCTAGATTGTGAATTGGAAGTCCTGGTAGACGAGATCCTCAGGGTAGAGCCACAGCTGTTTGGCACATTGGTCCAACAGACCCCCATGTCGCAGAAAACCAAGATGTGGGAGAGGATCATCAACAGGGTGAACGCACAATCACCATGTCTGCGCACAAAGACCGACATCCAGAACAGGTGGTATGACGTGCGCAGGAGGGTCCGGGAGCTGCTCAAGAAAGACTACCTCATCAGCCAATACACCGGCAGTGGCCCTCCTGCCAAGCCAGTATACCTCAGGCCCTGGGAGGAGAAGGTGCGGGCCATCCTTCCGCCAGTGAGCGTATATGGACTAGAGAACATCCCAGAGCCTGGTGAGTACACAACAAATGTACACAATTTTCTGACACAAAACACACACACATCACTGTCAAGGGGAGAGTCAAACCATGCACTCATAGCAATTACACAGCAACCAGAACAGAATCATCCCAAAATGTGTATGTCAGTCAGATAAACACATCACATGCCATCAAAAAAGTTACATCCAACCGTGCCATCACATGTACAAACACAACTACAACTACAGCTAGGCAGTGGCACAAATAGAACTAACAAACACATCCAGACATGTAGCCACCACAACAACACCAACACACAGTGAAGACCACTCAAAGGAAGGAATTCTGTGTATGCTGGCCAAGTCTGTGTAGCCAATAGCATCATGGGAGTCGCAGTCACACATATTGCCCCCCCACAACTGTCCCATCAACACCACCATGAACCATGCGCACATCACAGGGAGTGGAGAAGGACTCACAAGATGGCTGACACTGGCTACTGCTGTGGGGAGCACAAGGCCCTGCTGGCAACTGTGCACCAACAAACAGCAGGACACCACTGACTGACATCCTGAGAGACAACTTCCACTCCCTACAATGCAAGCACGTTCCATGGTGGGATATCTGGCTGGCTGGGTGGGAAGGGGGACTTGCAGCACTGACTATAGTCACCAGCACCTCCCCTCACACCCCCCCAACACAAACTCCACAGTACCCACCTGGTAGAATGCAATGCCCTCCATCCTAACACAAGATCCCACTAAGCACCACCACCCTGGGTTATGTTGTGTGAAGCACAGGGACACTCTTGGGACTCTTAGCCAAACAACTGCCAGGACAACACTCCCAGCCATCCTGTCAGCACAGCCAGCCCACCCCACAGGGAAGCAGAGTCAAAAGGAAGGAAGCATGGGCATGCTGGGAAGGGGGGTGGAGGCAATAGCATGATGGGAGTCGTAGTCACAGACATTGCTCAGCCTCACAACTGGCCCATCAACACCACCCTGAACCATGCTCACATCACAGGGAGTGGAGAAGGACTCACAAGATGGCTGACACTGGCTACTGCTGTGGGGAGCACAAGGCCCTGCTGGCAACTGTGCACCAACAAACAGCAGGACACCACTGACTGACATCCTGAGAGACAACTTCCACTCCCTGCAATGCAAGCACGTTCCATGGTGGGATGGCTGGCTGGGTGGGAAGGGGGACTTGCAGCACTGACTATAGTCACCAGCACCTCCCCTCACACCCCCCCAACACAAACTCCACAGTACCCACCTGGTAGAATGCAATGCCCTCCATCCTAACACAAGATCCCACTAAGCACCACCACCCTGGGTTATGTTGTGTGAAGCACAGGGACACTCTTGGGACTCTTAGCCAAACAACTGCCAGGACAACACTCCCAGCCATCCTGTCAGCACAGCCAGCCCACCCCACAGGGAAGCAGAGTCAAAAGGAAGGAAGCATGGGCATGCTGGGAAGGGGGTGGAGGCAATAGCATGATGGGAGTCGTAGTCACAGACATTGCTCAGCCTCACAACTGGCCCATCAACACCACCCTGAACCATGCTCACATCACAGGGAGTGGAGAAGGACTCACAAGATGGCTGACACTGGCTACTGCTGTGGGGAGCACAAGGCCCTGCTGGCAACTGTGCACCAACAAACAGCAGGACACCACTGACTGACATCCTGAGAGACAACTTCCACTCCCTGCAATGCAAGCACGTTCCATGGTGGGATGGCTGGCTGGGTGGGAAGGGGGACTTGCAGCACTGACTATAGTCACCAGCACCTCCCCTCACACCCCCCCCAATACAAACTCCACAGTACCCACCTGGTAGAATGCAATGCCCTCCATCCTAACACAAGATCCCACTAAGCACCACCACCCTGGGTTATGTTGTGTGAAGCACAGGGACACTCTTGGGACTCTTAGCCAAACAACTGCCAGGACAACACTCCCAGCCATCCTGTCAGCACAGCCAGCCCACCCCACAGGGAAGCAGAGTCAAAAGGAAGGAAGCATGGGCATGCTGGGAAGGGGGTGGAGGCAATAGCATGATGGGAGTCGTAGTCACAGACATTGCTCAGCCTCACAACTGGCCCATCAACACCACCCTGAACCATGCTCACATCACAGGGAGTGGAGAAGGACTCACAAGATGGCTGACACTGGCTACTGCTGTGGGGAGCACAAGGCCCTGCTGCCAACTGTGCACCAACAAACAGCAGGACACCACTGACTGACATCCTGAGAGACAACTTCCACTCCCTGCAATGCAAGCACGTTCCATGGTGGGATGGCTGGCTGGGTGGGAAGGGGGACTTGCAGCACTGACTATAGTCACCAGCACCTCCCCTCACACCCCCCCCCAACACAAACTCCACAGTACCCACCTGGTAGAATGCAATGCCCTCCATCCTAACACAAGATCCCACTAAGCACCACCACCCTGGGTTATGTTGTGTGAAGCACAGGGACACTCTTGGGACTCTTAGCCAAACAACTGCCAGGACAACACTCCCAGCCATCCTGTCAGCACAGCCAGCCCACCCCACAGGGAAGCAGAGTCAAAAGGAAGGAAGCATGGGCATGCTGGGAAGGGGGTGGAGGCAATAGCATGATGGGAGTCGTAGTCACAGACATTGCTCAGCCTCACAACTGGCCCATCAACACCACCCTGAACCATGCTCACATCACAGGGAGTGGAGAAGGACTCACAAGATGGCTGACACTGGCTACTGCTGTGGGGAGCACAAGGCCCTGCTGCCAACTGTGCACCAACAAACAGCAGGACACCACTGACTGACATCCTGAGAGACAACTTCCACTCCCTGCAATGCAAGCACGTTCCATGGTGGGATGGCTGGCTGGGTGGGAAGGGGGACTTGCAGCACTGACTATAGTCACCAGCACCTCCCCTCACACCCCCCAACACAAACTCCACAGTACCCACCTGGTAGAATGCAATGCCCTCCATCCTAACACAAGATCCCACTAAGCACCACCACCCTGGGTTATGTTGTGTGAAGCACAGGGACACTCTTGGGACTCTTAGCCAAACAACTGCCAGGACAACACTCCCAGCCATCCTGTCAGCACAGCCAGCCCACCCCACAGGGAAGCAGAGTCAAAAGGAAGGAAGCATGGGCATGCTGGGAAGGGGGTGGAGGCAATAGCATGATGGGAGTCATAGTCACAGACATTGCTCAGCCTCACAACTGGCCCATCAACACCACCCTGAACCATGCTCACATCACAGGGAGTGGAGAAGGACTCACAAGATGGCTGACACTGGCTACTGCTGTGGGGAGCACAAGGCCCTGCTGGCAACTGTGCACCAACAAACAGCAGGACACCACTGACTGACATCCTGAGAGACAACTTCCACCACCTGCAATGCAAGCACGTTCCATGGTGGGATATCTGGCTGGCTGTGTGGGTGGGAAGGAGGTCCGGCTGTCAACCAAACACAAGCAATGCAGACCATGTTCACACCCCAGAAAATACATAGAAATGCCCAAATAATGCAGGACAATGTGCCACACCAATATCAACCCCTGACTGTGACGACTTAGGACAATGCAATGTACAGGCCCGCACCCAGAGGCACAGTCACAACTGTCATGTGTGTCAACCATTGATGCCTGCAGAAACATGACATACATTGTTTGTGTCTCCCAAAAACAGGTGATGATGGGGACACAGCAGCAGACGCTGAGGAGTCCCAGTCCCAGGCTCAAGAGGATGCCGAGCTCACTGGCGTCGTACAGCCTCTGTCCTCCTCGGACGATGAAGAACAACCTGGCACATCCGGTGCAAGTCAACATGCAGCACCAGCAGGACCACCAGCTGCAGTACCAGCAGGACCACCAGCTGCACCCCCTGCACCCACCCCTACAACGACTGTCACCACAAATACCATCCCTGCCGACATGGACAGAATAAGGAGCAACACCAGCACAGTGACCCTGGACCAACCTGGGGCCATGGACACCACCACCACCACCAACCGCCAAGGTGGAACAGGGTTATCTGTGCGTGCCACTGCACACACTGCACATGTCAGCAGGGGTGGTGGGAGGGGTGGGAGACAGAGGTCGCTGCTTGCAGACGTTGCTGGTGTGCATGACGACCCACAACTGGTACGCATAGCTGATGCGTACCAGTCCAGCACCGGAGAGCTCAGCCAGGTAGTGGGGCTCCTCAGAGACATTAAACAGCAGCAGGCTGCCCATCATGCCCGCTTGGACTCCCACATGTCCCACGTGGAGTCACACATGTCCCGTGTGGACTCACACATGTCCCGCGTGGAGTCCAAGTGGGATGCACTGCATGAGATGACGGCGGTGCACAGGGACATTTTACAATGCCTCCGCCAGATGAACAGCAACCAGTCCACACCTCCCTGTGTGCCAACAACATCTGGTGCCGAACAAACTGCAACTGCCACAGGGAGGGAGGAGGACTCTGGCGGAGAGTCCCCTGCACCGCAGCAGCCTGCACTTGAGGGCCCCCCCCCAAGAAGAGGGGTCGTCCGAGGAGGGAAAAGTGAGAGGCCGATGGCCAAGCGCAACTCCCAGGAAGCCTGAACCAGTTCTGGATGTTCGCCTTTGTGCACAGACTGTTCACCCTGTTGACGGCAACACTACTCCCACACATTGCATGGGGAGTACAAGTTGGACCAATGTGTCAGACAACTGTGGCCCCGATACTGGGGATCCTGTCTACCCGGACTTTCAATTCACCTAGGAACTTGGGATTGCAAGATTCATGTACAGCACAACCCATCCTATGCACTATTAACACAAATGTATCACAATAAACACACAAATACACCATACTTGCCTCTGTCGTGATTCCAACGTGGGTGCTGTTATGGGGATGATGAAATGCAAAATTACACTGTGTATGCGAACTGCAACAGCAAGGACAACACAGGCATGTGAGTACAGGCAACGTGACACACATGAGGGAGACACACCACCAGGGCTACACGAAACATACACACCTAGGCCATCTGACTCATTGCCTACACTGATGTTGCCAGGGAAGACGGTGCAATGCACAGACACCACACCCATTCCCAGTTGTAGTCAAGTAGCCCACAGGTGCAGTAAGCAAATGGCAGTCAAATGTGTGACCACAGACAACGCACATCACAAAGTGAAGCACAGGTTTATTACACAGTTGCAACATGCCGTAACCACTACAGATGCAAGGTAACCCCACCTGGTAGCGGGCACACAGTCAACAACTGTAGACGGAAGGAAGTCCATGGGTGTGGCGCACATCACCTGTAGGGACACAACAGCTACCAGCCTGGATGTGCAATCACGTCGTCGGTGGACACAGTTGACCAAACGAATCTGAAAGTACCCTGTGAAGGACAGAAATGACACACAGTCAAAAGCAATGGAGTACAGGACAGAACAGCAAAACTCATGCACAATACATGTTACAAGATACCCACCCAGAACCAAGTTAGCATGTCAACACTGTTGGGGAGTACAGCCCACCTGTCACCACACATCGCAACACACATCCAGTCAAGTAGCCCATGGACACACTCCAACAGCACCAGAGCACCACCCACACATCATGCCAACTCACATCATTGACATGACACCTCAGGATACTCACATTCAGCTAAAGAAGTTGGTGATGAGCTGTGTGCGGACATCACCATCACCATCATCATCATCATCATCGTCACTGGCATCGTGGTCCAGGCCAGGATCCTCCACAGGTGGCGGATGTTGGTCATTGTCATCCTGGATGAGAGGCAACTCCTTCCGCACTGCCAGGTTGTGGAGCATGCAGCAGACGATGATAACCTTGCACACTTTCGCAGGGGCATATGGGAGGGACCCTCCGGTCTTGTCCAGGCAGCGGAAGCGGCTCTTCAGGAGACCAAAGGTCCGCTCAATCACTCTCCTGGTCCGACCATGTGCCTCATTGTAGCGCATCTGGGCAGGTGTCACAGGGTTCCTGAGGGGTGTCAGCAACCACGGCATGTTGGGGTATCCCGAGTCACCTACGGACAGACAAGTGCACATTAGCTGACTTGGAAAAGTGGGCGGAATACTACAGATCAGATCACACACAATGGCACAAAGTCAGTACACACCGACAAGCCAGGCACGCTGGTTCTGCATCTGTGCCATCATCCTGGGGATGCGACTACTCCTCATCACAAAGGCATCGTGTGCTGAACCAGGGAAACGGGCACACACGTGTGTGATGGTCATGTCTGCAAGACACACCACCAGTGCATTGACCGAGTGGTAGTGCTTGCGGTTCCTGTAGGCCTGCTCCTGGGCCTGTGGTGGTACCAAAGCCACATGTGTCCCATCAATGGAGCCAATTACATGCGGCATCCTCCCCAGGGCATAAAAGTCACTCTTCACGTCAGTGAGTCGTCGCAGTCTAGGGAAATAGATGTACCGGTTCAGGAAGAGCAACATTGCCGCCAAAACATCGCGGAGCACACGGCTGAACATGGTCTGTGACATCCCACCAGCAGTCGCCACAGTATGTTGGAAGGTACCGGTGGCAAAGAAGTGTAGGGCTGCCATCACCTTCACCTTGGGGGTCAGCGCTGTAGGATACGGCCGGCCAGGCTGCAAATGTGGGGACAACTGCACTGCCAAATCCTCAATCAGCTGCCTGGTGAAGCGGTACCGTCGGATGCTGTCCCGTTCCACCATCGTTGCCAGGTCTGGGAATGGCCGATGGACAGCAGGAGCCCTGCAGTGCAGAGGAGAAGTAAGCAAGATTGTCAGTCACCCCACATATGCGGCATTGAACACACTCAAGATCCCAACATACATCATTATGAGGCACAACTACATGAAGTGTGCAGTACCGGAAGGACATGTATGGTACGTACATGGCCAACATCTGTCAACACGGTCCTACAGGTGGCATCAATTTGTCCCAGGTTGGCCCATTGGATATCATGATGCCGTGTCACAGTTCCCATCTCCTGCTGCCGTGTCACAATCACCCCCCACAGTGACATGTGAGGACAGATGTGCCCCAGGCACCACAGCTCAACGACAGGTACATTCCCAGGGTCCCTGTAATGCCACATGGACACTGGCATCACATGGAGTATCATGTGTACACCACAGCAAAACAAACATGACCCCCACAGGTAGTGGCCCCACTTGCCACGGCAGGACAGACATGGATGTCTGTGACACACACGCACAACATCAGAGTCCATGCACACACAACGTGGATGTGGAGACTGTCTCCCATTGTGCACATGAAATCAGAGACATTGTAAACACTACATGCACAAAGACTGTGGAGGTCCATCACTATTGTGCCACTGGGACACCCTGGCTCAAACATACCGTCCCACATGGGACTCACGGGGTATGTGACATGACATACACAAACACCACTGTGAAATGTGACCATGGCACATGCACAGATATGAACAGTTGCACATCACAGTGGTCACGTACACGTAACACCCAGGATCCTGTCCCCATGAACACGTGCACAGCCTGGGGGTGGCTGCCCACAGGTGACACCCACAGGACAACATGTACACCAACATACACACAATAGGAAATGCAGCCTTACATGCCTTATGATAAGGTTTGGACAGGCTGTCGTGATGTAGGTGTGCCCCTCACTCCCTGGGAGCTATCTGTGGCTGGCATATGTCCATCTGAGACAGGCATGCTGACATATGCCAGTCACATGTACAGTGATGCGTTGTACTGCAATGGACCGATCGGTGCCTCCGGCCGGCCCATTGCATTCAATGTGTGCGGGTACGCGTTGTACCCCTGTGCGCGTTGAACTGCAATGGACCGATCGGTGCCTCCGGCCGGCCCATTGCTTTCAATGTGTGCGGGTACGCGTTGTACCCCTGTGCGCATTGAACTGCAATGGACCGATCGGTGCCTCCGGCCGGCCCATTGCTTTCAATGTGGGCGTGTACGCGTTGTACCCCTGTGCGCGTTGTACTGCAATGGACCGATCGGTGCGCACCCATTGACAATGGGCTTGCCTGGCAACGGACGCGTTTTCGAATTCCGAACGAGTCGGTTGCTGGAAAATCAGTTGGTCACCCACAACAATGTTGCAAAATCATGTATGTCATGAAGTTGAAGATTTGAAGGATGCTGTGGGCGTGTTTTGGTGCTGCTATTCCATGGATTGGCCAGATTCAGAAGATGCAAACGACTTGGACCTATCACTTTGGACACAAGGGACAGTATCTGCCTCTCCAGCACATATATATTGCTGGCTGGTCCCCTGAGAGCCCACTTGCCTGCACTACATGCTCCAAGACGACATCTGCCACTGCACTGCTGCTGTCTCTGCCCCTCTGGACCCTGCAATGGCACGTACTGTGGAGAGAGCCCCAGCCTTCAGCCTTGAAGAGAACCAGGCCCTGCTGGACAGCCTACTTCCACAGTACAGCAAGCTGTATGGGACACCAGGAGAGCAGGTGAGTGTCCTGTGCACTGCCTTTCTGAATGTGCATTTTGTCTGACTAGCAAGGCTGAGAGTCTGCACGCCACTGGCTAGCAGGCTCACTGAGTAGTTGTCACCCCCCATAGTGTGTAGTGACTTGCACTGGACAGGTATGGTGCAGTGACAGTGCTTCTGAACAGGGTTTTACTCCCCATGCAATGATACCATGTAGTGACTTCTGGAAAACTGTCCATGGGCAGCCGTGCACTGCCTGTGTACACCATGTGCCCCTGTGATTGCGACATGTAGATGCAACTGTGTCATGCACGGATATGTTGCATGTGTAGTAATGGCCTTATCACTTTGTCATCCTGACAGGCTTCTGCCCATCGGAAGCAGGAGATCTGGAAGGACATCGTCCGGGCTGTCCGGTCCGTGGGGGTCTACAAGCGCCGGATCCGCAACTGCCAAAAGAGGTGGCAGGACCTTCGGGGCTGGACCCGGAGGATTGCACGGGTCCAGCTGAAGCTGTCGCCTCCTTGCAGGAGGGGCGGAACACGGACCCTGACCCCCCACATGCTCAGGATCCTGGCGGTGGTCTTTCCAGACCTGGATGGGCAGCTGAAGGCCAGAGAGCAGCAAGGAGGGGGTGAGTCAAAGACTGCACTGTGAACTCTGTCTAACATGCTATGTGCCCTCCTCGGGCCTGGTTAAACTGCCACAGTACAGCAGTCATGTTGTCCAGGAGCCATGTCCCTCTATTGTGCACTGCCCACTCCTCATCTGATACCCAGGTGTGGCCCTTACATGCAGGGAATACTGTCACTTAGGACTGTGTCCTTGCAGTTTGCTTGACTCAAGGTGGGAGACAGCATCTGTTTCCCTGACTCTGTGGTGGGCATCATGGGTGGGTCCATTGCTTACACAATGCCTGTATTCTGACATGTATTCAGCGTGTTACTTTGATCTGTGGTCCAATTGCTGAGCTGATCCACCACATGTGGCTGGGGTATCTGGCACACACCCATGCTGCGGGTGGGAACAATGTTTGGGCCCCAGGAGTATGTATATGACGTGTGTCACACATACTTAGCCAGCTGCCTACAGTCCAGGGCTCATCCCTCATTCATGTGGGGCTGGACAGTCATGCCTACTCCAGGCCATACAATACACTCTGTACTCCCACTCCCGTGTATCAGCTGACACATTGTGCGCAGTGATTTGACCCCTCAGGTGTCTGCCTCTGTGTCAGTGTGCTGTGGATTAGTCGCCAGGACTGCTGTGGAGTTTCTTGGTAGGGGCTCAGCATGCCACTGGAGATGTGACCATAGGAGACGATACTTGTGTGTCACATAGGTGTCTGATCAGCTGCCCATGCAGACTGGGGCATGTGAATGTGAAGTTCAGGCAGCTGTTCCCCATTCACAGCAGAGTGTGAGGGGCTCAGGTTCAGAGGGTAGTGTCACAGGTCTCCCATATGTCCAATAGGTATGACCTGGACAGATGAGGGTTGAGAGGATGTGTTGTGGGGGGATGTACATGTGCACTTGTGCAGCTCCAGGACTTGCATTCCCCATGACCTACTATTGTGACACAGTGCAGAGTGTTGTTGTCTGGCTGCCAAGTCATACATCACTGAGACAGTGATGTATGACTTTGCAGTCATGCCTCCGCCATGGCATGTGTCTACTGATTGGTGAGCCTGCAGGGGAGTGACATGTGCTACATGCACACCATAGTGGCGCTGGCTATCAGGACATGGGTGCATCATGGTGTCTGTCGCTGGTATGCATCACATGCATTTCCTATTTGACTCTGGGCATCCCTTTCATCCGGAAACCTGTACTGACTCAGTGGCAAGAGCTGTGATGTGTGCATGTCCACATGCCACACCGTGTCCTCTGCACTGTCCAACTACTGTGTACTTGGTGCATGTGTCCACACTGGGGTGTTGCAATCCAACAGACACCAGACAGATGGGTGCAAGGCCATGTGGGATGTGAGTGCCATGCTTGGCATCAGACTGACAATTGGCTTCTCCTGTTCAGTTAGGGCACTTTTAGCAATGTACAACTAATGATGCCAGGGCTTGCTCTGTGATGTGCTGTGCTCACAGTGGTGTGTGCGTTTTGTGCAGGTGACTGATGTCTGTCTGTTTCCCCATTGTTTGCAGATACATCCACGGCCACGGAAGGGGACAGCTCCACGGACCAGGAGGAGCCAGAGAGCCAGACTGGGTCAGCAGCCGAGGAGTGGTCGGAGGGACCCAGTGGCACGGAGGGCGAGGGGAGCCACACCGAGGAGTCCTCAGCAGCATCCACCTCAGCTGAGGACCAGAGCAACTCGGAGGATGACTCCCTTGTGGAGGCGGGTGTCAGCAGCCACCACACCCCAGCTAGTGTTGCTGTCCCCGCCACCACCAGCACCACCACCGCCCTCCCATCGGCTCCCATTCCCCAGGTCCGTGGAGGCTCCCATGTCCGGGAGCGTGTCTCCTTTGGGCCAGGCACCGCAGCCCCTGCCCCTGTGTCCCCTGCTGCCCTGAGTGAGGAGTCTGTGTACCTCCTTCGCCAGCTCCATGTAGGCCAGACAGCCATGCTGAGTGTCCTCCATGCGCACACCGCGCTGTTGACTCAGCTGGTGTCGTTCATGGAGGGCATCTCATCGGGCATGTCTGACCTACAGAGGGGCAATAGGTCCATGGACTCCTCCCTGACGGCAGCAGTGTCCCTCCTCAAACGGTCCCTCACCCCTCCTGCCTCTGCTCCATCCACACTCCCCAGCACCTTACCCATCCCAAGCACACACACACCGGCACAGGCACACACCAGCACACACACATCCAGCACACTTACACACACGCCAATGACAAAACGCACACGCACGCACATTCAGGGGACTGAAGCCAGACTCACAGGGGATGGGGCCCTGGAACACACACACGCATCCACATGCACTGCGCAGTCCTCAGTTCCCTCTCCCTCCAAAGCACCCTCCCTTGCCTCACCTGCAACCCCAAAGTCACAGCAGCTCTTCCTCTGTGACCTCGGCCTCTTCCCCACCGATGAAGCTGCTCCAGCATCCCGGGGGAAGAGGAAGCCCACCCACACGGAGCAGAGTGCCCCTCGCCCCCGGACACCCTCCCCCAGGCGCAGACGGACTGAGGCCCCCACCCGCAAGTCCCCACGGAGTCCTAAGAGCAAGACCCCGCCACCGCCCTGCAGCTCAAGCACCAGGTCTCCTTCCTCCATCCCTCAGGCCCCCACTCCACAGGTGCCCCCACCACACCCTGCCCCAGGTTCCCCCACCCACAGATATACCATCCCCAAGATGCTCCGGCCTTCTCCCCCTGCCACTTGCTCTCCCAGCACCACACCCCCGCTGCGCTTGTCTGTGCCACTGATGTGGTGAGGGTGTCCTCCCCTCTGTCCAACCCACCTTGCCTGTTCCCCATTCTCCTCCCCTGGAGGTAGGCACTGCAGTGGAGTCCACTACTGCCCTGTCTGACTTGGGCACTGCAGTGGCGGACCTGTCCACTGCATCTGCAGGGTCCACTGCAGTTGTGCCGGCACCCACGACATCTGAGTCATGCCCCCAGTTGTGCCGGCACACACCATGTCAGACACCTCCACTGCAGTTGTCAGTGGCTCTCCAGCACCCACCACCCCTTCCCTGACTCCCCCTGGTGAGCCCTGATCCTGTCCCTGCGGTGCCTGGCCTGCCCCCCGGTTGCCCCTCCTAGTGGATTGTCCCTGGTTTTGTGCAGGCATGCGTAGGGTGACATCTGCCAGTGTCACCCTGTTTGAACTTTGACAATGGACTGGCCATTGGCCTTTGCTCTTTTTTTCTGGACGTCGTTTTCATTCAACACATATGCTGAATAAAGCAACTTTCTTTTCTCTAGTGCTCATGCTTCAGATGTACATGTTGTTGGTGCTGCTAACCATGCCCTTGCTGCAGTGATGGTGATATCTGGTCTCATGATTATGAAGTGTTACTGTGCAGGAACCCATGTGGTCCAGGGGGAATGTGTCCTATCATGTGGTGTATCCATGTCATCCATAGCAGCATCTGAGGGTGTCATGTGTTCAGTATTTGGCAATGGGATTTCCTACTTACATTAGCAATTTCATATCTGTGGCTTCCACCCCTGCACATCTGTTGTGCCTTCCATTGTTGGATTTGTCTACTTCCCTGACCGTGTTGCCATCTCCACTGGACATGCAGGTTTGGGCATCAATGGGGAAGGACTCATCCGTGTAGTCAGTGCAACATTGCTATACAAGTGTGTTGGATCTGTGCTGATGATTCCGTTGGCACATCCATGACCAGGCTGATGTGACGGGAGCCCTCATTTGGTGCTAATTGTTGATTGTGTGACCAAGTGCTCAGCTGACATGATGGGGCCCTACTGAGGCAACATATGGCACAGCTTTCCTCACACAGGAGTGGAGTCCCCTCATGGCAGTGTGTACACGTGTGACATTGCCTGCGCCCAAGGTGTGTGTTGTATGTGCATGTCTGTGTGTTCACTTCCATTTATCTGCGCATGCTGTGATCCCTAGTGTTGTACCTGTTTGTGATGCTTGCTGACTTGAGCTATGTTCCCCCAAAGTCTTCTCCCTGTGTTCTCTGTGATGTGGGTGCATGGCACATTACTGGTCATCAGGGTGTCACCCATAGGTGTGTTTGCTGTCAGGGCTGAGTTTGTGTGCAGACGCAGATGGGTCACAGTCAGGTTTCCCCTTGGCACTTGTTGTTTGCCCCTGTCATGTGATTTTCAGTTCGTGTTATCTTTAAGTTATTGTGACACGTTGTGTGTGTGACTGCTGGCACTCCTCAGGGTCCGGGCTGCGATGTTGGTTGTTGTCTATGTGTGTTCTTTGTGGGTGACCTTGGCTTCTTCATTGGTGTGTGACTGTGGCTGGGATCCCATTGGTTGGTGTGGTATCGCCGTCATGTCCATGTACAGCGTAGTGTGCAGTGTGTCAGACATTCAGGAGTCTTGTTGAGTGGCCATGTGTGATGTGTTTCTGCACCTTGGTTCCCACCCACCACCCTGGAATAGTCATGGGTGCATGTGCAATGTCACCAGTGCATGTGTACTTCACTGCTGCACATTGTTGGAGGTTGAGGGGTGTGGTGTTGAGTGTGTGCAGATGGGAGTTGTTGCCCAGCTGGACCCCTGCCTCCATGTTGGCCTTGGCTTACTGGCCATGCTGATTGATTTGTGCTTGTGTCGGTGTGATGGTAGTTTGTTGCTCAGGACACATGACTGTGGTTCACAGTGTGAACCACATTCAGCTTTGTCATCAGAGTGGGAATTTTATGCAGCCAAGGGTCACCACATTGTGGGGGCCCTGGGGGTGGTGCTGTGGTGTGTCTGTGTCTTGCTGTGTCAGTTGTTGTTCCTACGTTCCTGTGTGACATGTGTGTTTTGTGCTCCCTCTCATCTGACAATGCCTGCTTGCCCACATAGGGGATTTGGATCCATGAGTTACCTTAGTGTGGCAGTGTATGCACATCTGTATGATTGGTATTCAGCTCTCCTCATGTGTTGTGTGGTTACCTGGGGACACTGGCACCCCCCCTCACCTGCTGTGTATGATGTCAGTGTTGGTCTGCCTGTTTGTGTTTGTGCATCTGCACCACTGCATTGGCATATCTTGGGTGTGCCATTGGCTGTATGTTGTTTGGTGTGTTTCCCCTGCTGTCCCTGGGACTCCTAGGTCATCGGTCAGCACAGTGATCATGGTTTGTGTGTCCCATTGCTGCCATGGTATGGTATCTGTTCACCTCACATCTGCTGTCTCCACAGGATATCTGCATTTGTGTGCCCATTGGTGCAAATATGTGGTTCTGCATTCTGATGGTCACTTCTGTCATTGTGTCATTGATGAATGTTGACGGTGTCAGCCCCCATGGGTGTTGTTTGTCTGCACATGGCCAAAGGAATGTCTCATTTGCACTGCAGTATTTGGCTCACCCAATTTATGTTGCAATGGGACACATACACTACTTTGCCACAGATGAGTTTTTGGTTCTGTGACCAGGAATGATCCATGCAGTTTGGCAGTTGCAGCTCTTTCTTTGTCAACACTTACCTTTTGGTCACTGTGATGATGGGGGTGTAGACCCCATTGCCACAATGGTCAAAATGTGCTTCAGCTATGGACCCCACACTTCCCTTTTGGTCACTGTGATGATGGGGGTTTAGACCCCATTGCCACAATGGTCAAAATGTGCTTCAGCTATGGACCCCACACTTCCCTTTTGGTCACTGTGATGATGGGGGTTTAGACCCCATTGCCACAATGGTCAAAATGGGCTTCAGCTATGGACCCCACACTTGCCTTTTGGTCACTGTGATGATGGGGGTTTAGACCCCATTGCCACAATGGTCAAAATGTGCTTCAGCTATGGACCCCACACTTACCTTTTGGTCACTGTGATGATGGGGGTTTAGGCCCCATTGCCACAATGGTCATGGGCTGCTTGCATTGTGGGTACCACACACATATATGTGTGGCACATGTGCTAGGGGGTCACATTGTATGTTCAAAGTCATGTTCGGTGTTGTAGGCATTTGACACAGCCTACACACGCTTGTCATGGTGGTGGGGGGATGTCTTTATCTTGCATTCCCTAGGTTGTGGTGTGCTGGTTGTGTCATGCATTGTCCATCCTATGAGTGGGGGTGGTAGTAGTGGTAGGCATCCTGCCCCCCCTGGGTGAGGGTGGTAGTAGTGGTAGGCATCCAGCCCCCCCTGGCTAAGGGTGGTAGTAGTGGTAGGCATCCAGCCCCCCCTGTCTAAGGGTGGTAGTAGTGGTAGGCATCCAGCCCCCCCTGGCTAAGGGTGGTGGTAGGCATCCAGCCCCCCCAGGGTGAGGGTGGTGGTAGGCATCCAGCCCCCCTGGGTGAGGGTGGTAGTAGTGGTAGGCATCCAGCCCCCCTGGCTAAGGGTGGTAGTAGTGGTAGGCATCCAGCCCCCCTGGCTAAGGGTGGTAGTAGTGGTAGGCATCCTGCCCCCCTGGGTGAGGGTGGTAGTAGTGGTAGGCATCCAGCCCCCCTGGCTAAGGGTGGTAGTAGTGGTAGGCATCCAGCCCCCCTGGCTAAGGGTGGTGGTAGGCATCCAGCCCCCCTGGGTGAGGGTGGTGGTAGGCATCCAGCCCCCCTGGGTGAGGGTGGTAGTAGTGGTAGGCATCCAGCCCCCCTGGCTAAGGGTGGTAGTAGTGGTAGGCATCCAGCCCCCCTGGCTAAGGGTGGTAGTAGTGGTAGGCATCCTGCCCCCCTGGGTGAGGGTGGTAGTAGTGGTAGGCATCCAGCCCCCTGGCTAAGGGTGGTATTAGTGGTAGGCATCCAGCCCCCTGGCTAAGGGTGGTAGTAGTGGTAGGCATCCAGCCCCCCTGGCTAAGGGTGGTAGTGGTGGTAGGCATCCTGCCCCCTGGGTGAGGGTGGTAGTAGTGGTAGGCATCCAGCCCCCTGGCTAAGGGTGGTAGTAGTGGTAGGCATCCAGCCCCCTGGCTAAGGGTGGTAGTAGTGGTAGGCATCCTGCCCCCCTGGGTGAGGGTGGTAGTAGTGGTAGGCATCCAGCCCCCTGGCTAAGGGTGGTAGTAGTGGTAGGCATCCAGCCCCCTGGCTAAGGGTGGTGGTAGGGCATCCAGCCCCCCTGGGTGAGGGTGGTGGTAGGCATCCAGCCCCCCTGGGTGAGGGTGGTAGTAGTGGTAGGCATCCAGCCCCCCTGGCTAAGGCTGGTAGTAGTGGTAGGCATCCAGCCCCCCTGGGTAGGGGTGGTGGTGCGCATCCAGGCCCCTGTGTGCATATGTGGCATTGGTGATGGGCATCCCGCCCCTATAGTGCTGCTGTTGCTGGTGTAAGTATATTCAGCATCCCCGTGTGTGTGTTTGATGTGTCGTGTACGTGTTGTATGTGTTTTGTGGTTGGTGTCTGGCTTACCTTCTGCGCCATACGCGTCCGTGCCTGTTCCGGTAGTAAATGTAGAATATTGGTATGATCGGGACGAAGGGATTCATGGTTGGTTCGTGTCGTTCGTCCTTCTCGTTGCTTGGCGTCGTCCTCGTCGCTTCGCCTCGTCCTCGTCGCTTCGCGTCGTCCTCGTCGGTGCCGTGTTCGTCTCGGAGCCGTGGATCGTGTTGTGGCGCGAATCGGAGCTTATGTGCGCCTCTCCCGGATGCTTTGACGTGCCGTGCGTAGCGACGGGTTCGGAGCGTACGGAAAGCGCATCGTACTTGTCCGGCCGGACGGGGCTGCATTTTCCCTTCAGTGCGACTCGATTCGGCGTTTCCGGATTCGCCTCGGTCGGAGTACAGGACCTGGTTTGGGTGAGTACGGCTCGGCCGGATTTTTTGCTGTTGTGCGCATCGTACTTGCTCGTTCGGTGTACTGTACGGATCGGTCGGGAAACAGGCTTTCGCATGGCTTTTTTCCCGACCGAATGGTATTGGGTGCGCCTCCGACCGAGATCGGAATCAACCCCTTAATCTTCTGTTTAAGAAATTTTTTGGCTTATCCTCATAAAAAATTCATAATATGACAATAGATTTCTGTCGAATACTGCAAATACTATTACAATCCCACTTATATACCGGAGCTTGTGTATGCCTCCCTTGAACTTCTTCAGCTACTACTTCTTCCACATTCCTAAGAACCATCTTTTCTTTTGGAATGGGACAACCATCTTTCATCTCATAGCATTGACCACTAGTATCAACTGCATGAACTAATGTGTTCTGTTGAAAAAAACTACTTTCTTCATTAAAGAAAAGCTCAGTACTAGAAGTATGCTTCCATTCACCAGTGAACATTTTACAAAAGTTACTTCTATTAACCAGTCTTTTTCTCTTGCTTTTCTCCTTCATAAACAGCATTGTTTTATACGTTTTCATTCTCTTCAATATTAGTATAAATAATTTTCTTTTTATTTCGAAAGCTTTTTCCACTACACTTTCAATCTGTTGCTTTTTCTTATAAGCTGCTGACCTTCTTTTATATTTTTTACAATCTTTCAATAAATGTTGTAGTACTCTACTTCTATACATTCTCTTCCTTATGTCTTTATATTCTTTCAACCTTCTTTCAACATGGATTGTTTTCCCATAACATGATTTTCTATTATCATGTCCTTTTTTCCTTTCTTTCCAATTTGTTGTTGAACTTTTCTTTCTCTTTTCAACATTTTAAAAATACTTTACATTCTGTAAAAGTCTTTTAACAAACTCTTTAGTTGTCTTACCAAAAGTCTTTTTCTTCAGTGTAACATTTTGCACTTCATCTAATTTACTCTTTTCTCTTTCCTTTAAATAGTACTGGTTTGTTTCTTGTCTTCTCTTTTGATCTTTTTTTCCCATACTCAATCTTTCTTACCAATAAATGTGAATATCTGAAAAACAAAGAAAATTCTAAATAGTTTGTTAAATAATGTTATACTTTTAAAATAATTATATATAAATATTCATATCAATAAATAAACAAATACTTTCAATTACATTGCAAATGTCTCCATAACAGGTAAATATTTAGATTATTATACTTTAGATATTAACAAAACTGTGATAAGAACACAGACGTTTAAACAGTAACATGGTTGAGATTGCTGTTTTAAATTT
The DNA here is from genome assembly GCA_963921515.1 of Calotriton arnoldi. Lineage (NCBI taxonomy): Eukaryota > Metazoa > Chordata > Amphibia > Caudata > Salamandridae > Calotriton > Calotriton arnoldi. Next base: position 961,394 of record CAWUFW010006582.1, on the reverse strand, counting down.
GGCTAGTCTCAAGATTCTAAGCAGTTAGTGAAAACTGAAACTTCAACAGAAAAGTTTAAGACATGTTGACAAAAGAATTAGTGATTACGCTACTTGCTATCACTTTGTGGAAATGTACACTTGAAGTAGGCCGTATAAGTTTACATGTCTACTTGAAATTATAAAATGTAGTCTGTCAAATTTAAAACTCTGCGTGCTCTTGTAACTGAGGTATGTATCTACTTCTACATCTATTGTCTGATCTCTTATGCATCTAAACATTGTAGCTTGAAAACCTAGTTGGTGTAGCTACTGGTGGACAAATCTCTGAGTTCTGCTCTATCTTTCAGTCGCACAGCCTCTGATGTCTTCGGTATATAGGTGTGATGGAGCCACTCAAATAGCTTGTTCAATAGTCAGGTGCCATGTTTTATGAGCAGAGAGGAATGCATAGACTTTTTTTACACAAATTTAGAGACCATATAGTGTGAAACACACGTATCCAAAACACACATAGTGATGTATGTATGCCTTGATAAATATGGTGAGACTTATAACAGTGATATAGTTGAATATCTGTGTCTCAGAGCGCATGCTGTCTAAATTTGTGTAAAAAAAAGTGTATGTATTCATTTCTGCTCATAAAATATGGCACCTGGGTATTGAACAAGCTATGTCAGATGCTGCACAATTCCTTCATTCAGAAGACGTCACAAGCACTGCGACAGAACGACAGAGCAGTACTAAAAGATTTCTCTAGCAGTAGCCAAACCAACCAGGTTCAGATGCATAACACATCAGACAATAGATGTAGAAGTAGACACATACATCATTCACAAGACCATAAAGTTCCTTAAACTTCACAGACTGCCATTCCCATTTCAAGGCAACACCTAAATTTAGGCGATGTACTTCAAGTGTACCTCTTTGGCGGGGGAGGCCCAATTAAAAGCCTGGGGAATCAAACTTCTCTTACACCAACAACCGGGTTATCCAGAACCTTTGATACCCAACAGACCGGATCAATCAGGTCACCCACAGGCCAGGAAGGCCCAGTCAGTCCTCAGAGGGGCGCGTAGCATGGATGTACCACCACCAGGAGGGAAAAGTCAGGACCAAGCAACTCCACAAGATGACTGGACATGGTTAGCTAGAACAATAAACATACAAGGAGAGAGCGCTTGACTTAGCTCAACTCAAACCACCGTTGGTGGCCCGCAACTCCGCATTTGCTCCTGGAATGTAAATGGCGAAGGAAGTAAGGCATCGGATACAGAATTCCTTTGTTATAGCCAAGGCTTCGACCTTATCCTACGCAGGTGACTTGGTTGGAAGAACCTCAGCATCTACTTGGCTACAAAACACACTATTTACCAGCAACTAAAGGAGCCAAATTTGGGCATCTAAAGGGTGGCCTATCTATCTACTCATCAATTAGCACCATCAGGGGGACAAGAGATGTAGAATACATCCTAACCCCAACAAATGGGCTCCAATTTCTTGCAGTGGACTTAGGGGATGGCAAATCTAAACAACAAATTATAGTGCTAAACGTATATATTCACCCATGCGACAAAGCCAGAGGAGCCAAAATGGTGGGCATGGAAATAACTAAGATTATTTTCGGAAGAACCAACAACCAACCTTCTGCTGGCTGGAGATTTTAACATGCATCTATTGGGGCCGCAACAAAGGGACAATGATCTGGAGGAACAATTCACGGCCTGGAAGATTCCCAGTCAGGAACAGGGCAAAAAGACACATCTGTCAGCTCTTACCAGAAACTTCATACAGGACATGGAGCACCTAAGCCTTGTGGCACTAAATGGTCGCTTTCCGGGAGATCAACCTCCCGCGGCAACATATCATAAAGCAACGGCAAGCTCTACAATAGACTATACTTTTGTTACTCTACAACTGTTTAGTAGGATCTCAAGCTTCAAGATTGGAACAAAAGAGCATAGCGATCATCTGCTCCAGGAAATTTCTATGTGCATACAAGGATGGCCCCTGGATCTCCCAGTGGAGGATCCAGCCTCTATTCATACTGTGAACTTAGGAAGGCTAACTTGTAAAACCAGTCAAGCAGATAAACTGCAAGTCCTAGCAAAGTCAATCTGGGACAATCAAGCAAAGGCACATAGCAACATGAGAATCCGCTGGGAATCTCTGACCAAAAAATTAGGGGATCAGCACGCCATACGATCAGGCAGCCCCTTATTCCGTAGGGGTACGCCCAAAACCCAGCTCGCAAGCTCACGGTCAGGAAATCAGCTAAACTATCTCCCTATTTCCAAAATACCGAATCTAAGGGCCCTCAATAAAGATATAAATAAAACTTTATGAAGGCTCAGACAAAGGGGCAATGAAACTATGCTACAGAAAGCCCTCGCGCAGTTAAAAGCAATGAAGAAAAAAGCTATCTGGCAACCAAAAAGGGAAGAGGAAGACACCTTGTGGGCCAAGCTCTTGTATGACACGAAGACAGATCAAAGTGAAACATTTTGGCTAAGAATAAACAACCTAGGAAACGCCAACGTGCAAGGTATCAACTCTCACTTAATGGAGGAAACTTGGGCAGGCCACCTCTTGGAATATTTGAACTTAAATGAGGAAAATCCCACTGCAGCAAAACCGGGGCCGGGTCAGCCCGACGAGCTAAGTCCTTATGGAATCACCAGCAGAATACAAATAAGTGTCCCTCAATTTATGACTTTGCAGATCAAAAACCGATTAGCCAAAAGTAAGGCGGAGGGCCCCAACGGGATCCCCCCAATTTTATTTAAAACTGACCCGGACTATTGGGCGGCCATGCTACTATTAGTGTTTAAACACATAGGAGGAGGGAGCATTATACCAGACTCCTGGAAAGGCTCCATAATATCCCCAATTTATAAGAAGGGAGATAAGAACAAAGCAACCAGCTACTGACTCATAATCTTAATTGACATCGAGGCAAATTACTATGCCGGACTCCTCCTGGATGACCTGACAGCATGGGCAAACGAAAAATCGCTCATTCCCATCAACCAGACAGGCTTCTGTAAAGGCACAGGGACCATTACAAATCTACTCGCTCTGACGCTACTGATGGATGGCGTCAAATCAGCAAAGCTCCCCCTTTTTCTTTGTTTTATTGATTATTTTGCTGCTTTTGACAGTATTGACAGGAACAAACTATGGGCCAAACTAGAGAAGATGAAAATTCCAGCTGCACTATTAAAGCAGATAATTATCCTACATACCAACACGTGGGTTCAAATAAAGCTAGGAACTGGGGAATTTCTGTCAAGGAAAATACCAACAACGAGGGGTTTGAAACAGGGGTGTGTGCTGGACCCTACACTTTTTAACTTGTTTATGGCAGACCTTTCTTCGGAATTAAACACCAGCACCTCACACGCGCCCAGGTTAGGGAGGCTGTCACTTTCTAATTTACTGTACGCCGACGACGTTGTGCTGATTAGCCGAACTCCAATTGGGCTTCAGCACCTGCTAAACACAACCATCAGTTACGCAGCATCTAACGGTCTAACGATCAAATTAGAGAAGTCGAAGGTCATGCGCTTTAACCCGAAAAAGAACACATCTGGGTTTCACTGGCATCTGTCAGGGGCACCCATAGAAGTTGTGGCAGAATACAAGTACCTAAGGGTGATAATTGATGACAAGGGTACTTTTAAATCACAAAAAGAAGCTATAAAACGGAGAGGCAACTCAATAGCGGTAACTTTAAAATCTCTCAAACTTAAAACCGCCGGACCAAGCTTCAGCCCACTACTACAGGTATTACAAGCAAAGCTAATCCCAGCTATCACCTATGGGAGTGAGGGCCTTAGGGGAAGAGACAGGGAAATTCTGGATCGTACCCTGTCAAGATCAGCAAGAATAATTTCCAGCCTCCCAAATTATGTCTCTCCCCCACAAAGTAGGCTGGAGTTCGGTCTACAGTCCCAAAAAATATCTCGATATGGCACCTACGTGAAATGCTGGCATAGGATCAGCAGGTCAGAACAAAGCTCTCTGAATTTCCATCTATGGAAAGAGATAAATACAAGCAAGGTCTGAATAGCAAGGTACTATCTGACAGCATCTATAAACCGCCTAGGCCTGATGGAGCTTTGGGCAACTTCGGGAACGCAAAACAGCTTTAAGCTGTTGGTAAATAAGACAGTGAAAAGGCTGTCAGTAGTAGAGGACAAAGAAACGCTCAGGGAAAGGGCCCATGGATGGTGTGTGCTGCAGAGCTATACAAGACCCTTCCCGCAAAACTATCTAGGCGCTGGCTTCAACAGGAAAACAAAAGAGAAATATCAACGGTCCCGAATGGGTATCCTTCCTGTCCTGCCGCACCTTCCATCATGGAAGCGATTATCGGAAACAACTAAATGCCGTTTTTGCGGAAAAGCAGAAGAGATCATCACACATCTATTGTGCACCTGTCGAGAATTGGATTCTGAACGACGAATGCTTTTGAAAACTATCTTTAACACCAGACGGATAAGATCCTGTAGACAAGCAGTGAAGGCATGCCTTGGAGGAGGAGATCTACAGCTGGCGTGCCGGTTCATACAATTCATGGGGATGGCAGAGGAAAAAATGAAGAGATCCGGTGCACAATAAGCAGTTTTTGAACGCAGGCACGCCACTTCCCGGAACTGGTACCCTTCATTAGGAAATGCACGATGCAAAAGTCTTCCTTTTAATATATCAAAAAACGATTTCTTGTTAAGCACTGGGCACTAGGCACTTTATGGATCTGCAGTATTTTCGTCATAAAATCTAACGACGAGGCTGCCACATGATGTCAAAATCTTTTCATAAAAAAGCTTGTTATTTTAAAATATATGCAATCCAAAGGCACCTTTTTATTTACGCACAAATACCTCAGGGATTTTTATGAGACTGTCATGAGGGGACATCAAGGACTGCTCAATGCATATCGGATGAACTGATACTTCGTAAGATTACGGCACAAACCAGTAGAACGGAATACACTGCATAGATATCACAAACTGTACCACAGCTCTTTTATTGTTGGACACTATACATGATGTAACTGCGGTTTTATTTTGATGAATTTCGCCGTCGAACGTTTTTGTAAAGGTTTTAATTAACTTATACAACAAAATTACTTACTTACTTACTTAAAGTGTACCTCTACACAGACTCATAGTGAGTTGCCTGATCACTAATCCTTTTGCCAACATGTCTTAAACCTCACTTTTCTCTTGCAGCTTCAGTTTTCTACAACTACTCAGAATCTTGGTCCTAGCCAAATTTAAAACAGCAACCCTTCGCATGTCACTGTTATAAGTCTCACCATGATTCTCAAAGCATGCATGCTTATGTCTGTACTTTTTACTAGTGGCATCATATATAAAAGAAAAATACAAATAGATGTATACCTGTGTTTTACACGTGTACAATCTTCATAGACATAACACATGTGAGAATACATGAGCAAGTACAGACATACCTCAGTCACAAGACCATGAAGTCCCTTAAACCTGACAGACTACACTTCCCATTTCAAAGAGACACCTAAATGTATGTGGCGTACTTCAAGTGTACCTTTCCACACACTCATACAAACTAGCCTAATCACTAATCCCTCTGCCAAAATGTCTTAAAACTTACTTTTGTGCTGCAGCTTCAATATTCAGCGACTACTGAGAGTGTTGGGCCTAGCCAAATATAAAGCAGCAACCCTTCACATGTCTCTGTTGTAACTGTCACCATATTCCTGAAAGCATGCATGCATGTGTCTGTACCTTTTGCTAGTGCCACCATATATAAAAGAAACATACAAATAGACGTATACCTTTGTTTTATACCTCTACCATCTTCAAATGCATAACATATGTGAGAATACATGTGCAAGTAGACATATACCTCAGTCAAAAGACCATGCAGACCTTAAAACTTCACAGACTGCACTTCCCATTTCAAGCAGACACCGAAAATTATGCGGTGTATTTAAAGTGTACCATTTTCACACACTCATACGAAGTAGCCTAATCACTAATCCCTCTGCCAACATGTGTTAAACCTCACTTTTGTGCTGCAGATTAACCATTCTACTACTCCTCAGAGTGTTGGGCTTAGCCAAATACAAAGCAGCAACCCTTCACATGTCTCTGTTGTAAGTCTCACCATATTCCTGAAAGCATGCATGCATGTGTCTGTACCTTTTGCTAGTGCCACCATATATAATAGTAACATACAAATAGACGTATACCTGTGTTTTATACGCCTACCATCTTCAAATGCATAACATGTATGAGAATACATGTGCAAGTAGACACATACCTCAGTCACAAGAACATGCAGACCTTAAAACTTCACAGACTGCACTTCCCATTTGAAGCAGACACCTAAAATTGTGCGACGTACTTCAAGTGTACCTTTCCACATACTCATACAAAGTAGCCTAATCACTAATCCCTCTACCAACATGTCTTAAACCTCACTTTTGTGCTGCAGCTTCACCATTCTAATACTACTCAGGCTGTTAGGCCTACGCAAATATAAAGCAGCAATCCTTCACATGTCTCTCTTGTAAGTCTCACCATATTCCTGAAAGCATGCATGCATGTCTCTGCAGCTTTTCCTAGTGGCATCATATGTAAAAGAAACATACAAATAGACGTATACCTGTGATTTATATATCTACATCTTCAAATGCATGAGACGGATGAGAATACATGTGTAAGTAGAGACATACGTCACTCACAAGACTATGCAGACCTTAAAACTTCACAGACTGCACTTCCCATTTTAAGCAGACACCGAACATTATGCAGTGTATTTCAAGTGTAGCTTTCCACAGACTCATACAAAGTAGCCTAATCACTAATCCCTCTGCCAACTTGTCTGAAACCTCACTTTTGAGCTGCAGCTTCACCATTCTACTACTACTCAGAGTGTTGGGCCTAGCCAAATACAAAGCAACAACTCTTCACATGTCTCTGTTGTAAGTCTCACCATATTCCTGAAAGCATGCATACATGTGCCTGTACCTTTTGCTAGTGCCATCATATATAAAACAAACATACAAATAGACGTATACCTTTGCTTTATATGTCTAGTATCTTCAGATGCATAACACATATCAGTAATACCTTTGTAAGTAGAGACATACCTGACTCACAAGAGCATGCAGACCTTAAAACTTCACAGAATGCACTTCCCATTTCAAGCACACACCAAAAACTATATGGCATGTGTCAAGTGTACCTTTCCACAGACTCATACAAAGTAGCCTAATCACTAATCCCTCTGCCAGCATGTCTTAAACCTCACTTTTGTGCTGCAGCTTCTCCATTCTAGTACTACTCACAGTGTTGGACCTAGCCAAATACAAAGCAGCAACCCTTCACATGTCTCTGTTGTAAGTCTCACCATATTCCTGAAAGCATGCATGCATGTGTTTGTACCTTTTGCTAGTGCCATCATATATAAAAGAAACATACAAATAGACGTACACCTGCCTTTTATACATCTAGCATCTTCAAATGCATAAGTCATACGAGAATACATGTGCAAGTAGAGACATACCTCAGTCACAAGACCATGCAGACCTTAAACCTTTACAGAATACATTCCCATTTCAAGCAGACACCAGAAATTATGCGGCATATTTCAAGTGTACCTTTCCACAGACTCATACAAAGTACCTAATCACTAATCCCTTTGCCAACATGTCTTAAACCTCACTTTTGTGCTTCAGCTTCACTATTCTGCGACTACTCAAGGTGTTGGGCCTAGCCCAATATAAAGCAGTAACCCTTTGCATGCCTCTGTTGTATGTCTCACCATATTCCTGAAAGCATGCATGCATGTGTCTGCACATTTTCCTAGTACCATTATACATAAAAGAAACATACAAATACATGTATCCCTGTGTTTTATATGTCTAGCATCTTCAGATGCATAACACATATGAGATTACACATTGAAGTAGAGACATACTTCAGACACAAGACAATACAGACCTTAAAACTTGACAGACTGCACTTCCCATTTCAAAGAGACACCTAAAATTATGCGGCATACTTCAACTATACCTTTCCATAGACTCATGCAAACTACCATTGTCACTAATCTATCTACCAATGTACACATATTAGTATGCACAAACTATTTCAATCATCATTTCACTACAATAAAACAAACTACAATACACATCTGTACATTTCATAACATATTTCAAACATTGCAGTTCTCAAATAATTTCAAAAGTTTGAAAACAAAGCTTTTCAAATCTAAAAATGTCACTACAAAGAGTAAAGCACTGCTACATAATACATAATACACCTCACAAATGTCTAACTCAACTTGCAAATAGTATTGCAGAATATGAAATATCAGAAACTCATAAAAGATTTTATTTTGTACACAATAAATGTAATGCACGACTCTCAACAACATAAGCCCAGTAATGGCATACTTTCCCTCTCTTTCTGCACACAAATACATGTAAGTAACAAATCAAATTGCTTTCTACATTATTTCAAATTGTGAAACACATTTCTATTGGTTAGACATATTAACCCTTTCTAACTGTCTTCTAAAAGTGCCCAAACTGGTTCTGTAATTTTCTGGAGTCGCGACTCCACCACTGTGCAGCAGTGTTGCATCGCGATGGAGCCGCGAATCCATACGGGAGTTCAAAAACCTATTTCTAATAATACTAGGTTTTTTTTTAAACAACAGACTACTTCTACACATACTACTGACTTAGAAAAACTTAATTTAGTAACATATCACTTATATATAAGTTACCATTTCACATTTTAAATCCACAGTTAATTTTCAACCCTTCCCCCATTCTCCTTAATCCCAGTTTCCATAGCAACACTTTTTGCAACATTCAACTGTACTGGCAGGCCTGAAGTTCACCATATTTTCAAGTTCAGCACAGTAGCTTACAAATGCAAATAGCAGGTGTGGTTAACTTTTGCAAAATATTAGCTTATCGTATCTACTATACCTTTCAAACATTATTTAGTAACCAATAAGAAACGTGCTTCTTCAAGAAAGTAACATGCATCTTATTTTTCAGTGCACAATGTTAATGAACAGCCAATCACTTATCGGCTTTTTCAAAAACAGCATCTTCTCCACCATTTTAGATACCTCTCATTCTACCAACTGACTACCTGAGCTACAGACATCTTTTCATTCCTTCCAGACATCCCTTCAAGATGCTTACAGTAAGGATTGTAGGGCACAGCTATGTTTTCTGGTGCAAAAGGTATGCTGAACACAGAGATATTGACAAAGACCTAGGTTTGCAAAATGTGGATATTAAATGGATTGCACAGAGAGGATTAAAGTAGCACCAATTGATGCCTTTGGCTAAAACCTTTTTGTATTTTCAAACCCCTGACCTCATGATTGTGCACTCTTGTGGCAATGACCTAGGCACATTGACTGGAGTAGGACTGGAAATGCTCATGAAGGATACCTTTGCACAATTGATGTTGCTTTTGCCTCAAATTGTCTTTGTATTTTCTAATATATGCCAAAGACAGAAATGGAAGTGGTCAAATCAATTCTGTCCACAGATTGAGAAAGCTAGAAAGAATGTCAATAAAGCTGTTTCTGCTTACCTCAGATACCATACAATGGACTCCATCTATAATAACAATCTACGTTTTAATAGGGATGAAATCTACAGAAGTGATGGAGTTCACTTCACAGATCAAGAGAACAGAGTCTTTCTCAACAACCTTAACCCCTTCGCTGCGGGTCAAATTCCCCCGTGGTGCGAGAGGGGGCGGAGTTGGGCGTGGTGCTCGGGTACTCAGGACGGCTCCCGGCCATCATAAATCACAGTGGGCGTGTGCTCATGACGGCCAGGAGCCGTCCGAACGCCGCCCACTGATTAATTTCCCCGCACAGGCGGGGGAATTAATACCGCATGGGCGGAGCGGCAACGTTCGGACGGCTCCCGGCCGTCATGAGCACACGTCTACTGTGACTCATGACGGCCGGGAGCCGTCATGAGCACTCAAGAGGTTAAGCTGTGCATCCGCTCTGACATGTAGCTACAACAACAAACTCATAAGGAAAACAAGGGCTCTTTTCAGAGCCACCCTATAACTCAACAGTGAATCTTATTTATTTTTTAACATACATATTATTTTTAAATATTTTCCGGGTTTGCGAACCCGTCGCAAATCCACAAAGCAAAAGCACAAATTCAATATACTACAACACAATACACTTTTCAACTTTATTTTTATATTATTGCTTACTCTATCAAATTTAATGCAATTATTAACTTAAATCTGACTCTATAAAAAAGTTCACAAATGCAACACTACTTTCTGAAATATATTCTAATAAATTATTTATTTAACCCCTTCCATGCTCATGACGAGCTCAGCTCGTCATGCTGCGCAGTGCTCGTGTGCGCATGACGAGCTGAGCTCGTCATGATCCCGCCCGCTTAATGAAAAGCCCCGCACAGGGCGAAAATCGGCCACGCATGCAAGGGGTTAATGGGGATACGCGAATCCACCACAACGTTACACTGGGGGGCAGCAGTGAGAGCCGCGATGGGGTTGCGACGCCTATCACGAGAGAAAAAAATAATAATTAATGCCCCCAGTTCCATTACCCGATGTCGACCCCGGGGACCTCATCCCCCGGGGCCTGGCCATTTTTTATTAAAAAATTGGCCCCCCTCTCCCGGGCCATTTTTGCGCAAGGGACCCCATCCCCATCCCCCCGGGGCTTGGCCAATCCTTTATTTTTTTGTTTTTTAAAAATGGGAGGGGGGCCAAATACCATCCCTCGGGGACCCCCTGAGCAGGCCTAGGGGGTCAAGGTGTTCCTACCCTACCCCCTTTTCTTTTTTTTATCGTCTTTTCCAGCTTTTTTTCTTGTGTCTCGGTTGAACCGAGTCACAAGATGGCTGCAAACACTTCCTAGTTTGAATTGTTAGTAGCCAATCAGAGTCAAGCTCGTGCTCGGGAGGGTTCGCAGGTCCACTCCGGTTTCTCAGGAACTGCTGAGCGGATTTACACCATTTAAAAAAAAGGTCGCTTTCTGAACCAAGACCTACCTTTTTGCCAAATTTGGTGTAATTCCGTTCAGCAGTTCGGGCTGTAGCCTTGTCTAAAGTTTCCTATGGAAATTAACATTGAGAACACGCATTTTGGGACCCCCCTTTTTTTTCAGCCCCCGCTTGACAAATCAACCCGAAACTTTTGAGACAGAAGCTGACCTGAGCGGGCCATTAGTTTTGAAGATTCGTCAAATGGCGCCAAAGATATTGGCAAAAGAAAAAACGATTTTTGAATAGAACCAAGGTCCTAACTATAAACACCTACTAGCGACTGCCAGTAGGTTATATGTATAAGGTTACAGGGATGTTATAGTTGGGCTCAGATTTCACTCGTACAACACCAGTGAAATTCAGCAGTTATAACCTGTGCCCCCACAATGCACTGCTTATCACCTCACATATCACATCACTCATGACATGGTCAGTGACATCACTAATGAGGCTTGTTGATTATGTGAGAAAATGCCTCTTTTGCATCGTTAGCCCCCCAGTTTTTGCCTGGTTTTGATGCAGTTTCAAATGTGGTGCACGGGGTCCCTGCCATCCAGGTCCCCTGTGCCAGTACTCCTTCTCTAAAACAAACCCCCAATTGGTAATTTTGCCTCCTGTAAGTCCCTAGTACTTGGTACCCTGGGTACCTAGGGCCTGGAAGCTGAAGAGGGTCCCTTGGGACACAACCTTCACTAGGACCATGCCACTGCCCTTGCAGCCTGCATGCCTCTGTGATGAAGAAAACGACAAAGCCAACATAGCACCCTGCCTCGGTGCCATGCCATCTGGCACTGTCTGACAGTATAGGTAAGCCACCCCTCAAGCAGGCCTCACAGCCCTAAGGTAGGGTGCACTATACTCCAGGTAAGGTCATATCTGCATGAGCAAATATGCTCCTACAGTATTGGGCACCATTTTCCGATATTTTAAGTGCCAGTGAAGCTATAGAGAGCACAATGACTGGGAAAACAACAACTCAAGTTGAACAGCACCATGATAGCTTTACTGAACATAGGAGTGTTTAGTACCAAACAGCTCCTCTCAATAAATTCACACTGGTGCCAGTGTGGGATTTATTGTACCATGTACCCAGAGGGCACCTCAGAGGTGCCCCCTGAATCCTTACTAAACCTGGTGTGGTCTCCGACCGTCTGTAGGCAGCCAGCCACAACCAGACATGTTTCTGGACCCCTGGGTAGAGAGCCCCTCTTCTCTGGGACCAGAAACAATGCACATCCTGGGCAGAGGCATCATGCCTCCCCCCCCCAGGATGGGCCAGTGCTCAAAGAGGGAAGCTTCAAATGCCTGCTGCCTTTTTAATGCAGCCCCCAGCGACTGCTGCTAGCATCAGATTGCAGCCCGAGGTTTACACCCCCACTTTGGGTCGGAAAACTGGCTGGAAAATTAAAAAAGGTAGGAGGTGTGCCCACCTCTGCCAACCCCACCCCTAAGGTGGGGGGAAGCGAGGTGAAGCACAAATTTCAGTCCCTGCCATCTGGAAGATGGGGGACACCTCCAATCAGGGCTAGGTAGCTACCCCACGTAAGGTGCCCATTGGCCCTACCGGCTACTCCCCTAAAACGCCTCCTAAATTTTGTATTTAGGGGTCTCCCCCAGACCTGACCCTCAGATTTGCGATGACCTAAGAAGAAAGAAGACACCCTGCAGCAGAAGCCAGAAGACGACAACTGCCTTGGCCTCGGCCCTACTCTGCACCCGATGCCCACGGCCCGAGTCTGAGTGGCTGACCTGGGCTGGTCAGCTGGGAGGAGGGAGGTGGTAAATGGCTCTGGAAAGTGGCGGGCCACTGAGAACGAGCAGCGGCAAGGGCAGGAATGGGGGAAAGGGAGGAGGGGAGAGGGAAAGAAAAAAGCGAACCAGAGTAAAAAGAGAGAACACCATGGATGAGGCGCAGAGGGAGCCTGTGGGTGGAGGAGGGCCTCAAATTCAAGACTTAGGGCTCAGATGGACAGACCACTACTAGGTGGAGCTGCGCCGTGGTGGTAGCAATGCACACTGGCAAGGTCAGTGAGGTCACACATTCACCATGCAGTGGCCGCCATTAAGAAGTGTTGGAGAGGCGGGAGGGCTGGTCAGCTGCGAGGCAGGAAATGGCACTGGAAGGGGGTTGGGTTGCGGCGAACGAGCAGCAGTGAGGGCTGGAAGGGGGGAAACGGAGGAGTGGAGAGGGAAAAAAAAAGTGAACCAGAATTAAAAGACAGAACAGAATTAAAACTGGACAAAAAAAAGCAGAAAAATGAAAGAAAGAAAAGTCAAGAAAAAAAAGAAAAGAAAAGAAGCAACAGCAGACAGAAACAAGAGCTCACCACTGGGCCACCATATATGAGGCACAGGCGGGAGCCTGCGGTTGGAGGAGGGCCTCGAACTCAGGACCTAGGGCTTAGGAGGGCAGACTACTACTAGTTGGAGCTGCACGGCGGTGGGAGCAACGCACGCTGACAAGGTCAATGAGTCTTAAGATGTCATGCTGGAATGTGGGGGTGGAGAGATTCTGGCGAGGCGGTTGGAGAGGCAGTGACTGGACTGCAGTAGCGTCTGTTTGCAACTACTTTTTATTACTGATCTATGAAATAAAGAAAGATTCCTGTCAATGAAGGCTTGGTTTCTTCTTGTCATACTGGCAATGAGCTGTGGTAGAGGATCTGTTAACTCCTGGATGCTACTTTGTGTGTTGATCATGACCAGGCTGAGCTTACTGCTCTTTTAGTGGTTTGAGGATCAGTGGATATCCTTCTGAGAACTTTATATGGAACTCCTATACTGCTGTGAGTCATTTGAAATTGACCCCAATGCTGCCCCGTATCCGACACTAGCACAGGAGGTATTACTTCTATTTCCTGTAGAAAACTGAGAGAACCTGGTGGCTATTTTGGATAGTTGGGCAGAAGGAGGAAAACAATTGCAATTGCTTTTAAAAGAATGCAATTCTACATGTGTAGTGGCCATTTTGGATGGTTGGGCAGGAGGAGGAAAACAAGAGCAATTTCCCATCAAGGTTGTGTACTTCGTGTATTTGGCAAATTGCTTTTAAGTTCGTCCACATAGACTGGATTATATACAATTGTAAATCATAAGGATATTGCCTGCTGATGGTGACAGGCACACCAACAGTGTTAATTATCTACAATTGCATAGATTGCCTGCTTATGGTGACAGGCACACCATGAGACGTAGATTAGATTCACACTATAATTTTGCTCTATAGTAGGACTTTCTTTTATATTGAGGTGTCAGTTCGTGTTTATTGCATGTCCAGAGATACTTCAGTTTGACTGATATTTTTTAATATTAATTGTTAGTAATTGTATTTTGCAAAAATGTTTTCTATTGTTCAAACCTCCAGTGTTTCATCAGCATTCTGGTGAATATGCTGTGACATGGGAAGATTTGGCTTGAAGAATTTCTTATGTGGAAATTCTTGAAGGGGATGAGTGTGATTCAACTCGGAAACTGGCCTTGTTAAAACTTTGTTTGGGGGTGCAGGTCTTAAGGAATTCAAAAATGATCTTAAATTAGAATCCAATATTTCAGCTAGGTTGGATTAATTTGATTATGCTGTCAAATTGCTTCGTTTGAGGTTTGGCAAAAGTGTGAATGTAGTAATGGAACGCTATAAATGTAATTCATGAGCACAAAGTGAGCATGAGACCACTGAAGAGTATTTAGCAGATTTGAGGTCTTTGGCCATATGAACTATGAACACGTTTTGAGAGATCAGAAACGTATGAAGTGTAAAAAAAAGAAGGTGCAGGAACGTTTTTGGGTTTGCTCTGATCTTACATTGAAGGAAACTGCAAATATTGCCAAGTGTATTGAGAATTCAGAGAAAATGTGTACAGGAGATCACAAGTGAGACCACTGAAGTCAATGCTGTTAGGTATAAATCTTCTGGGTATTGCAAAAGCATAGAAGATAAGGAGAGAAAAGCAGAAGCCAGCAAGAAGTTTGAAAAGAAGTTTGTGGGAGTTTTTTTTATCATTTGGGAAATATCAAGGGGTGTCCAACTACTGACAAGGCATGTGCAAAGTGTAAAAGGAAAGGACATTTCACACTTGTGTGCAAATCTTCCCAGAAAAAATAATTTGGTGGTTGACAATTGGGATAGTTGTGATGATGGGCTTAATCCACAACAAGTTTTCTATGTGAATGATTGTAGAATCCAAAAAACGTAATCTTCTTACATTAAATTGGATGGTATTAGCATCAGTATAATGGTAAATTCGTCTGCATGGTATTCCATTATTGCACATTTGTTCCAACCTTTATGGCCAAGTAGAGAGTTATTACCCACAGAGATGAGTCCAGGTGGATATACTGGTCATCGCATCAAGGTGGTGTTTTTTTTTGTTTGTGGTCCCTTCTTGAGTTTGAAGGAGGGTCATCAAAGGGGAAAATCTTTGTTGCTGACAAAGGGGAATCTATTTTGGGGTGTCCTCATCAGAATGATCTTGGGATTAGACTTAATCCATGAGCTTTTCCACCAGTGTATTCAGTTAATGGCAATGATGAAAAAAGTGTTTTGATAGAGTCTATGGCCAAGACCTTTCCTCACTAGATGATTTGGGAAGCATAAAGGATTTAAGCATAAAATATTCCTTAAAGAGAATGTTTCGGCAAAACATAAAGTGATAAATGTTCCAATTAATTATAGATACAAACTGAATAGCTTACTCAAGGATTTGTGTGATAAGAACATTATTTAAGCTATTGATTCTTCGCCAGGGATTTCTCCGATTTTGGTTTCTATAAATTCCTCAGAAGAGTTGAGGTTGTAGACCTACATAGTGTAAATGAAGCCATAAGAATCGATCAATCCCTTGCCAAATATCCATGAGTTGGTATCTATGTAGCAGGAGCTACTGTTTTTACAACTTTAGACGTAACTAGTGCATATCACCGGGTGGTGTTACATCAGGACACTAAGGGGCATATGTACAAGGACTTAACGCCACCGTAGTGTACATTTTTTGACGTTATGGCAGCTTTTTTTATTGCCTTATTTACAAGTAGCCGCTAACTGCAGTTAGCGGCACTTTTCCAGCGTAAACGTGAATTTTCAAGATCGCCACTTCTGTTAGCGGGACTTAACGAAAATGAGATGCAAGGTAGGCATTCCTGTGGAAAAACTGCCGCTAACCCCATTTCGCGATATTTACAAGGAATTCCTAGTATGGTGCAAAACCCAAAAAACTGCCTCTAACTCCAGTTAGAGGCAGTTTTTTAAGACCAGAAAATAGCTGGTCTTAAAATTGGTGCAAACACTTGGGGCCTCATTTCAGAAGGTTTTGGTGCTGGACAGCGCTGCAAGGAATGTTGCTGCACTGCCCTGCGACAAAACAAAAGGGCAGAAATGCGCACTATCAATAAGATAGGGCGCATTCCTGGGCCTCATCCATGAAAAGTGTTGCATGGCTGTGACAAAACAGTGTTGCAAAACTTTTCACTGCGCCCTTCTTGTGACACCATGGATGCGCTGTATTAACTGTACGGTGCTCCATGTCTCAATTAATGATGGATGCTGGAATCCTAACATATCTGTCAGCGCTAAAATCGCGCATTGCTGCAGTTGTGTCTCAAGCATGACGCAACTCCAGCAATGCATGGGGCCAGCCTATCCCTGTGGCACTGCGTCATCCTTACCCCTGCTGTGAGGCAGGCGTAAGTTTCTGACGCAGTGGCGTCCTAGAATTGTCGCAATGAAATCTGATGGATTACACTGTGCCACTCCTATGAGGCTTGGTTGCCTGGGAACCCCCACCCAGCATACATCATGCCTGACGCAGGTATAATTTGGAACAGGGCTTCACAAGGTCAAGCATATGCCTAGATGCGTCACTTTGTAAATACAGTGCAACGTGGTGCAAAATTAACGCTGCAAGTGTGTCAAGAAAATGACGCACCGGCGGCTTTAAACTGTCGGAAGGGGCTCATGAATGAGCCCCCTGTATTTTTCCCCTACATTAACGCACAGAGGCTGCCATGCGCCAACGCAGGCACCCTTGTGCCATGGTGTTGCGGAGTTGATTGATGTTGTGCAGGAAGGGACACCTACCTGCACAAAAGCTATCAATCCAGGGGATTTCCTCTTCCTCTGTGCGGTGTGCGTTGTTGGTGGATTTGAAGGTTGTGTGAGTTTCAGGAGTATTTTTGTGGCTCCATCTCTACCCGAGATGTCTGCAGGTGCGTCTGGACTTGTGGAGTTCGGGAGTGAACCAGTTGGCCTTCTTGGAGTGTTGTTTGCCTGGTCTGATCTTGAGGGGAGCCAGGGTGTCGGCGTAGTTGGAGATCCTTCTGTGGAGGTTGCGCACTGCGGTGGTGTCTGTAAGCGTTGGCGGAGTGGTGATGCTGAGGGAGTTGACGAGAAGTTCTTTAATGGCCTTGATCCAGCTGCGATGGGGGGGCGATCATGGCGGTGGTGTACGGTGGGCATGGTGCAGGCATGATGTATACAATGATGGTCGGTCCAGGAGAGTTCGGTGGTGTGGCAGTAGCTGAAGTTTCCACTGGCGGAGAAGATGAGCTCGAGCGTGTGCCCGGCTATGTGGGTTGGTGCAGTGATTAGCTGCTTGAGTCCCATGTTGGCGAGGTTCCGCAGGAGGGGGGTGGTGTTCTGGTCACTGGGGTTAACCAGGGGGAACTTGATGTCTCCGAGTATGATGTAGTCGGTGGATGGGAGAGCCTGGGATGTAATGAGGTATACAATAGCATTGGTGAATGGGGATTCATGGCCCAGGGGGCCTGTAGACGAGGGTGCCGCAGAGGGTGGTGTTGGGGTTGCTCCGGATATGGAAGTGGAGGTGTTCCATGGTCACCGTTGGGTCATTAGAGTGCGTGGTCAGTCACAGTGTGCTTTTGTAGATGATGGCAATGCCTCCTCCTAGACGGTCTGGGTGGTCCTTGAGGGTGTTTTTCTAGCCGTCGGGGATGGCGATGGCGATGTCTGGTCTGGAGCAGAGGTTGGTCCAGGTTTCCGTGAAGAAGGCGATGATCTGAAGAGGTGGCGTCGAGGAGGCCCTAGATATCTGTGGCGTATTTGTGGAGGGACCACACGTTGAGGAGGATGCAGTTGAGCTGGTCGGGTGCGCTGTTGGTCGACTGGGTGACAAGAGGCGCTGGTGTGCTGATATGGCAGGAGGTGCGTTTGCGGTTTCAGAAGGCGCAGGGTTCAAGGGTATTCTTCGATGATGCTAGATGGCAGGTGGCGTGGCGTCCAGGGTTGAGGGCGAGGAGTGTGCTGGCGTCGTAGTGGTGGAGTGTCTGAGAGGCAGGGTCCCTGGTGCTGGGCACGGTACAGGGGCGGACGGACGCAGACAGGCTTGCATTTGGCTTCCCTTCGGCGCACCAGTGGCATGCCTGCTGCGCATGGCCGCACAGCATCCACCATTAAGTAGTGCTGCAGGGGGGCTGGGCAGCAGGGAGGTGGGAAACATGGGACGGGACACTGGAGGGGGCGGGGACGTGGGGGATAGCAGCGGCAATGGGTGAGAGGATAGGGAAAAGGAACTGCAAAAAAAACCAGGAAAAACAAAGCCAAACAATGCAAAGATAAAAAAATAAAAGAAAAAGGTAGGAAAGCAATGGAGAAGAGCAGAAAGATGAACAGGATCAGCAGAAAATAGGGAAAGGAGGGGAGATAAGCTGCAGAGCAGTGCTGCTCAACTCCTGGACAACCAGGGATGAGGCGCAGGCAGGAGCCTGAGGGTGGAGGAGGGACTCGAACACCTGACCTCTGGGTCAGAGAAACCAGCAGCAGCAGATGGGGACAGCAGCAGCAGCAACCAGACGGTGCAGCGCTGTGGGAAGAGGAAGTCCACTTAGGGTTAGTCCCCCGTACACCCAAAAGCAAACTAACAGTGGGCAAGGAAAGGCCGCACCACCCGTTTGCGTCTTCCGATCTAACAGTGGCAACCAGATTCCATGTTCCCCAGTTCCCCAGTGAGTAGCGGTGGATCAAGCTGCATACACAAGTGCCTGGGCCAGAACCGGCCCCCATGCCCCTGGCACCCACTGCCACAGTGGCCGATCTCTGTGACTTGAGCCAGTTATTGGAGTCCCCCACCAGTCTTGTGCAGTGCCCTCGGTGATGTGGTCAGCCGCAACACAGGAATTACACAGGGCAGGGTGTGCGTCACCCACAGGCACGCGTCCCACCTTCTCCTCACCTGGACATTGACACCGGGGCTCAATGCGCTGCACTCTCTCCAAATCTGTGACTCATCCAGCAGGAGACTCAGCCAGGTGGGATTTCACAAGCAGGGGTACAGCAGTTGCCGCCAAGTCTGCTCGGAACCTCCCAATGCAGGTGATGCAACAGGGCCCCTGTAGGCGTGAAGTTGCAGCGCTCCCACAACACAAGTTTGGCACAGCTCAGGGGCCTCACCCTCCACAGCGTCCGGCCAGCAGAACATCCTACGGCCTGTGATGCAGAGAGGCGCGGCCCACCAATGGTAATCTCCTCTGTGCACCCCGGTGTAGTGGTGGCGCGTAGTATGCGATGCAGACTAACCTCGGGCGGAGCTAGCATAGTGAGACTACACGGAGGTCCACGGAGTTGGGGAAAAACTCAGTGGAACTCTGCTCCGCCACCCACCTCCACCCCTCCTAATAAAAAACAGTTACACATTAATTTAAAATGAAATAAAAACACACTTACCTGTACTGCGGCATCCCCGGGCTGCCCTCCTCCTCCTCGCCGTCTCTCCCCTACGTGGGACATACATCTTAAGAGAACTGCGCATGCGCGCATGCTCGTGCATTTCTCGCAAGATGTCTTGCGAGAAATGTGAAAGAAAGTGTAACTTCTCTAGATGTGAGTGCTGTCGGATTGGAGGTGTTTAGATGAAGAGGGGTGGAAAGGAAAAATGGGTTGTTGCATGTGCTTCTAGGACATTGAGGGAAGCTGAGTGGAATTATTCGGTTATTGAAAAGGAAATGTTAGTATGCACCTAGGCTTCCAAACGTTATCAAACTTATGTTTGGGGCAAAAATGTTATCATAAAGACAGATCACAAACCCATAGTGAATATTCTCTCTACTGGTGGGGAGAAAAATTTAACTGCATGGTTGAGTAGACTAGCAAGTAAATTGCAAGCTTTTTGTTAGAGGTTGGAGTATGTTCCTTGTCACAGGAATGTACATGCAGATTGCATGTCAAGCATCCCTATGGGAAACCCTGATGATAAATTAAGCAATGTTGCTAAGTATGAACGCAAATTAAGCAATGTTGCTGAGTATGAGGTTGATGTTGCTTTCATTTTTGAGGACGTGAATGCTATTATCAAATCTATTTCAGAGGAAAAAAGGGAGGAAGAAATGAGAAACGTGGAATTGAACAAAGTAATTGAATATTGATGTACTGGTTGGCCTGAGGAAAGGAATTTGAAAGGTGAGTTAGAGTTAAAATTAAGGATGAGTTAAGTGTTTCTAATGCAATTATTTCAAGAGGCAACACAATTGTCCCTCCTAATGGTTTGAGAGGAGGAATAATTGAGGTGTGCACTGAGAGTCATCTTGGAATGTCCTCTTCTAAAAGACATGAAAGGGAAATATACTGGTGGCCATCTATGGATGCTGTTGTTAAAAATTGTGTTACGCCGCTTTGTAGTGCTTCTGTGAATAGTGACAAAATGGCTAAGGCTGTTAAGGTTGAGTCTTGTCCAGTGTCTGTCCCTGAAGTAACTTGGAGACAAGTTGGAATTTACCTTATTGGTCCTTTTAATATTCTGACTCAGAAAGAAGCTTTTGGAATAGTTTAAGTTGACCTTTTTTCTAAATGGCCAGAGGCTAGAATGGTGAAAAAGGTTGAAACTAACAATATTATAGATTTTTTAGATTATGTTTTTTCTCTGGAAGGTATTTCTGAAAGTTTGGTGTCAGGTAATGGTCTATAATTTTCAAGAGAGTGCTTTGATGAAATTTTGAAGAATTTGTATGTTGTACATAAAAGAATTTCAGTATATCATCCTGAAGCTAATGGCCAAGTCGAGAGGTTCAATAGAATAGTTAGGGAAGTCTTGCAGTTCTGGTCTTAATTGGAGAAAGTGTTTGCCGTCTATGTTATTGGCTTATCACTAGGTCTGGGTGGTAAATTCCGCTCCGCTCGCAGAATTTGCGGGATTTTGGCAATTCTCCGTTCTGCGGAGAACGCGGAATTGCCGAAAATTCTGCGATCCGCGGCATAGCGGAATTTTTTCCTTGTTCGCGCTTTCAAAATGCGTGTTCGCGCGTGCGGGAGCGACTTACCGAGATCCCTGCGTTTGCTGACGAGTTTTCCTATCCGTTCGCGTGAGCCACGAGATTTTGGTAGCCGGCCGCGCGATCCCGCGAGAGTGTGCGATTGCGAACACGTCATTCGGACGCGCCATCGGACATCCGCATTCGCGAACAGGACACACGCATCGCGAGCGGGCGGGACAAGTGAAACAAGATGGCCGCGCCAATTGGCGACCGCATGGGCAAGTTCGCAAGATATTTCCCCCAGAGCACGCAAACAGCGTCCCCGAACAGGAAAAACGCACCGCGAACGGGCGGAACAAGCAATTCCGCGTGCTCGCGGAATTCTGCGTAGCTCGCGGAGATTTTTTACAGTTTCGTGGAACTTTGCGTAACGCGACTACGCAAAATCCGCCCACCCCTACTTATCACACTACGGTGCATCCTGCGATTGATCGTACACCTTTCCAACTCCTATGTGGTCATATCTCAGGGTTAAAATTGTGCCCCTGATGGTTAAGGGAATGGAGAGGGAATTAAATTATTACAAACCAGGAAAGTAGTTTGGATCACATGCAAAGAGTGAAGGAGAAGATGAGAAGAAAGATGGATTTCAATAAGGGATGGCTATCTAAACCGGAACTTTGTGTGGGGAAAAACGAGAAGAGTGAAGGCAAGGTGTATCCACAATGGTCTTCTCCTTTCAAGGTTATTCAGGGAATCAAAAGAGCTGTGAGATTGGAAAATGGAAAGGTGTGGAATATGAACAGAATTTCAGTGTGGCAGGGTCTTGAATTTCCTGAAGAATTTTTTTTAAAAATGGGAGTAATGGGGATGGTGGCAATATGTTCCTAGATGTCGTGTTGCCCAAACTATTGCCTCACCCTATAACTTTGAATTATTCTAGTTATCCAACTGATTTCTGGTTGAACTGCACTTCAGGATGGTACAAGTGGTGCTTATGTTGGAAATGAGCAGATTCCTTCTGTTTGGAGGTGAGGTGTTGTGACTGAGACGTAGTGTGTGGGAAAAGTTTGTCCTAAGAAAT
Source organism: Calotriton arnoldi (assembly GCA_963921515.1). Classification (NCBI taxonomy): domain Eukaryota; kingdom Metazoa; phylum Chordata; class Amphibia; order Caudata; family Salamandridae; genus Calotriton; species Calotriton arnoldi. The sequence goes on along the minus strand of CAWUFW010006582.1, from coordinate 939,063 downwards.
TGGATGGATTTGTATTGTTTTAACTATTAAGATATCTAGAATTGTTGTTTATTTTTAGGCTATTTTGTCAATCTCTAATGTGAAGGTGGAGAGATGCCGGAGAGGCAGATGGGGAGGCAGTGACTGAACTGCAGAAGGGTCTGTTTGCTGCTACTTAATTGTTATTACTGACCTGTGAACTAAAGAAGATTCCTGTCAGTGAAGGCTCGGTTTCTCCTTCTCACATGCAGAATAGTAGATGTGCCTTTATTTTGCAGCACATTGGTGGACCACACTCTAGGGCACCCCCACTTTTGTGTACATCTTGAAATCTACCTCTAATCAAACCAAAAGTCGACTCAATAGTCCTCCTTTTTCGTGTCTGGGCAGCACTGTACCTTCATTGTCTTGTTATTTGGGGATGAAAGTATGGAGTCTTGATCCATGGTCCTAATGCTTATGCACTGTCATTTGAAATTTAACAAACTTGTTTTAGAATTACAAAAATGCCCAAATGTGGCCACTAATTGTATATTAAAATGACAGTTCCATAACGACCATCTGTCTCCAAGCTGTTCTTTAGCAAATAACTCATATAGTCCACAGTTTCTAAAGATGAAAGAATCATGAGTACTACCAGGATATTTAGCAACTGGGTCTGTGATCAGACATGTGGCATTACACACTATTTGGATATTTAATGAATGTTGATTCTTTCTATTAAAACACATATACTCTGTTTCAGAGGGTAGACAAGTTAGAACTTGTACCATCTACACATCCAATAACATGGAGAAAATAAGAATTTGCATAGAATTGGATTTTTGTAGGTTCCAACTTAGAGGCCGCTTACAATCTCGTTTGGAAAGCATTCTTACAGAATCGGTTCCAGAATGCTTTCTGAATGACCCGACCGCAAGCTGACCGAACGACAGATCACAATGCAATGCAAGTTAAATCCCACTGAGTCGTTCGGAACGCAATCCGTCCCGCCTATTCATCCGGAAACAAGCCCGATGCGACCAACTCATTCGGAAACGCTGAAAAATAGTATTTCTGTTAGGAATCAGACTCGGTTAACCCCGCAAACAGATGTAATGCATCTGACGCTGTTACTGAACCGTGTCTGTTTGTGTCAAAAATGCCAAGTGGAAAATGGAAAAAACAGTATAAACAAGCATTAGCAATGCCAATTTTTTTTTTTATCAAATAATTAGCCACACTCACCAATCCACTATATAAAGGACCAAACACATGACCATGATCCTTTGCTCTAACAGAACTGCTGCCAAGTATCAGAAGTCTGTCCACATTCCCTGCTCTCTACCTCTCTGCCTCACACTTCACCCACCTAACAACTTGTACAGATTTTATTGTTAAACATACACTTACACACACACTCTTTTTCACACTCACACTCACACTCACCCACACCTTCACAGTCACCCTCACATTCACACTCACCCCCACCATGGCCCCAAGGCAGCAGCAAAGGTTCACAGATAAGGAGTTATAAGTACTTGTAGATGAAATACTCAGAGTAGAGCCACAGTTATTTAGGAACCAAGCCCAACAGACCCCCTGTCCTGGAGAAATAGGATGTGGGACAGGATAGTCAACAAGGTGAACGCTCAAGCACCTTGCCTGCGCACAATGGATGATATCAGGAACAGGTACTACGATGTCCGAAGGAGGGTCAAGAAACTGATGGGCAGAGAACATGTCCAGAGCCAGCAGACTGGCGGTGGCCCTCCTGCACCACCCGTGCACTACACTTCCTGGGAGGAGAAGGTGCGTGACATCCTTCCGTCGGAGGGCCTCTATGGAATACCAGGAGCACAAGAGTCTGGGAAGTACTTACTGCACATTCCAATATTTTTACAATTTACACATCCATAGACATCACTGTCAAGGATACAGTGGTACAAATGACTGTTACCCAAGTTTCTAAAAACGAGAGTAAATGAGCAGGTGATGTGTATGCCATATTGACTAACTAAAATTAAAAGTTATCAAATTAAAACCATGTATATACTACTCACAAACTCACAGCAAGGCTTTCTGCTCCAAACAACAGTCATCAGCATCAGCCATCTTGCCAGCAGAGTTACACACTCTCAGGAAAGCTGAGTCACAGGTAGGCTGGTTGGGATGACTGGGAAGGTGGGTATGGGCACAGGCCTGATGGGAGTTGTAGTCACAGCTGACAATCCTCCTCACACCCATCCCAAAATGCTCATCTGGGCCTATGGCTACCTGACAGTGTGGGGAAGTGTACGTGCAAGAGGACTCTGACTGCTACATGGTGTTGATCTTGAAGCCAAATACCATCATGGCCATGTGCTACAAACGCCAGGACCCAGTGTCAGCCATCTTGCCAGTACATTTGCATTCACTCGCAGGAACTGCATAGTCCTAGGTGATACTCCTCCTCCCACACAGCCCAACAAGACCACCCAGGAAACATGCATATCTGAGAGTGAATGGAAAAGTACTGGCAAGATGGCTGACACTGGGGACTGGTGTCTGGAGCCCAAGGCATTGATGGGAGTTGGGGTCAAAACAAATAGCAGGCACCGGTGTCAGACATCTTGCCAGTACATTTCCACTCACCATCAGGGATAGCATGGTCCCAGGTATGCTGTATGAGCTGGGTGGGAAGGTGTGTGTAGGACAGTACCTGATGGTAGATGTAGTCAGTGCAGACATTCCTCCTCCCAGGCAGCCCAACCAAGCCATCAGGAAGAGTGATGTCCTGCCAATGAGTAAAGTGTACATTCAAGATGTCTGACATTGGTCATACTGGGGAATGGTGTTTGGAGCACAAGGCCATGATGGGAGGTGAGGTCAGCTCTGACAACAGGCCCCAGTGACAGACATCTTGACAGTACACTTCCCACTCACTTTCAGGAAACCATAGTTCCTGTTGGTCTGTATGTGCTGGCTGGGACGGTGTGTGGATGACAGGACCTGATAGGAGTTGTAGTAATAGCAAACATTCCTACCCACACCCAAATCAACCAGTTCATCTGGGCCTATGGCTACCTGACAGTGAATGGAAGTGCACCAGCAAGATGGCTGACACTGTTGCATGGTGACCTAGTCAGTGACCTATGCTCACGGTACCAACGACTCTTAGTGATGGGGGATTTTAATGACCACTGGGACCAGGCGCACAGAGAATTACATGCCAGTCAGCTGGAGGAGGCCATGACTAGGCCTGGGCGGTGAACTTCGCTCCGTTTGCTGAGTTTGCGGAGTTTTCTGCACTCCGCGGAGCTCGCGGAGTGCAGAAAACTCCGCTTCGCGATGTGCAGCGGAGTTTTTTCCCCGCTCGCGATCACGAACGGTAAGTTCGCGAGCGCGAGCTGCCGCTCGGGTAGAATTTCTACCCGAGCGGCAGGAATACCAGCACAAACTGCAGTTCGCACTGCACTCCGCCACTCGCTGAACTTCGCGGAGTTTTTTTGTAACTTCGCGGAGTTCCGCATAGCAAAACTCCGCGGACTACGCCTAGGCCTAGCCATGACTGCAATGGGGCTTCAACAGTTTGTTAATTCCCCTACCCATGACAAGGAACATACCATCGACCTCATTTGTACCACCCAGCCACCGGCTAGCCTGATGGACATCAGTCCCTGCGCTTGGTCGGACCACTGTCTGATCAGGTGCTGGGTCCCACTGGCCAGTCGGCGGGCGCACCCACCCCCGGAATGGAGAGTGTTGCTAGGGTGGAATAAAATCGAGGCAGGCGACTTAGTGGGTACTCTGCACAGAATCTCCCCTGAAAAGCACCTGTATGCTGAGAGAGGCCATAGACAAGGTGGCACCTGCTCAGAGGGAAAGAGTTAGGAACAAGGGCAAAGGGGCCCCCTGGTTCAATGAGGACCTGAGGGGAAGGAAACAAATTTTGCGCCAACATGAGAGGTTTTGGCACAAATCATATGACCCAGCGGCGCTTGCAAAATACAAAGTTGTGTTAGCTACATACAAAAAAGCCATTATGACCAGGAAGGCCGAATACTATGAGGCCAGGATTATGGATGCTGACAACAAGCAGAAAGAAACCTTCAGAATCCTAAAAGAACTTAGTCAGAAACATGAGCGGAAATCCACTGCTAGTCCGGAAGACTGCAATAAGTTCCAGTCCTTCTTCCTCCATAAAGTCAGGGACATCTTAACTGACATACACAACACACCCACTAACCTGTGCCCCCTGGCGGCGGATCTAGCGCCTTGCGCCCACGGTAAGCCTCTCACCACCCGGCCAAGGCTGGACCGAGACTCTCTGTCCCATTTGGTGGACCGTGTCAAGTCAGGCTCGCCAGCGGACCCCTGTCCACCAAGGGTGTTCTGAATGGCCCTACCTGGGGTAGAGAGGGAGGTCCTTGACCTGCTCAATCAATCACTGGAGACGGGCTGTGTCCCTGCTAATTTCAAGGAAGCCAGGGTCACCCCTCTACTGAAAAAACCAGGGGCAGATGCAGCCAATCTTAAGAAGTATGGGCCCATCTCCCAGCTTCCCTTCCTGGCTAAAGTAGTGGAACAGCATGTCCTCAAAACTCTATCACTCTTCATTGAGGAACAACAGCTACTCCAGGTGCGGCAGCCAGGCTTCAGGGCTCACCACAGCACAGAGCTGGTAATGCTGTTGGTGCTGGACGAACTTAGACTCACGGCCGACAGCAGGAAGCTGAGCGCCCTGGTTAGGCTAGACCTATCTGCGGCATTCAACACGGTCAATCACGACCAAATACTGTCCCGGATCTCAGAATTGGGTATCAGTGGGCCGGCACATCAATGGATCGCGTCCTTCCAGTTAGGTCAGTCACAAAGGGTCCAACTGGTTGACCGGGTGTCTAACATCGGCGCACTAACATGCGGAGTCCCCCAGGGTTCAGCGCTGCCCCCCCCCTTCTCTTCAACATCTATCTCCAGCCACTTGTGCCCGCTCTGGCCCGCATGGATTGCCAAGTGTTCAATTACGCTGACGATACACAAATAATCCTCCAGATTGACAACTCCTCTCTTGCCCACGCGCGCGTGCAAAACATACTTAGGTATACGGTTAACTGGATGACAGCCAATTCACTTAAAATCAACCCCAACAAGACCGAGGTTCTTGCCATCACCACCGGAAACAACCCCTGGAATGACCTCTTCTGGCCACGAGAGCTGGTTACCACCCCTACGCCAGTCCCGGTTGTAAAAAGCCTTGGCATCAAAATAGATGCCAAGCTCACCATGTCGAACCAAGTGTCCACCGTGGTCGGGACCTGCGTGGGCTTACTGAGACAACTGCAGAAACTGGCTCCCCTCCTCTCATTTGCCACCCTACAGATGGTCGTGTCGGCAATGATTGTGTCGTGGTTGGACTATGGCAACGCCCTGTACATTGGTCTCCCCGAGAAACTGCTAACTAAACTGCAAGTAGCCATGAATGATGCAGCTAGGCTGATCTTCAGGCTCCCAAGATGGGCACATGCTACTGCTCTACTGCAGCAGCTGAACTGGCTCCCCATTAAACAGAGAGCCAAGTTCAAAGGTCTCTGCATTGCCCACAAAGCCATCCATGGCCAGGCCCCAGTCTACATCAAGGAGGGCCTAGAGAACTATGTGCCTGGATGTTCCCTCTGGTCGTCCGAGGCAGGCCTACTGGCCTGCCCGCGATTCAAAACAACCTCCAAAGGTGGCAGAGCCTTTTCTGTATTGATCCCACAACTGTGGAATAGGCTACCAGAGAGCCTACGCAAGGAATCCGCCCTTCTCCCCTTCAGGAAAAAACTCAAGACTCTTCTTTTTATAGCGGGTTTGGGCACAGCATATATATTTCAAAAACAAGGGAACCCCAGTAGTCTGACCAGGGGTAGTCTACGATATATTAGAGAACAATGGTACAAAAGAGGCCAATTGGGTCCTCAGGTAGCCTGGGCTACTGTTATTCTAATGAGTGTTTAGTCAGGGAGACCAAAGACAAGTCCGTAAAGGACTGACAATGCAGTGTATGCAGGGACATAGGGTTGAAATGGTATCACATTTATTGACAGCATAAATGAAATATCAAAGTTATACTTTTTAAGTGATAGTTCTGGTGCTCACACAAGAATATAGTGAAAGTGCGTGAAGTGAGGGGTGCTAATGACAATTAAAATCACATTGCATTGACAACATGGAAAACTTCAATTTAAATTAATATAAAGCAGAAGTTTTAGTTGTAAAAGGTCGACGGCGTTTCGATCTCATAATTGTGAGATCATCATCAGGACGAAGACAAGTGCGAGCAAGTAGAATCTATCAGAGGAAAGAACATTGTATCAACCATCTGTCCCAAATGGTAAACATTTACATTGTATACACAATAAATTATTTTACGGATAAAGCGGTGAGGTAGCAATATATGTTGCCTCAGGATAACGTAAAAAAACAGACAATTCGGAAGGGTTTTTGAGCTAGGATAAACTCAGCCAGTGAAATTTCCACCTGGCACAAACACTTTTCTGCAGTCTACTCTGGAACAGGAGCAACGGCTAGAGTAGATCCGATCCCCAATCATATTAGTCTCCAGACCTCTGAGTTAGTCTGATATCTTGCAAAGTATAAACTCAGTGGTTAGTAATAAAGCAACGGGCCGGATGGTGTTCCTGGCGATGTTTTCCTCAATGACACTGCCAACTGGTCTAAATACATTTGGGCACTTGCTAATGGAATTGCTGCCGGGGCTCCAATACCACCCTCGTGGAAGGAAGCCAAAGTAATCCCAGTATTTAAAAAAGGTGATCGCTCGCTACCATCAAACTACAGGCCCATTAGCCTGATCGATAGTGCTCAAAAGGTTTACTCCTGTGCTCTTCTTACGAAGATCTCGGCTTGGATGGAGGAGAATAACATCCTGTCCCCCTTCCAAGCAGGGTTCAGAAGGAAAGTTAGCACCATCGGTCAGGTTTGTCGATTTTCATTATTGGCCTGGAAAACAGTGACCATAGAAAAGGGTAGTCTTTACATCGCATTTATCAATTTGAAGTTGGCTTTCGATCTCATCCCCAGGCATAAGCTACAGCAGGTCCTTCAGGACTGGGTTTTCCTCCCACGATCCTCGCGTTGGTGGTTCGTCTCCACAAGGACAACTTCACGAGGGTTCCCTGGGGGGATCAAGGGCAACTGACAGATCCAATTAGTTTTGACAGAGGGGTCAGACAGGGCTGTTTGCTGGCTCCCACACTGTTTTCACTTAGCGGAGGTCCCTGCTGATGCCCCCACTCTGGGGAGGGTCAAAGTAACAACTCTACTGTTCGCAGACGATACGCTGTTGGTCTCCAACACCCCTAGTGATCTCCAGCTGCTGCTAGATCACTTCAATGTCTTTTATGGGTTGAGAGGCCTCGAGGTCAATACATCGAAAACCAAACTTCTATTGATGAGCCCCCACAAATCGTTCAAAGGAAAATTGTCTTTGGGGGGGACACCCCTCGAGAGAGTAGTAACATTCGATTATCCGGGTGTGACTCTCTCTGAGGAAATGGCCTGGAAGCACCACATTGCGAAGCGGATACTTAAGCAGAAGCAGACCACCGGGGCTCTGATGAAGGAGCACAGACTTTCCCAGTCAAGACCAAGAGCAGCGCCACTCCAGATTTACAATCACAAAGTAGTGGGTTCTGCATTGTATGGGGCCGAACTGTGGGGGTTTAAAAACTTGGAAGGTCTCCTTATCACTGAGAATAAAATTCTGAGATCTCTCTGTTCCCTTCCCCAGAGTACCCCGCTCCTTCCACTAAGGTTAGACATTGGTAGACCTTCCATTGTGGACAAAGCACAACTTCACCCCCTGCTTTTTTGGCTGCGCTTGAAAGCAACCCCAGAGCTCTCCTATTATGCTGCTGCTTTTGATGAACTCGGCTTACTTGACCGTTTCAACAAAATTGGGTGGTTCACCAAGGTTAGGTCATTACTAACAGCAATAGGCCTAGGGGGCTCGTGGGATGCCAAAGACCCTAGTTCATTGCCAAGCAAAGGACTGGTTAAGACCCAATATTGGAACTGAGTGGCCCAACCCACTGTTACGCATCCATCTGGAGGTCGCCTCACATTATATTATATGGAATCCAAGCTGCTAAGCGCATATGAACAATACATGGAAGCTATTACGATTCCACAGGATAGGAAGCTCTACATCCAATTTAGATTCGGCTCCCTTCCTGTGAACTCCTTCACAGCAGCTTGGCGACGGCCATCCCTTGTGCAGTTGTACTGTTCTGGTTGCCCTTGCTCTGTTGAGTCTATTAGCCACATTTTCTTCGCTTGTCCAATGTACAACTCACCGAGAAACAAATGGTTGGTGCCCGTTTGTAGGCTATTGGGAACTCAATGTCACCAAGAAGCGCTGCGCATTCTACAAACTGACTCCAGACCACTAGTTGCTTGCGCAGTCGCCAAGTTCCTTGGTAAGATGTGGATTATTAGAAGGCACGCATTAAAGATGTGTTGAGGCGTGCCTCCCGATCTTCCTCTTTCTTTTCCCAACCTTCTTGTCAAGAGCCATACAGCAACCCTAGGTTTTTATATTGTAGTATATGGATGATCTTCTTTTAATGTGATTTTATAGTGGGACCTTTTGTGCATTTAACTAGGGCCTTTCTCACGGTCATTAAATCTTTTTGTTATCTTTTTAATTGCTGTCTTAACTGTTTTATCACTCGACTGCCGCAATTTTATAATTAATTATTGTAATGTTTCTAATGAATTATTGTTACATATCCTAAGTCGCAATTCTGTACTGTACGCACTTGCACTTTTATGGTCGTAACGACCGAATAAAGTTTTGTTTGTTGTTGTTGTAACTCATCTGTCTATGGAGGCAATGGACAAAATATATGATCTGTGTAGGCACAAAGCTAAGCAGCAACACATTGTGCTACTCACAGCTATTCCCATGTGTATAAAGAGATGAGAACAAGAAGCACATCACTCATAACAATCCAAAGAATATCTGGAAAACATACCAGACTGTGAGTGTATAGGTAGCCACACCAATGTGACTGCTAAAGACATGCACTAAGCCCAGGACACAGGCCTAAAAATTAACTACATTGGGAGTGAAAGGGTACACATATCACTGTGAAAATACAGATGTGGAAAACACCAACACACTGGTGTCATTCACAGGCTGACACAAACCATTCAATGTCTTTGGACATGTAATGTCAACTAAACACAACATGCCCATGTATGCACAGAGCTGGACATGCTCATCAATCCCCATTTTGTACAAATTACATTGTTCTCCAAAAACATAGGCCAACATCATGGCCGAAGGAGGCCAATCTAATCTATGTACATAAACTCATCCTTAGGTTCAGTAGCCTATGTACTGGGTATGATTTGAGGGGCTGTGGACATTCACATGAATCATCGTGTTTGTATGTACCCACAGGGCAAGCTGGGAACACCTCTGGAACAAACCAGGACAGCCAGTCCCAGATTCTGGTCAACCCTGAGCTCTCCGGCGTTGAGGTCTCACAGCCATCTTTGGACGATGAGGAACTACCTGGCACATCGGATGTGGGTCAGCCTGCAGCAGCAGTAACATCAGCATCCTCTGCGACCACTCCCATCTCAGCTGACAACACCCATCTGACCCCTACCCTCATGGACACACCAACCCTAGCGACCACCAAAAGCACAGCAACACTGGGCACTCTGGAGTTGGCAGACAACAACACCACTGTCAACGAGGAAGGAGGCTCAGTGTCGACTGTGCCAGCACCAACTGGTCCTGCTTAGGTGGGTAGGGGTAGTGGGAGGGGCCATGGGCACATGCTCCATCATGCAGCTGGTGCTGTTGATAAAGATCCCCCACACCTATCCAGAATCCTCCATGCGTATGAGGGTTGCACCAGAGATTTTGGCAAGGTAGTTGAGATTCTCAGGACCATGCAACAGTAGCAGACAGCCGACTATGACAAAATGGACACATACATGGCCGAAATTGATGACCTGACTGCGGTGCACAGGGACATTCTCACCTGCTTCTGCCAGATTGCCACCAACAGGTCCACACCTCCCTGTTTGCCCACAACATCTGGTGTATTAACATGTGCACCTGCCACAGGGAGGGATGTGGACTCTGGCGAAGAGCCCCCTGCACCGCTGCTGCCTGCACCTAAGGGTCCCCCCAAACGTGGGAAGGGTCATCCGAAGAAACATCCTTGAGAGACCGAAGAATACGCATCACCCCCAGGAAGTGACAACCTGATCCTGATATCCTCCATTGACTCTCCTTGAACTGTCCCACATTGGCTGGAGGGTTCAAGTTGGACTTTGGACTTTAACAACTGTGGATTTACTTCTGAAGACTTCATCTACAAACACTATCAACTCCTCTCTGCAATATGCTTTCCATGTTTTGTTTGAGCACTCCCCCATTATCTGAATTTTTTCCATCAAATCATGCACTAAAATAAATCACTTTGCACAAAATACTTGCTCATGTCGTGACTTTGAAACACAAATGTACAGCTTGAAATGACACACTCAATAACAAAGAAGAAAGTGTCAACAACATTGGATGAGAAATCACTTCTGAAATGAAAACTACTGGCTTGGGAGTAAATGTAACCTGTCACAGCATGATAGATAGACACAACCAGGTTATCCCACAACCCATAGTACATGGTACTGATTCAATTTAAGTCTACTGTCTGCAACCATATCACCATTTGCAAGCACAAACAATAATCATTGTCACCAAAACAGATCATCATGGAACATGTTTTGTTTCAGGATAACCTTGGGATGTGTGCAAACAGACAAGGCACACCTCAATGTGGAGCACAGGTTTATTCAACTGATACAATTTGCACCTTAAACCAAAGTCTAATCACATCACACAGTAACAGAATGATCACAAGTAAAAAGAAATGACCATCAGTTCAGAAGGAAGTGCGTTCCAGGAATTTACACAGCTGTTCAATGTTGGAGTCTGGCACAGTATAATAGGTCTGGTGAGATCACAACTCTGCAGTTGACATGGTGAATGATCCTGGTAAGGAGAAACTTAGAACAGAGTCAGGAACTCAGGAATGATGTTGCTTAATGTTACAAACTGCCTCAGCTAAAGCATACAAATGTCAGTGTGAACACAAGCTAGTATTCAGTGTAGCATTGTACATGTCACATGCAAAATTTGCTTAGGCAACTCGGTACAAACCTATTGAAGAATAACATACACTCAGCAGCATACATACCCTTAGGACAACAGCAACACACAAACAAACATTTTGGGGTTGACAACTCTCATTGAATACTCACATTCAGGTGAAGAAGTTGCGGATAAGTTGTTGTCAAAAATACCCAACATCATCCTCATCATCACTGGCATCATGTCCCAAGCCTGGATCTCCATTGGTGGTGGCTGCTGCTCTCCGTCATCCAGTAAAAGTGGAATTTCCTTCCGGATTGCAAGGTTGTGGAGCATGCATGCGGCTGTATAATCTTGCACACCTTCAGGGGGCCATATTGTAGTGCTCCTCCTGTGCGATCCAGACACCGGAACCTTGTTTTCAGGAGACCAAATGTACATTCAACCACTCGCCTGGTACGACCCTGTGCCTCATTGAAACCTACTTCTGCAGGGGTGACTGGATTGCGCAGAGGGGTCAGCAACCAGGGAAGGTTGTGGTATCCAGAGTCACCTACATAGAACACAGAAAAAAGTTCAGTTATCTGACAACAGAGCACTATCTGACGTGCAATCAACACACACTACAACATACACATGGAACATCACCTACCAACAATCCAGGCATGGTCATGTTGCAGTTGAGACATCATATGGGCGATGACGCTGTTCCTGAGGACCTGGGCATCATGTGCTGAGCCAGGGAAACATGCACAGACGTGGGAGATCAAAATGTCCTCCAAACACACCACCTGGACATTGATGGAGTGGAAGTGCTTCCTGTTGCGGTAGACCTGTTCATTGGCCTGTGCTGCTACCAAAGCAACATGGGTTCCATCAATTGCTCCAATGATGTGGAGTATATGTCCCAAGACGTGGAATTCGCCCTTGATGTCAGATAAGTCTCCTGGTGTGGGGAACTTGATGTACTGGTCCAGCCGACAGAGCAATGCCTCCAACACATCACGCAGGACATGGCTGAACATCGTCTGTGACATTCCACCAGATGCTGCCAGAGTATACTGGAAAGAACCAGTGGCAAAGAAATGTAAGGCAGCCATAACCTTCACCTTGGGGGTCAGTGCAGTCGGATATGTGCGACCAGGCATCAAATCTGGTGTCAACTGATCAGCCAACTGTTCAATTCTTGTCCTGGTGAAACGGTATTTCCAGATTTGGTCACGTTCCTCCATGGTCTGCAGGTCTGGGAAGGACCTGTAGACTGGTGGACGTCTGCAATACTTATGTGTAGAGTGTAAACACAGTTGTTGTTAGATATAAATATACAAGATAACATGCATCAATACAAACAGAACATGAAATTTGAGCCCAAAATAGAGTATAGAACATTTGTAATACATGATGACATGTATACCGTTGATCTTGGATACATATCACAGCATTATGACCCTTGCCAGATCTGTTACCACTGTATGGTCACACAGCAATTTGTGTGCCATACTGACAAATTCACTACTGTCCATCACCGGTCATGTCAATCAAGCATTACTTAGTAAACAAATCAACACAAAATAAGCTGAGATATAGGTGTGTGAGAACAATTGCATGCTTAAAATGTACACACATAAGGATCAAGAATTGACAGAAATGTGGGACACCACATACATACAGCATCCCACTCTGAAAATTATGCACATTACTGTCCAGGATGGACACTGTCATGTTGTCAGGTCAGCATCACACATACAATTACATACACAAACCATTAATTATGTAGGAGTTGCATATATGATGCCTTCATACACTTGAGTCTGGGACAACAAAGATACACTGGTAAAACACCCAACACACACATCATTTGTTTGGGTGCATATCATCATGGCCTAATCATTCAAATGTAAATGCTTGAACCATGAATCACACACACATTCTTTATAGTCAGAAATCGCACTGATTGCACACTGGGTCACAGACACACCTAATGCCATGAATAGGGTAAAATATGGACTTGCACATGCCCTTGAAGTTATTGGCACTGTGACCAAGCCAAGAAGGGTAAGTGGAAAACTTATGAAAATTGTTGGTATTAGCCAGAATTACAGTGTGTCATGTGCCCCTCAAAGTTAGCTCCTCATGGGTGCGTGAGCTATGCATATAAAGGTCCATTTCAGCTTGTAAAAATCTAACTACACACATGGAATGCTCAAAACATACAACAATCAGAGAAGTATCTGCCCTGCAGAATGATCATTCAAAGGACGCGCTAGCCGCATCCAAACCAATTCGGTCACAGCCATTGGCTGAAAGTTATTATGGTGATAGATGCAGGTGAGTATTCAAAGGACGCGGTAGCCGCATCCGAACCGATTCAGTCACAGCCATTGGATGTTGGTTGTTATGGTGACAGACAAGCTTTTAGATTCCTATCGTCATTGCGTGGAAACCGACTCGGTAACCTCCCATGACCAATGTATCAAAGTCACTCGCAGTCCGATGAAGAGTTTTTGAACGTTGCGGTAGGTGTGTTGTTTGCAAGCGATATAATACATTGGACCGATTCGAATAATGCGACCGACGCAAAGCTATCACTTTTGCTGCAAGGATTTGCGACCGCCTCTGCTGTTTAGATATAAGATTATCTATTCCCTAGAGACTTCACTTGTCTGCACTACCTGCATCATTCCTGCACCTCCCCATCTCTCTGCTGCTGTTACCACATCCTCTGAGAGCTACCTACCATGGCACGTACAGTGGACAGGGCCCCAGCTTTCAGCGAGGAGGAGAAGAACCAGGCCCTGTTGGACACCCTCCTGCCACTGTACAGACAGCTCTATGGCAAACCAAAGGAGCAGGTGAGTGATGATCATACTGCATTTTCATTGGACATGTGCAATCACCATGCTATACTACCATTAGGAATCTCATTGGCAAGCATGTAAAATGTTATCTGTAACTTTAAAAGTGTGAAGATAACTGTTGTGGGTGGGTACGCTGCTGTAGAAGTGTGTGTACTGGGGTGATCTTATCACTGTTCTTATGGGACAGAGTCATCATTGAACTCAGGACAACTGCACCGAATGCCATATGCCTGGCCCTTAGACATTGTTGCCAAACTGAGCATTAACAGTGTGTACAGGTGTCTGACTCAGAAACATGTTGCATGTGCACTAAGGTTCTGTCACCATGTCATCCTTACAGGTCCAATCCAATCCAATTACAACTTTATTCGATCTTTTTTGTTCAGATCATAAAAGTACATAAAAAATTCATACGACAAAACTTTTGAAATACAACTTTTAAAATACAACCAATCACAATTCCAATTCTTTCCTTAAACAAGCCCCCTTGAAGTAAATTTATAATGAATTTCCATATAAAACACATTCAAGGAATGACATTAAGTTAAAAAAGTTACTTTTTCTAAGATTTTGTACAAATATATATTTTCCATTTTAAAAGAGTAATAAAAACAGTGATCAAATAAAGGGTCCTCATAATTCATTAATGCACCGCTTATTTCCTTTTACGCATACATGCCCATAAAAAGATACGACCGCAAAGCAGACAAACGGGTTCGGGAGTGATTTAAAAATATAATGCAACCCGGCACTGACGAAATTTATGATTCTTTAAAAATTGGTACAATGAATGACTTTCTTTCTTGAGCATACATGCTACAGAAGAGTACTAAGTGCAGATCATTTTGTGGTGACTTTAGGTCGCATGGGCACAAAGGTAAATCAGAATGCCTAAAACTTCTACCTGGATACCCCAGCATCAACGGGATTCAATTTAAACGAAATCGCAGTAGGATAAACTTGTGATGAGAGAATGGGACTTCTGCTAAATAAGAAAACTCGTCCTCCTCAATTGGGGGAGTTAATTGGTACATCAAAACCATCAGCGCACCATAGTTCTTCTCACTATGGTCATATTGGGCCCTTAGCTTAAAGATCTCAGCCAACCTCAACTTGGAAAAGTTCCGGCATGTCAATGGTGCCTTAAAAAGATTCTGCAAGCCTAAGGCACTAAGTTCCTGCTCTACATAGCCTAGCCATCGACTCCTGCCGTGGTTCTCCATTTTGAGCAGGTCTGTAATGATCCTTTGATTAAGGGGGACTGTATCCCTGTGCCAAATCGACAACCACAGCATAAGAGGTGCCAGGCGAATAGAGTCAGTAATGTAAGGAAGAGCCGATTCTATATGAGAGATATAGTTTGAGTATGATTGTGGGAGGGAGATTAGAGATTTCAAGAATTTGTTTTCGGCTATCTGTAAAGGCTCAATGGGGGCCATGCCCCAAACACCTGCCCCGTACGTCGCGGCTGATACTGTTTTGGCCTGATAGATCTTTTTTATGGGGCCGAGAGGTTTGACACCCAGCCTCCTCGTGAATGTTTTTAATGCTGCTAGACTTCTATCCATCGCCATTACTCTACCTTCCACCAGCTGAGTCCAAGATTGATTCTTATCGAAGAGGTCTCCTAAATATGAAAATGAATTTACCACCTCAAATTTTTTCGAGTGCATGTGAAAATGTGGTACTTTATCTTTTTTCCTTGCTCCTGCGATTAATATAAATGACTTTGTTTGGTTAACCTTTAGGTCCAGCGTACTCATAAAAGCCGCATATGCTGTTATCAGACGCTGGAGACCCACACCAGTTCTGGAAAGGAGTACGGCATCATCGGGAGCCGATAGGAATCAAATATGGGAACATCCAGGGATGCGCCCACCATCGCATCCTCCACACCATTTGTATAGATAGAAAATAGAAATGGTGCGAGGACGCAACCTTGCCTAACCCCTCTTAAGATCTTAAAGGGGCGGGTACGCTCTCCTTTCCTCCCGTATCGAACAGATGCAGAGGCATCAGAGTACAGTTGGCGGAGGAAGTCAATTAGGGGCTGGTCCAATCCCATCTCTAACATAATGTCCCAGAGCTTCGGGTGGGAAACGCAGTCAAACGCTGCCGTTAGATCCATAAAGGCTAAGTGTAGTTTCCCACCCTTGACCCTCACATATTTGTCCATAATAAGGGAGAGGTTCAGGCACTGATCGACAGTGCCCTTCCCTGTTGAAAACTATACTGGGTCTGCATTAAAAGATTCCTGTCTTGTGCCCAGGATTCGAGCCTAGACAAAAGAAGACGACCCATAAGTTTGGCAGTAGTGTCAATAAGGGAGATGGGTCTATAATTTTTAGGATTACCCTTATCTCCCTTTTGAAAATTGGGACAATTACGCTCGTCTTCCACGATGGCGGGGGACCCAGTAGCGCTATCTTGTTAAAAACATTTGTCAGCAAGGGGACCCAAAGATCTTGATCCGTTTGAAAAAAGTCTATTGGGACCCCATCCGGGCTCGGCGCTTTCCCCTTACTACAGGCCTCTAAACCACACTTTACCTCCAATAAGGTAAAAACTAGATTTACTTGTGGGTTAGGGCCTAGTGTGTTGGGAGAACTGAGGTGAGGGAGAAAATGCTTGAGTAGTGTGCCACCCAATCATCTTCCACTATATGCAAGTCTAGGACAGGATCTCCTTGGGTCTTAAAATAGGGCGCATTAATTATGTCCCAAAACTCTTTACTATTCCCTGATTCTGAAGCCTCCTCTAAACTAGCCCAGATGTCCTCCCTCCTTGCCCTCTCCCTAGATTTTCTTGCAGCTTTATAATCTCTACGTAAGGAGGCAATTAGTATTGCGTCCCTAGGCTGTCTCTTTAATGCTGTTACTAGGGCCTTTCTGGATTTCGTACAGGGGGAATCGAACCAACCATTGGCCATTTTGGGTCTATCCGGCTTATACCGTGTTAGCGCATCTTTCATATTATCCAATATGTTTGTAAAGCCAAGTAATGTGTCATTGGGAGAGCAATTTAGATCCAAACATGTTTCAATACTGGGTAACGAGTTTCTGACCGTTTCAAACAGGGTTTTAGCACTATCAATTTTGTTCCACTTTAATTGGCATCCGTTTTTCCTTGCTATTGGAGGTGGGGCTATTTCCTGGTGCCTAGGGAGTTCTCTAGGGGCGAAGCTGATCTCACAAGTTAAAATGGCGTGATCACTGAAAGATGTAAATTGGGCATCCGCGTGGGTACAACTCTCATTCAGATGGTTTGAGATCAAAAAGAAATCTATAGTTGTCTCATTATCGAAACGTCAGAATGTTTTAGGTAGGGATTCAGTGGTAGAAGAAAACTTAGTCACAATCACCATGTCCCTAACCGAGAGTCAGGTCAATGCCCATGAAAAGGTCAAGATGTGGAGGACCATCGCCCGGAAGGTGCTCTCCGTGGGGTTGGAGCTTTGGCGCGTCCGTCATTGCCGCAAGAGGTGGCAGGACCTTCATGGCTGGACCAAGAAGATCGCTGAGGTCCAGCTGAGCCTGTCACGTTCTGGCAAGAGGGGCGGGTCCCGAACACTGACCCCCACATTCTCTGCATCTTAGCGGTGGTCTTCCCTGACCTGGATGGGCAGTTGAAAGCCAGACAGCAGCAAGGAGGGAGTGAGTATGTGCCTTTTCGCACACCTTTGTTGGACATGCATGTTACAGTACCTTAGCCTGCTGCCCCTTTTACTGTTTGTAACTTAGCCAAACCCACTGATCCATTTTGTAAGATGCATATGCACAGGGATCATTTGATGCTCGGTTATGCCCCTTTTATCATGGAGATGTGAGTCAGTAATGTTCAGGGACGTGACTGTAGTGCCATGCTCATATGATCGCCACAAATCACAGAAACATGTGCATGGAGGTAACCTTCTGGAGTAATGCAAATGCCCAACATGTACCAGCACATTGACTAATGTATGACCTGTTCTCAGTGTGGTTTCCACAAATGTGTGAGGCCTGTTGTTATTGGAGCAAACAAGTGGGAATAGGCCATGCTATACATCCCTGCAGCAGATGACATCAAGATTGAGGCACTGGTGAGTTTTGCTTGCTCATTGTGCCACTGTTAGGTCACAGCCGCGCTGCTCTGTGTTATTAAATGTATACCATGGGCCAATTACAGGTGTGCTAACTCTAGTCATCTGTCACACTGGCCTGTCACATGATTGTGTGGAAGATTCCATTCTCTCCTTTCAAAAGAGTGAGTCCATGTGTCTGACTCTGTAACAGTGACAACAAATGCCATTCAATGACGAACACAGGTGGTCACTGGTTGAAACATGGCTGAAAATGTGAGGTATGATATTAGATACACATGTGTGTAAATGCTGTTGACCATACATACTTGGGGCTTTGTAAACCATCTGTGTGATGCATCACTGTCAGCCTGAGAGGTGTAAAATATGCATCATCTTGAAGTGAATCAACAAAATGAGATGGGAAAGAAGCTGTAGGAAGTGTGCAATATGTCTAATGGAAGTGAGGGACATTCAGACTTTGGCCTTACAAATGGAGACCTCTGCAGTTTGGACAGGATTGGTACACAGTGTTGACTGGACACATGAAGAATGGAGGTTCAGTACTGATAGTCTGTACAGACAGTGCACCCAGATGGGCCATTGGCATGGTGTTCCACCAAAAGCATTGTGAAGATGCAGTTATTGGACTTGGAAGTGTGTTGACCATTGTTCACATTTGCAAATAGTGAGCTGTTTACAATGTGCACAACATTCTGATTCATCATCATGACACTGTGCATAGATGACACAAGACAGTGGGCCACGTGCCTCTCACCCTAGCTATGCCTACTACCTTGGTGAATCCTCAATCAGAGTCAGATGTGTGTCCTGACAGTAGACAACCTAAGTTACAGGACAAATGAACACAATCACTGTCATCTGTGTGATATGACTCATGCAATGAGTACGCAAGCTTAAAGTTTGACAAGGATGTCATTTGACCTGTGACATTAGAGCCAATGTTTCACAATTTGATGACTAGGGATTGCAGAATGGATATCATGTCTCAATTCAATTGTGTGGATCCTTTTCCCATGGTGAGCTCTATACCCTCTTGTAGGAGATGAGACAGGTATGTCAGGACACGAGACCGCCAGCTGTAAAAGATGATACATCACCTGCTACATATAGAAGTAGTCAAAAAAGTGGTTGTGTCAATTGTTGTTGATACACCCAATGTTGCAGATAATGACATGTGTGAGGGAGCAATGGTTAACCTGCAGAATGACAAGTGCCATGTATGTAAATGTATGAAAAGTCGATAGCACTAGTCAAAATGAAGTAGTTGTTTGAACGGTGAGGATTTGAAATGTTACCTATGTGCTAAGTACATACAGATGACTTATGTGGCTCTTTTTCATTTTTGTTCACAGCACCACCACCGTCCAGCGGAGAAGACAGTGCCACGGGTGTATGGGAAGCAGTTCGCCAGTCTGGGTCCATTGCCGATTCGGACATGGAGGCATCCACTGGCGGGGAGGATGAGGGGAGCCACATCCTCCATCTGCAGCATCCTAAGACCAGTCAAGCTCCAGTGATGACTCCCTGGTGGTGGAGGACACAGGAAATGATTCCTCAACATCAGAGTCCACCACCACTCCCATCTCCATCCTCCCACCTGCTCCCAAGCACAGTGTCCGTGGCCGGTCCCATGGCAGGGGAGCCATCTCCTTTGCGCCAGGCACCTCACCCCCTGCCCCTGTCTCCCCTGCTGCCCTCAGTGTGGAGGTGGTCAACATCCTGAAGCAAATCCCTGTGGGGCAGACATCGATGCTGAAAGTCCTACATGTGCATACCACTCTTTTGACACAAATTGTGTCATACATGGAGGGCATTCACTCAGACATGTCTGCCCTAAAGAGATCCAATCAGGCACTAGCCTCCACACTGATGGCAGCAGTGGCCCAGCTCCAGCAGTCCCTCCCCCTCCTACCTCTTCCCCAATCACTGTCCCAACTTCCCTCCCTGACCCAAGCACATGCAATCACACATATGCACACACCTCAACTGCCACAAGCAGCACACAGACACAAAGGCAAACCCACACACATACACACTCAGAAGACAGACAGCACACACCACCAGGGACATACCACCAGATGACACACATGCATCCACAGACACTCCACAGACCTTACAACCCTCTGCCTCCACAACACCTGCCTGTGCCTCTCCTGTTCCCCCCTCTGTCCAGAAACTCTCCCCCAGCAACCTTGGCCTCTTCCCTTCCGACCCACCAAAACCCCAACACAAAAAGAAGAGGCAACCCACCCCCGGCCCTTACACCTAAATCTAACACCCCCCACCCTTGGAGAGAAAAGGTCAAACCACCCCCTCCCCCCCCCTGGAAATCACACCGGTCTCCCAAGCCCAAACCTGCTCCACAAACACAGACTAGCCCAGCCAAGCCCTGTACCTCCCACCAAATAAAAACCACTCCCAAGAAGTCAGAGTCCCTCCCCATCCCTGTATATACAATTGAAGATTATACAATCCCAAGAAGGTTAAACCAAGCCCCCCCTCCCCTCCATCGAGCACTCCCACTACAGCTATCCCCCCGTCAGTCTGAGCCTGCCACTGCAGTGGAACCACCACCCCCTTAATTGGACGCAACCACTGCAGTGGTCCCACCACCCCCACAATTGGGCACAACCACTGCAGTGGAGCCAACGCCCCCTCAATCAGACACAAGCACTGCAGTGGACCCAACTACCCCTCCTGATCCCATCCCTCCCAAAACCCAAACCAGTCCTCCCTAGTTTTGACCCTTTGGTGCCTGGCATGCCCCTTAGATGCCGCTCCCAGGGGAGGTGTCCCTTAGCAGAAAGACTTGATGGGCACGACTCTTCTGGCCCATGTGTCAGAGACCTTTGGACTGTCCATTGGCCTTTTTTCATTTCTTATCTTCAGTTCTCATGCTGAATAAAGCAGGTTCAAAATTTCGTTTTCAGATTTCTGTATCCCCAAAATTGTTTTTTAGTTAACTGTAAATCACGTGTAATTAGTAGTGTAAGTATACAATGATGGCAGTATGGCATGGATTGCATATGGTCCATGGATTATGTGGACTTTGACAGCATGTAGTCTAGATTTTGGTGCCTACATTTGCTGGATGTCAATGTCAAGATTAGTTTTGGCTATGAGTGTGACATGAAGTCACAAACCTTTGAAATTTTTAATCACACTTCCACATAGTTCATGCTTTCAAATGTCAGCATAGTGCAAGTGTCTCAAAGTGAAACAGTTTAGGAGAACCATGCTACATATGTTTGTAATGTGCCGAAAGACACCTGTCTCATCAATGCACCTGGGTACAGATGGAGTTTGACTACATGGTAGTGACTTTGTACACTCCCACGTACACAAAGTAATGGTACTATACTTGTATGTGACTTGATAGTGGTAGATCCATGTCTGTATCTTCTTTAGATCTGGTAGACTAGTGACAATGACAACCTTGCAACAGGTGGCATGCCACTGTAGGCCATTTTACTTCATGGCTGTGTACTCATACGATACATTGCCTGAGCCCATGGTGAGTGTAAGGTGAGCAGTATTCTCACTGTCTTCAGACCCTGTTTCCCCCTAGGACTTAACTTTCTGCTGAGATTCCTGTTTGTCAAGGTGTCTGTGGTCTTAATAGTCCAGTGCTTTCTTATTCATATGTGAGTCAGACCATCCTGCTTTGGTCTGGGTGCATCATGTTGATGTTGGGTTTTGTCTGTCCAAACTTGAATTGCATATTTACTGCCACACATCAATTGAAGTTGAGCATATGATTTGTGTGTAGGTTTTCATTTGTGCATGACTGACAATGGTGTCCTTTAGAGCTATGCTTGATGCTGTTCCAAATCAAACAGAGCTGAACTAGGGGTGCTGTAATGTCTGTTGGATTGCCCTGTGCTACATGTGGTAAGCCGAGTGGACAGTGAGTGCACAGAAGGGTTGTGGGTCCGCCTGCCGTGCAGATGCCACTGGAGCCAGTGTCACATCCATGTTCTCAGTTGCCACACAGGGGAGTATGTGGAATTTAGGTTGTGAGGGCTAGCTACAGGTGTGTTTAGCAAGGTTAATGTTGCATGTGCTAAGCTGGCTCAAACAAGTGTGGAGGTGAGAGTGACTGGTGTTTCCAACTGGGATATGGAGTGGAGACTCCTACGTCCTGGAGCCAGGACAGGACAAATTTAGCTATTGTCAGGGAGTGTAAGGTATGGGTTAAGTTCATGGGCAGTTCTTGTGTAGGAGATGTGAAGTATCTACATTGTCCCACTGTGAGTGGTTTTATATGTGGGGGTGTGAATTGGAGTATGCAAGCTTGTTACACTGACTTGATTCTGCACAAGGTATGCTAGGAATAGGTAACTGTGATAGGGGTATATCCAGCTAGACAAGGTCAGATTCTGGCAGGTGATGAGAGCTGTAGTCTGTGGCACTATTGTGAGATATGACTGGAACATGGCATTTTCAATATGTGTGGGTAGTTGTTAATGTGAATAAGTCAATGGGATTATTGGGTATGGCAGTCATATGTGGATGTGACAGGGCCACAGTGAGACATGGTTATACTAGTCATATGTGACAAAGTGTATGTACAGGGTATACACCAGTTGTGTAATTTAGGGTACTGAACAGTAAAATGTGAGGTGTTGTATAGTTGATGTATGTTGTTTTTGCTTCTGTGTATGCATGTGTTTTGAACATGACAATCTGTAGAACTTAAGCAGAGTAGGGTGGGTGTGTGGTAGTATATGAATGACTGAGGACATATCCATTGAGCAGTGTAAGTGTCTTGTTGTGAGATGTGGTGATGTGTAAAGTATGTATGTAAGAGTGGGCGGTGATGCTGCATGTTGTGATATGAGTGCAGTCCAAGACATTACTAAGGGTGCAACTGGTGATGAGCGTGGTCCTTTTGAGATTTTACGTTTGACGTCTGCTGAGGAGGTGATGAGTACAGTACATTGTGTGCGTGTCATGTATGTGAGAGTTGTTGTGTAAATAGTGATGAAGAGTGGTGCTGTGCATGTCGGTGTGGATGTTAGAAGGGCACCACCAGTGTGAGATTGTGAGAATCAGGTTTGGACAGTTTGAGTACAAGGCTGTAGCTTGCGGGGCAGACATGTTTTTCCATCTAGCTGCACCAGAGGGGGCTCATGACGTGCTTGTGTGTATGATAGTTTTGAAAGTTGAGCATGTACTTTGAGGTGGATGTGAGAGGGGTCATACCTACACAAGTAGAGTTCATGCAGGCCATGAGGTAATGTTGATATGTACGTATGTGTAGATTTTGTGTATGTAACTAGTGAAAAACAGTTGTCTGAGTAAATATGAAGATGTGGAATGTGTTCTCTGCAGCTTGCTGTTTGGCAATGGATTTTCATGAATGATATTTTTAGTGGCCGCTTTGAGTACACTGTCATATGCAAGACCTATTGGCATCACTGGAAAAGTTGGCTCTATTTAGCCGTGCCTTGTCTGAGTTGTGTGCTCACATATGTGGCGTTTCACCCTTTGTAGGTTGTTGTACTCAGTTATTGATCGTTCTTGCACTTGGAAACTGCCCTGGGATGGATGTGGTGATTGCTAAATTTGCAAAGTCATGATTCCGGAACGCTGGATGGCAGTCCATTTCTTAGAGTTGTGAGCCCCGTCAATGTTCAAGTCATGGATGTGTGTTGTTGTGCCACCTGGGGTAAGACTATTCCAAAACACATGTCCACACTTGCCAGTACACTACACACACATGGTAATTGCTGGCCTTCTGACTTTGAATGTCCGAGGTATGGGGACACCAAGGGAGATGGAGTCATTGTGATGATGTCTCTGCTTGTGCTGAGGAAAACACATTGCACTGTAAGCAAACACACATTTGACACTGGAACAGTACACCCACTTCTATAAGTGTTTGCATCCTCGAAATTTTGGTAGCTCTGATATTGTTTTGCAAGGGTAGCCCTTGTGTGTGTCCATGAGGGGTCCCATTGTGCCCATTAAATACTGCACCTATGGCCTGATGGTAATATGTGTTTGTTGAAGGTCTCCTTGATGATTCCATAGATGTTTGGACAGTGTTTCAGTGCCAAATGTGGACAAAGCAGACTTCGTTTAGCACATATCTTTCATCCTCACAAGATGACCCATATCCCCTGGCTTGAGGATGACTATGTCAATTGTGTTTGTGAGCCACAGATTGAGCCACCCCCCCAGCATCCTCACCCGTGCTGGCAGCTTATCTTACACAATGAGCTGTTCACTAGACACACCAACACTGTTTGTGGATCCTAATTCCTGAGACTCATGCGTACTCCTACTACTGTGCAGGACACAATCTGCACATTCAAAATGGGAAAATTGATTTGTGGAACACACTACAGCCTGAGGAGCTAGATGCTGATTTGCTGCGCATGACATTGTCCAAAGATGACCATAGACACATACAGATTGGGAATTGTGTGCAGCGGCCCCAGTCCACACATGGTGACTGCATCCTACATTGTTGTTGGCCCATGCTTCCTTCAAATCCAAGATGGATTTTGTCTGTAGATATTTCCCTGACAACTGTGACATAACCACTTCTCTGTTGTTGTATTTGGAGACACTGAAATCAGTACTGAGTGGCTGGGACGTTGGACATGTGTGTTGTCTGGGCCTATATTGTCTGGGCTTTACTGTACACAGATGCATCACAATGTCATACTATTGTGAGTACATTGTAGTTCTGTTGCCCTGCGATGTTTCCGTGTGTGTTGTGGTGGAGTCATGCATTCACTTTGTGATACATACATATGTGTGGGTATGGCAATTCCTGTCCCGCCGTCAAATGTGTGTTTCCCCTAGTTATTTAGCGTTCTAACTGTACCTACCTGATGATGGCATTCCCTCATTGTACATACGTGACATGATATTGACCCATGTTCTGATTGGGATCGCAATGATGCTCAGGCCCTCTGGAACTAATTGGCCTCTGTGCTTTTACCTATCAAGTGTTTTTTTTTTTTAAAAAGGCACGCTGCTGCTTATCAAGGGGGTGGTGAGTAGGTCAGACTGTCCAGATGTGACTTGACTCCCTGCAAGGACCCTACATACAACGCAACCTCCCTGCACCTGCCATGACCTGAAAGTGATGGTCGTGTGGGGGAGATGACACTACCTCTGTCATGGCATGTAAGGCAGTGCACCAAGGTGAGTATGCTCCATAGGCTGTTCCCCAGCCTCAATTTACAGCACAAATGGTGAGCCGAGAAAATCCTGGAAGCACATTGCAGTGGCATGGTGGGAACTGTGTAAGTGAGTCAGTCTCTTGGTATGGTTAACAAAGACCCCAAAACTCAGGCCCACAGGTGACCCTGGTGCACCAGCGCATCAACCAATGCCCAATTGCTAGCAGGGCCAATCCAAGGGCATGCTGAACAATTTATGATTGGACTCAACACCCAGAGGGCTCTATGGGCTTTGTCCCCACTTCGTGTGTGCCAGCCCAGGCTGAGACAGCTTCCCCACACACACATTCAGTCCTTGGGCTGCTGTAGGTGGCTGGTCTGTCTTGTTTGCACATCAGCCCCCAGTATTTCACAGGTTTTTAAGGGACCATTTAGTAGATGATGTGGCTTTGTTTGTTTTTTAACAGTTCCTAGAGCACTTGCATCTCCACTCTGCCCATTCCTCAAAATTGCCAGTTTCTTTTGCTGCAACAGTATGGGAATGCAATTCATGGAAAATGACTTTTGTGTTTGTTTATTTAGACATTCCTGCATCGTGTACTCCACCTGAAGGTATTTAGGCACTTTGCATGTGCACCAGCTACATTGTTAACGTACACATTGCTGGGACAATTTGCCCCCTAACCCCAGATTTGCATCTACATTACTAGGGTTTTTGCCCCCAAATCCCAGGGTTTCATCTACATTACTGGGGCTTTTGCCCCCCAAACCCCAGATTTGCATCTACATTAGTGGGGTTTTTGCCCCCCAAACCCCAGGGTTTCATCTACATTACTGGGTGTTTTGCCCCCCAAACCCCATATTTGCATCTACATTACTGGGGTTTTGCCTCCAAACCCCAGATTTGCATCTACATTACTGGAGGTTTTGCCCCCCAAACCCAAGATTGCCTCAACATCGCTGGGGCTATTTGCCCCCCAAACCCCAGATTGCCTCAACATGGCTGGAGCTATTGGCAACCAAACCCCAGATTTGCATCACCATTATTGGGGGTTTTGCCCCTCAAACCCCAGATTGCCTCAAAATAGCTGGGGCTATTTGCCCCCCAAACCCCAGATTGCATCAACATAGCTGAAGCTATTTGCCCCCCAAACCCCAGATTTGCATCAACATTGCTGGGGGTATTTGCAAGCCAAACTTCAGATTTGCCTGTAAATTGCTGTGGGTATTTGCCCCCCAAACCCCAGATTGCCTCAACATAGCTGTGGCTATTTGCCCCCCAAACCTCAGATTGCCTCAACATAGCCGGGGCTATTTGCCCCCCAAGCCCTTGATTTGCATCAACATTGCTGGGGGTATTTGTTACCCAAACCCCAGATTTGCCCATACATTGCTGGGGGTATTTGCCCCCAAACCCCAGATTGCCTCAACATAGATGGGGCTATTTGCCCTCCAAACTCCAGATGTGCATCTACATTACTTGGGTTTTGGTCCCCCAAACCCCAGGTTTTCATATACATTACTGGGGTTTTTGCTCCCCAAACCCCAGATTTGCATCTACATTACTGGGGGTTTTGCCCCCCAAACCCCAGGCTTTCATCTACATTACTGGGGGTTTTGCCCCCCAAACACCAGATATGCATCTACATTACTGGGGTTTTTGCCCCCCAAACCCCAGGGTTTCATCAACATTACTGGCGTTTTTGCCCCCCCAAACCCCAGATTGCCTCAGCATTGCTGGGGCTATTTGCCCCACAACCCACAATTTGCCTATACATTGCTGGAAATATTAGCTCACCAGCCCCCCACCCTTTGTGTCTGAATTGCTGGAACTAATGCCCACCCCCTTTGCCTCTTCATTGCTACAAGTACCCCCCCCAATTTAACTGTAGTTTCATTCCTGCTTTCTCTTATGTAGCCTTTTGCGGGGTAGTTTCGTTATTCTGTATGCGTAGGTGTTTAACTTACCATCTGCGACGACCGCGTCGGTTGGGGTTGTAGTATTGCTCATAGATGTAGAATATAGGGATGACATGCACAATGGGATACATGGCTGCATGTCTCGTTCGCTGAATTCATGTTGTGGTGCAATTTGGAGCTGAGATACTCCCCTTCCGGATGCTCTGACGTGACTGGCTACTGGGCATTTCTAAGTAAAGAATGGAAAACCAAATTGTTTCAAAGTATGCTTTAAAACCATTTGTTCTGCTTTCTTTACTTAGAAGCAAATGTAGGTCCTCATCACCATAAATCAGCCCCCATGGCAGTAAAATCGGGCCCCAGCTTGCAGCTGACCAAAACGCCCGGTAGCCAGTTTGGCCCTGTTTGGGCATTCGGAATCGGACTGGGAAAATGCCTCCAAACATCTCCATTCTGCTTTTCTGGAGGCGTCTCGTTGGGAAAATGAAGACGGATTCGGAGTGACCAAGTCGTTCGGTAAGTAAAGGCTTTTGGGCATCGTACTTCGTCGTTTGTAGGAACCGGATCCCAGTATGAGTCGGTTGGTAGTTTCGACTCCGGACGGCTCTGGGATGGCCTTCCTAACGGGATCGAAATCGGGCCCTTAGACGGGGTATTCAGAAATGTAATGTGTGAATTAATTCTTGCCAATATTGCATCATGAAAAATTCCAAAAACTCTGCATAAGGCACTCTGGGATATCCCTCCTGCAACTGCAACAGTGCATTGGTAGCTACCAGGTGCTAAAAGGTGTAAGCTACACAAAACTTGGATGTGGGTAGGAACAGCAACACTTCTTTTTGTAGGCCTGTAAGGTATTCAAACCATCATATAAACTAAGAATTATTTATTCGCTAAGCCTGTAACTATCATAAACCTCCTCATCAGTTTGGTCAAATAGAGTCACCCTCTGTCTGAAAATCCTCTCTCTCTCTCCTCCTCCTCCTCGGGTGAGTGCCAATAGCCTGCATCCTCCTCACTACAGCATAGAATGCAGCCATCGTGAAAGTTTTCAATGCATTTTGGTCCCCCTTTTATACTTGGCACTTGGTGACCACCAATTAAAATTTGTTGGCATTTTGCATGGGTAAAGTGCTGTGTTTTAATGAATATCCTATTTGTGAAACTTTTGCACATTGATGCAGGGATTTGTTGTTTGTTAATGTCAATTAGAGATTCAGTATTTATTTAGTGAAAGTAAGAAAAGGTAAAATATTTGGTGAGGTGTGTAATTTTAAGAAATATGCTATGGGTGACTCTTTGAAAATCAAAAACACCCTATTTAGCGGTCACTAGCCACTTTCTGACTGGATTTTCATGCATCAAGCTCCCTCCAGTCCTTAAAAGACTTTCATAGGTGTGCTGTTTACCAAGCTTGGTGCATGACTACACTGATGAGATCCATCATGGGCTTTCAAAACAGGGACTGCATTGCGAGTAGGGGGGTTATTTTCCAGGAACTCTCTCCTTGATCCTGCCCTTCAAACCCGTATAAAATTCTAACGAACCTGGAAGACACCTGCCTCTGAACATTTGGTGGACTGTTGGATGGCTCTCACAGACTCCAGATGGGAGACATTAACATGCAGAATCATTGTTGTTCTTATGCTAATTCTCAGGTTTTCTCTGAGATCTTCACTGCACTGAATTTATTTTCAATGTAAATACTTGACCTACCCATGCACATTACCCCTTTTGGGATCTGGTAATCTTCGGTTTTCTTGCCGAGTTGATTTATTCCTTCCCTATGCCTTGTGTCAGGAATACCAGGGAATATCTAACTAGTGCAGTACCTTTACCCAGGCATGCTGGGTTTAGACCACACTTCAAGTTCAGAAGAGGTCAGACTTGGGGAGTAAGGAGGACAGGAACATGGGAGTACAACCTTAGCATTCCCAGAACTACTGGGGCCTTGTAGGTCAGTGACTGTCATCGGCCAGTACCGGCATAGGGTTAGCACCTGGCAATATCTTTCAGTTGCTTTAGCTTAGTTCACTTCCTTCACTATGTCATATGACAGTTGCAATTAATCACAATTTGTTATGTATGTTATGTTTACCTTTCTCAGTTCCCTGGCCTTGCTTGTCCTCAGAATCCCTTGGTTCCTATAATTTGTTTTCCATTTCTCCTTTTGTGTCTGTTAAGTGTTTTTGTTCCCTACCTCTTTGTGCTCTGTATCCAGAAGTGTGATTTTTCTTCTTCACCTTGAAGCACCTCTATGACATTTGCATCATCTTCTGTTACCTCTGCAACCCTTCTTTTGAACTGGGGTGCTACTTAATTCCATTCCAGCGGTCCTGGGTCCTCTCTGTGGCCTGACTGCAGGTGGGCCTGAGGCTAGTCACAGCATGTCCTGCCGAGCAACAGGTAAGGTGTAAATGTCATTGGAGTTATATCTATCTAGTATTTTTTCATTTACAAAGTCTTCTATGATTTCTTTGTCTCACTCTCTCCCGAAGAAATCCAGCAGTGGTTCTAAGATGATCCTAGTCAGGTGTTGGTGCCATTCTGAATGAGTGTCTCCGGTGTCTTTTCCCTTTCCATAATTTTCCTTTGCTTCCTAACCAATATGTTATTATTCAGTATCTTGTTTGGAACAAGTGAATGATTATGATTGTTGTCTACATTCCTTTTGGGGAATTACACAATTTTCCTTAAATCCTGACAGCTTTGTCTGACCATTTTTCTGTAGCCACACTACAGACACTGTTCCCTTCCACAGTGAAGCACATCTTTTTTCGAACCAAAGAATAAATAAAGCCTTTAGCTTTTATATCAATATCTTGAGGCCAAATTCACTTGGGGACTGGATGTACTGAGATGGGCTACCAGGTTGAGCATTTGCTGTGGAAAAATTGTTATTAATTCTCTTCTAACCAATATCTTTCACTTGGAGGAGGACTACGCCATGAACAGGGTCTGTCTAGTCATTAGAAAAGAAGTTGTCAACTGGAGTCCATCTGTCATTCATCTAAGGCTGATTCAGTGAAAGATAATATCGGATTTCAATAGATAATCAATTCTTGAGGCCACTAGAGACTTTCTTACCAAACATTCTCTGCTGCAAAAAAACATGTCTCCAGAGGTGTTTCATGTTCTGCATACTTTTCTCCACCTAAAGGCTCCTTGATGCCTTTATAATGCTTTCAAGACCAGAAAGAGGCCTTGATCTTCTTCTTTAGGTTCCCCTTAGGACAGATCCCGAAGTGACTTTCCTCCATCTCCAGTTCCCAATTTTCATGAACTTTCTACCTCACATAGCAGCATCTTGTTAGAAGACCTGAAGCCCAAATGAAAATAGGAAGATTCCTTTTGAAATCAGCGAAGAGCTTTCAGAGTCTCTTTCATCTCTTACCACTGACATTCTGAACAGTTCCCTGTTCATCAGCATCATACCATGCTCTTTAAAAAAAAGCTTTTTTCATTCATTTGGGTTAACCTGGCTGGAAGCTGCTTCTTAGAGATCTGCATGCGGTGCTAGGTGTCTCTGAGTCAATATGGTGGTTCAATTTATTTCTTGAAAACTGTGCACAATCTGCCAAGATGGGACATTCTCTTTCTGACCCATTGAGAGCCAATTGACACTTTACTTATTTGTTTTAATGTTTATATTTGAGCCACGTACCATATGATTCATGCAGAAGGATTACATTCTATTATTATGTGGATGACACTCAGATTTTTCTGTGCCAGATCTATTTGTTCTGAGGGTGTTTGAATTCTAGTTTTCCAAATAGTTCCCACTGACTGACTGTCATTGGTCTCAGATTAAACACAGAAAAGGCAAATGTGATTCTGCTTGACCATACCTCCTGAACCATTTGTCAATTTCCTCCCATTCGACTTGGTTTCGCCGCTTTGTTTTCCAGCTTTGTCAAAACCTGGGTTGTGTGAATTGTGTGAATTGTCAATCGGAGCCTTCAATCCCATAGCAACCCAGTAGTGAAGGACTGCTGTTTTGAGATCCACCAGCTTCATTGATTGTTAGCATGATTCAGTAACTAGTCCAGACTACAATCATTTACTGTAGATTGCCAGTGTTAGACCTGTCAGCCTTAGGGTGGTCTTCCGCCAAACCTTTTGCCTGCTTACCTCCTCTATTTGCTGATTCTTTTGTTGGCCTTAGGACTCTGAGCATGTTACTGCTGCTTCTCCCTTAAACATGGTTACATTTGGTATATCCACAATGGGTGTCCCTAGTAAAATGCACTGCCTGTGCCCAGGGCCTGTAAATTAAATGCTACTAGTGAGCTTGGAGCACTGATTGTGCCACCCAAACAAGAAGCCCTTTAAACATGTCTCAGGCCTGCCATCGTAGAGCCTGTGAGTGCAGTTTTACTGCCATTTCAATTTGACATTTAAAACCCCTTGCCAAGCCTTAAACTCCCCTTTTTATATATAAGTCCCCCCTAAGGTCATCCCAATATCCCATAAGGCAGGGTGCCTTGTAAGTAAAAGGTAGGACATGTACTTTTAAGTTTTGCATGTCCTGGCAGTGAAAAACACCTAAATTAGTTTTTCACTACTGTGAGGGCTACTCTTCGCATAGGTCAACATTGGGAATTCCTTATTGCACTTTTAAGCTGTAATACCTGATTAGAAAGGAGTAGCTCTGTCATTTTTTATATCTTTAGAATGGTGATGACGAATCTCTTTATTGGTAAAGCTGGATTTGACATTACTATTTTAGAAATGCCACTTTTAGAAAGTGGGCATTTCTCTGTTTTTAAAGCTCTCTATGCCTGCAGCCTGTCTCCAATAACCTTCTGGGGTGGATGACAGCTTGACTTTGCGCATTCTCTCAAGACAGCTACACACAAAGGAAGGTTAGTTGTGTCTTAGTGCCCATCTGCATCCTGTTGGCTCATTCTGGGCAGGATGGGAGGGAGAAGCTGACACTTACACTTGAATAGTCAGTGTCCTGTCCCCCACACAAAGGTTTGATTAGCCCCCTGTGATAAGTCTGGGTCCAGAGCTGGAAAGAAAGGACCTTTGATCACTTCAAAGTCCCTTCTTTAAAGTCACCCACACTTCAAAGGCACAATTGGATATAAGTACTGGGTATCTGACCCCACCAAATGAGGCACTTCTGGACCTGTAAAGAACCTCTGTCTGAAAAACTGCTGTGTTGCTACAAGGACTATCACTCTGCTTCTGCTGTGCTTCCCTGCTGCCTGCTGCCATCTGACCCTGCTGAGGAAGAGCTGGACTCTTCCTTGAACCCAGAGTGATTTCCAAGGTCTTGTTGGCTTGCCTCCTGTTGCTTGAGACTCAGGGATATCAAAGTCTCATCACCTGCTGCTGTGCCTGGCCCATTGGAAGTGGACCCAGGTGCTAGCGATAGTGAAATCAATGCATCTCCAGTCTGCGTGTTACAGAACTGACCCATCGGCCCTGTTGAGGGAGCAGAATTGACGCATCGCAGTCAGAACAAGCGCATCGCCTTAAAAAACCGACACATCTGAACTAACGCATCCCCGCCACTGCAGTGTGGGAAGATTGACGCATCCCCTCAATGTGTGGAGAAAACCAGCGCATCATCTACAGAACCAACACCTCTTAGCTCGACGCATCATCTTTGGAACCAAAAAATCACTGCCACCTCTTGAAGATAATTGGTGCATTACTTCAACTGCGGAATGGAGACTGATGCATTGCTTGGCTGGACCCTGTACCTCGCTTTTGTGACCAGGATAAAGGTACTGTGTTCAGCAGGCCTGCGTGGCTCCTGTATCCGGCCCGCACTCCATCGCAGTCAGCCTGAACTCTTGACTTGCCCCGGTCCAGTGCAACCAGATAAACCTCATAGGTGCTATTTTTTACTTTTATTCTTTATAAATTCATATCTTGACTTCTACTCGTTGGTTTTTGTCATTTTGGTCTTGTTTTATTTATTAAAATCATATCTATTTTTCTAACCTGGGGTGAAGTCCTTTTGTGGTGTTTTCATTGTGTAACTGTGTGTTGTGTTGCACAAATACTTTACACATTGCCTCCTAAGTTAGACCTGCTTACTCAGTGCCAAGCTACCAGAGGGTGAGCACAGGATAATTTATGGTGTGTAACTGACTTACCCTGACTAGGATTGTGGTCCCTACTTGGACAGGGTGCAAACCTCTTCTGACTAGAGACCCAATTTCTAACATTGATGGCCAGCTGTGAGGATAGGACTTGTGTTTGTGCAGTACCATACTTAGTGTACACTATTACTCCATCCCTAAGACCTATTCAGTCCCTTTACAGTTCTCCCTAATTGGCCTTTTTGATTTTTTGCAAAAATCATGTCTCTGTCTAGAGACGCAGCATCTGCACCTGCAAAGATGGAATTTTAGCTGGAGACCTACACTGTGGTCCAGCTCAAAGACGTTTGTAAGGGGGTTGACCTATCCGCTAAAGGCTTCACCAGGAATGTGGAGATGCAAAATGCACTGAGAGCCTTGGTAGAAGCTCAAAGTGCCGGGGTCAGGGCCCCAGAAGAGGAGGAGCAAGAAATTGTGGAGGATGAAGACCTGATCCTGGAATGTGAGGAGGATATGAGAAAGCTTGAGGAGAGGCAAGCCACCATCCGGTCAGGAGCAATGGTTGTCCCTAGAGCAAGGAGCAGTGTCTCATCAAAGAACCTGACCCCAGAGGAGCTGGAGAACAGGAAGGAGGAGAGA
Source organism: Calotriton arnoldi (assembly GCA_963921515.1). Classification (NCBI taxonomy): domain Eukaryota; kingdom Metazoa; phylum Chordata; class Amphibia; order Caudata; family Salamandridae; genus Calotriton; species Calotriton arnoldi. The sequence goes on along the minus strand of CAWUFW010006582.1, from coordinate 905,251 downwards.
AAGCTAAAAATGGGGTATGCTAAGTTGGAGAAGGAGCAGGGTCTGGTTGAGAGGAGGCTAGCTCCGGAGGACAGGAATCGGGCCCATGAGCTAAGCCTCAGAGACCTGGACATCAAAGCACTACAGGTGGAGTCCAGCAGTAATGGTGGCAGCAATACTACAGTGTCCCCTGGTGAAGTAAGGGTCTGCATACCAAAGGACTTGGTGCTCAGTTCTCTGGTGGGGGATGACATAGACAAATGATTTGCAGCCTACAAAGTTGCTCCAAGGGTGCACAAGGTTCCTGAGGAGTCTGGGGGGGTAGTTTGTGGAGGTACATGCCTACAGTGGGGAGGGACACACTCTTAACACTGGAGGTTGGTGACCAGACACACTACACTGCAATGAAGGCCATTCTGGTCAGCAAGTTTGGACTGACCCCTGAGAAGTATAGGCAGAGATTCAGGAGCAGCCACAAGATCTCCTCACAGATATGGGTGTATTTCTTAGATTATGCCAGCAAGGCACTGAAGGGCTGAGTGAGGGGCAGCAAGGTTGCTGATTATTTAGGGCTGTACAAATTGATTTTGGAGGGGCACATGCTTGATATTTGATTTCCAGAGCTGTGCCAAAACCTGGTTGATAGCAATCTGACTGACCCCAGGAAGCTTGCTGAGGAGGCGAACATCTGGGTCAGCACCAGAGAGTCCAAGAAGGTATCTGGGGGGGACTCCAAAAGTGTGGTCAGGGTTCCCATCAATACATAGAGGGGGAGATAAAACTGAGTTCTCTCAAGGCCCCCAAAACAACTCACAGGGGAAAGTGTCCCATTCCCTAATCTGATCACCAGAAGAAGAGCTTACCTGACAAGAGTCAACAGCCACAAACTCCCAAGTGCCATGAGTGTTTTGAGTATGGGCACTACAAGGGGGATCCCAAGTGCCCAAAAAGAGCACAACCTCTCACTGGAGGAAAAGTCCCAACGGTGGTGAGTGTAGTGCAGGGGGAGGAGTTTGTCCCAGCAAGTGAGGGTGAGTTCCGTGAGGTTACCCTAGTGTCCATGGGTGACAGTGAGATGGTTCCTAAAATCCATGTGTCATCAAATATTGTCAAGTATGGACAATGAGTTACCATCAATTGGCAAGGTGTTTAGGCTCTGAGGGACACAGGTGCCAGTATAACTATGGTAAGGAGTCAGCTGTTGTTCCCAGAGCAGGTTATACCCAATGCATTCCAACAGGTTGTGATGGCTGACAACAGGGAGGTTCACTATCCAGTGGCCCTTGTTCCATTTGAGTTGGAGGGGGGAGTACAGGTCTTCTGAAAATTACAGTGAGCCCTGTCATGACTGTGGACTGTTTGCTAGGTAATGACCTTGAGCACACTACCTGGAATTAAGTGGAGCTCAACACACATCTAGAAATGTTAGGGTTGCCTGAGTGGATTTGTGCAACCACCAGGTCCATGGCTGCCCAGGATGGGAGTCAAGATGGACTGGAGCCTGGAAAAGTGGCCCAACTATTTGCTAAGAAGAGGAAAGGCAGAGGGCATGGGAAACAAGCCCCTGAATGTCTTCCAGGTAAGGTGGATGGGGCACCTGCAGTGGCCGCCCTGGAGCCCACTGAGGAGGGCATTGCTCCCCTTAGTGACATGCCAGAGCTTGCTGGATGGCAAGTGGAATGAGGAACCACCAAGGAGGAGTTGTGTAGGGCACAGAGGGAGAGTGTAACCCTGGAGGGCATGAGGCAACAGGCTAAAGCCCAAGCAGCAGTTGATGCCTCTAGAAGCCATTACATTTACTGTGAGAACAACCTCCTTTACAATGAGCATAAGGATCCTGTGCATGGGACAACAAGGGCCCTGGTGGTCCCTCAATGCTATGGGGCCTTCCTACTGGAGCTGGCTCATGACATACCAGTGGCAGGAATCCTGTGCCAAGACAAGACCTTCACAAGGTTTCTACCCCACTTTTATTGGCCTAGGATCAAGACTTCCTCAGATGCTTTCTCTAGGACTTGTGCAACCTGCCAGGCCAGTGAGAAGACAGGGCAGAGGCTGAAAGCCCCCCTTAATCCTTTGCCTGTCATCGGCAACAGGTTTATCCTGATTCTGGTGGCTCATACCACAAGGTACCTAGAGGCCATACCGCTGAGGACTGCACCTGCACCTGCAGTGGCTAAGGCCCTTATAGGTATTTTTACCAGAGTGGGTTTCCCCAAGCAAGTGGTGTCTGACAGGGACACAAACTTCATGTCTGCTTACATGCAGTCCATTTAGAAAGGAGTGTGGGTTAACTTACAAGTTCTCCACTCCTTACCATCCACAAACCAATGGATTTAACAATACCCTGAAGGAGGACAACCTACAGAAGTGGAAGAGAGTCAACCAAGGTCAAACACCAATGAACATATAAATGAATCATCTGCATTGGAGCCAAAAGGAACAACTAGTGTTCATATGACTCAAGGGCATCAGCAGGAAACATCTAAAAAGCCAAAGGACCAGTCCAACTGGCTCTTGGCCGAGGCAACAACCATTCCCCAGACTCCTCCGTGTGGCACCATCTGTTAAATACCATAGATGCAATTGGAACCGCAATGACATACCACGTAGACAAACTGGACACGCAAGTCGAGTTACTAAACGACCTAGCAACTCATGTTCAGGGGATAGAACAAAAGCTGCAGTCATTAAACACAATGATAACAAAAGTACAAGAGAACTGAGACATCTCTTATCATACATGTCACTGTCCTTTAATAATATACAAACTTGCGATGGTTCAAACCATGATGACAGAACTATTAGGGGAAGTGAAAGAATGCCTCACAAAAATTCCAACGGCCAGGAAGAGGCCCACAAAAATTGATATTAGCAGTAACCAAATGACGACTTAAATACATCTTCAACACCACACAAATGGAGTCCGGAATCAAAGTTGCCTCACATGTAGAGCCAATACAAACAAAAGGAGTGTCAAACACTCCCCTAAAACAGCAATCCCCAACTGAAAAAGCAGCAATAGCCTCCCCAATCACCAGTTCATAACCCTCCCTCACGAAAAAGGAATGCAAATGCTTAAGGAAAGTGAGGAAAAGCAAAGGGAAAAAAACTGAGTCTTCACATGCCATCCATACAAAAGCGAATCTCCGTCCATAATAGCAACGAAAAAACAGTCACAGAACTGGGTTTAGACAACAACCACGTAGCCCTCAAAGTAACACGTAGAATGAACCACACGCAGACAGTCACTGACCTAACCACAGAATCTATTAGACAAACATCTCCCATCATCATAATCTATAATATATTCAAATGCCCGGCAACACATGAAGCAAATAAGAAAAAAGCACAAACCGAACCTAGGGCCGGTAAAACTCAAACCCATATACAACCTCTCACAAAATCAAAGACTTCAGATAAAAACATGAGAACAAAGGTTGTTTCAGTAAGAGGCCCTTAAGCCAAAGAACTCAGCAATGAAGAGACCGCCACAGGCAGGAGGCCATCTACAACTGGGAGGCTAGAACACAGAGTTGGACAGATAAGTTTAATAGATACAAGAAGTATAGGAGCACTCCCCGTTACGGAGCTCCAAAGTACATCACCATACTACATGGAGCAAACATTCCACATAATAACATCTCTTCGAGGGCCAACCGAAGTATCAGTAGTCACTCCGACTTATTTCTCCAAGATGCAGCTGACGAACCTCTCAAGTCAGGCCAACGGCAAGATCGAGTTGATTCCTCATTACACATCAAGGGGCGCCCACGACATTTTAAATTGAAGCACAATACTAAGGCTACTAGAAGCCCTACCAGGCCTGTTGGACATCGCTTTAAGTAATCTAGAAAGAATTGAGTTTAAACCAAACCCCAATCAACCGGGGACCGACATCACAATCACAAGCTGGTCAGAAGCGATCATAGCTGAATATATATGGCAGCATAGAGAATCTTTTGCAATGTGGAGCATTGAGTTAAAAAAGGTGGCCCCAACACACTACCCAAGCCCATTACAATGCTCCAAACCAACGCCAAATATACTGAAGGGAGCAACAACTCCAGTATAATAAACGATGGATCACAAATCATTAGGAAAATTCTCACCAAAAGCCCCCAGAACCAAATAGTCAATTTCAAAGACAACCAGCAAGTCAGGTCCCACAGAAGTACAAACAACAGGAAAGCATGAGTCAAGTCTCAACATACTACCGCAACAGTTCAACATTGTAAGATCTGTTCTTGGAATGTGAACGGCTTAAGTAGCAAGGCTGAAGAGGACGACTTTTTAAAATTCCTTCAAGAACACGAGACTTTGCTACTTCAGTACACTTGACAGCTTACAAACACACCAATAGTGAGCTACAAAGAATATCACAACAAAGCCACAAAAGAAGCAACTTCTGGGAGGTCCAAAAGCGGTCTATCAATCTGACTCCCTACAGACATCCTCTGGGAACATGAAGAGGTAGACCAGGACTCAACTTGGATGCAGTGCATCAAACTAGCAGCCGCACCCTCCCTCACCCCAATAATTCTGAACATTTATATACAGCCAGCACTTAAGTACAAGGAGGAAAAAATCCAGTTATTGATTGGGTCGCTTAAAGCACCAAAAACCACAAACTCACAAGCAAGCATAATTCTGTCAGGGGATTTTAACATGAATCTTTTACAGAGTCCAGATAGTAAATTACCTGGACAAAAAAAGGCTAAGCAGGGCAACCAAAGTAGATGTAACATGCCTGGTAAAAATCTATTGCAGCGCTAGAAGATCTGGCCTTGTTCACGCTAAACGGATGAAGCCCTGTGGATTGCACAGCAGCCTTTATGAGAGTAACTAACAGAACCTGCTCCACCATAGACTTCACCCTGGCAGACCTGGACTTGTTTACACATATTTCCAACTTTAACATAAAAGAAAGATAGGACTGCGACCACTTTGCCCAAACATTCACCCTGGATCTTACTCCTGCCAGGACTCAGAAAGCCCATGTCCTCATTTTGGCAGCCCAGCCCTACAACTTAAAGCATCCCAAATGGAACGAAGACTCGATAGACGCCATCATGGCGGCCAGCACAACCCTTCAGACACATGTCAACGACAAGTCAACTCTGACAGAGGTTTGGGAGGACTTTGTAAAAATCTTAATCTCAAAATTCCCGGCCAAACCTTTAAGAGATAAAGCAGAAGACAGAACACAGCATGGCTTTATACCAAGGCACTGTACTGAGTCAGCTCTAATCATGGCAATGGAGGAAATATGCAAACAGTTGGATGGAGGAGGTAGAACCGTCCTGATACTTCTTGACCTATCAGCCGCGTTTGATATAGTGAATCATCTGGTATTGATGCAACGGCTGAAGGCAATAGGAATTAAAGAGGCGGCTCTAACCCTTCTAACCTCGTTCCTGGCTACAAGAGAACAGAGGGTGTGTTGGGACAATTTGACATCAAAGAAGTTTTTCCTTCCCTGTGGAGTTCAGCAGGGTTCAGCCTTGTCAGCAACCCTTTTTAACATATATCTTACGCCGCAGGCCAAGTTAACGAGGGTTCACATGTTCTCATTGGTAACTTACGCCGATGACATGCAGATCGTCATCTCCATTTCCTCAAATGCCGAAACGATGGCAGGGAGTTTCCATAGCTGTCTGAAACAAATTATGGGGTGGATGCATCAGAGTTACCTCAAACTGAATACCACCAAAACAGAGGTCATGGAGTTTGGGATAGGGCCTCCACTTTGGGATCAATTCTGGTGGCCGGCAGAAGCAGGTAGCTGCCCAAACTCCTCGGAAAAGGTCAGGAACCTAGGGTTTCTGTTTGACGTCCATCTAAACTTTGCCGGGCAGATTAACTAGGTGATGTCATCTTGATTCTTCCTGTTGAAAATGTTGCGTAAAGTCCTACCACTCATCCCTTTAGACCTCAGGAAAGTGGTTATAGCAGCCATAGTCCTCTCCCGCATCGATTATTGTAATGCACTCTTCCTGGGAGTTGACAAGCGCCAACTGCTAAAACTTTAATCACTACAAAATACAGCAGCTCGAGTGCTACTCAATATCCCTAAATACCAACATATCTCAAATAGTATTAGGGAACTGCACTGGCTTCCGATCAAGCAGTGCATTGAGTTTAAGGCTTTATGCCTGGTGCATAAAACACTGTATGGGGGAGGGTCGGGGGACCTACAATTTTTTTTTCAGTGGTATGTACCAAATCGGAAGCTTAGATCGACCAACAAAGGATTAGTTCAGGTCCCCAGGATACATAAGGCCAGATGGGGTGGTAGAAGTCTCTAATACAGAGCATCGAAGCTCTGGAATGAACTGCTGGCCATCATAAGGTTTCAGAATTCCAGACTACGGTTCAGAAAAATGCTAAAGACCTGGCTCTTCCCTGCTAGGGAATGAAGCAGTTGTATCCATCCGCTACTAGCTCCCCTGCTACACATAGCACCAAGACGCCTCGGCATTCGTGCGCTCTACAAGTCTCTTACTTACTTACTCTTAATTACTTACTTAGAAGGGAATACCGGTGCAGCTTGGTTCACTCAAAATCGAAAGACCATGAACAAAACAGCTCAATAAAGTATTTAGAACCACACGTTCTTGTGGTCTCCAACCAAGTCAGGATTCAATCGCCACAATCACAAAAATGAAATGTTCATATAAAAAACCGATTAGGGTGGCGAAGCACACAGATAACGAGGCCATTTGGATGAAAGTACTCCACGCTAGCTGGCAAAGAAACACTTTTGAGCCAAGATAAATAGCATATTAAATTAGCACAATCGGCACTACAATTCAGACATTACGGAAATTGTCTGGACACATCATATAGCCACAGTATATAACAACACGGGAAAGCACTGCACACCAACCAGACAGGCAGTGCCGCGAAGGGCCCAGCCATTTCCAAGTTTAAAAGAGACCACCATTGCCCTGACCTCACCAACAATACCAAAAGTCAGCTCCTCTTCATCAAACGTTGACAATGTTTCAACGTACCGAGCAAGCTTCACAGAAAGAGAGGCACATCTATGTAGGCACCTAACAACGTGGGCAAACCCTAACAATTACAGCCCTCAGTTTACTCAAAAGCCGGTCATGCACATCATAAAAAACCGAGATCCGAGGGGGCGCCAGGGCCAAATGGCCTACCCAATGATTTATTCAAAAGGGCCCCAAGCTTCTGGTCCACACATTTAACCCGTGTTGTCTATAAAAAGGAGAGTGGCCCCACTACTCCAAGAGACAGGGTTCCTTGAACCAATAATATAGTAAAAGAGAAAATTCTCTTGGAGAAATCACCAGTCAAATCAATCACACTCCACTGTATCATCTATCAGAAGCTACTCACTCTCAGTCTTAAAAGGACCCAAAAGGCAATTGAATAAAATCTGTTTAATGAAGCATAGATTTTAAAAAAACATAGAACAATAGATAAAATTCATATAGTTAAAAACATTCTCATAGAAAACATATTGTAAACTAATTATAAAACATCACAAATAAGAGAGACAACATTCCAGACAAACATTTGCCATTAAAAAACTGTCAATTTGAAGAAATCCGTAAGAGAAAGTGCAACATGTCACAAATTATTCATTGTTCCTCAAATTTAACAAAATCAAGGGGCGTCGACGCGTTTCGGTGGGAAAACAATATAAGACCACCTTCTTCAGGACAATAGTATAAATATCTCTCTAATTGATTATGCGGTATTCACCAGTTCTATGGTTGTTGCTATAGGGGTAAATGACCTTTTCCACCATCAAAGATCTGGTCATAAGCACATAAAACTCCTATTCTACTGGTTGCTCCCATAGATACTGGAGACTCAACCTTTCAGAAGTCCATAGTATGTTCAAGGAGGATTTTATAAGCAGGAGTCTCTATATTCCTGTTCTCCCGGGTATAATTCATAAGGTTTATAGTCTCCTAATAGATATTGGTTGAATTGCTTTATAAAAACCTTAGTTAAAATCTCAATATTCAGATCAACAATCCAGGTCGTGAAGATGATGGGGACTAACCAGCCCTCCAAATGGATATAGGTTCAGGAAGTAACTATCATCTCAGGAACATATTCATTAACTATTGTGAGTCTTCATCGCTCACAGATTTAACGTTCCAAGTCCTTATTTCAAGAATCTAGTTTTTAACTATATGAATTTTATCTATTGTTCTATGGATTTTTAAAATTTATGCTTCATTAAACAGATTTTATTCAATTGCCTTTTGGGTCCTTTTAAGACTGAGAGTGAGCAGCTTCTGATAGATGATACAGTGGAGTGTGATTTATTTGGCTGGTGATTTCTCCAAGAAAATGTTCTCTTTTACTATATTACCACACATTTAACCCCCTTGTTCACCTATGCGTTGGAAACAGGCACCATTCCAGATTCATGGCAAGACAGCATATTACAACCAATACACAAAACAGGGGAGTGCTCCAATCCTAACAACAACAGACTAATCACACTAATTGATGTGGAGGTCAAGATATACGCCTCAAACCTGTTGTCTGACCTAGAGGAATGGGCAACCAGCTTAAACCTATTTCCCAAAACACAAACTGGATTCCGCGCAGGAATGAGCACCTTAACCAACTTATCAGCAGTCTCTCTTTTGGCCGAGCAAGCCATCTCTAAATCAAGCACACTTCATGCATGCTTTATAGAACTCAAAGCTGCCTTTAATAAGGTCCCCAGGGCACAGTTATGGAAAAAAAATGGAACGTTGGGGAGTTTCAGCAAAACTGTTCGAGGCAATTATAAACTTCTACTCAAACTAACAAAATCTTCACCACCAATGGCTTAAAACAGGGGTGTGTCCTGGCTCCCTGCTTGATCAACATCTATACAGCAGATCTAGAGAACCCCCAATGCCAAGCACAGGGAGACTACCCTAAATTGGGCAATGAACAAATAGGAAGTCTGCAATATGCAGACAATATCGTCTTGCTCAGTAAAACCCCTCAAGGCCTACAGCAGCTGATTTGTCAATTAGTGGATTAAATGATAATCGTGCAACTAGACCTCAAATATAAAAAAATGAAGGTCCTGTGCTTCTCGAGCACCCACAAAACACAACCCAGATTTACCTGGAAGGCAAACGGTAACATCTTGGAACAGGTTGTAACTTACAAGCACCTGGGGGTACACTTTTATCGCCACCTCAACTACAAACAACACGTGTCATCTAGGCAAGTAAAAGCAAACAACCTGTTATCTGCATTTAAAACCTTGCAAAAAAAATTGATAGACTGCTCAACAAACCATCTTCTGAAGGTTAGAGCAGCAAAATTCATGCCTTCAATTTCGTATGGATCAGAATTGCTTAAAAGCAAAGGTGCACCAAGTTTGAACACCTTACAATATAGCCTTTTCAAAAAACTGTTCAGGATTCCACAAAATATATCGCAAGTGCACATCAGGCTGGAGTTTGGATAAAACAACCAGACCCCAGCCAGATAAGGCACCCTAACAAAATACTATTGGAGAATGAGGGCAGCAGTCACAAATACCTTGGCCCACCAATGTTGGCTCGAAAATAGAAAAACAAGCCAGAATAATGAACTCAGTCTACTCTGCGCTACACCAGTCACTTGTAGCTTTAAAATTAGAAGAGACCTGGCACATAATATCTGCATATCCAGAGTTTAAACGAGTTACCAACAAAGCTATCAGACTGCAAACATTCTCATTAGACAAAGCAGCTTTGGCGAACAACAGGCATGTGTTGGTGGTGATGCCAACATACAAAGTCTTAAAATCCCAACCAAATCTGTTGGAACACTTTTCAGAATTAAAAAAGCACAACCTGATGTTACTGAGGTTGGGAGTCTTTCCATTCAAAGACTTAACACCGAAATGGAATCAAACCTGGCCAACCCTGGAGTGCCGTCTCTATGGACACATCAATGAATCATTACTTCATCTACTATGCATCTGTCTATCCCTTCTACCCCTCCGGAAAAATCTTCTACTGCCAACACTAACACAGCTGCAAATAAGAACCTGCAGATCTGCAGTAATAAAACTAAGAGGAGGCTCCATGGTCCAGCTAGCATGCAAAGCAGTGAAGTTCTTGGACCTAGCAGCAAAGGAGTTAGAAAAAGGAAACAAATGAAACTAGGGTTCCCCCGCTCTCTCTTCCCACTTCGAAGCGAAAAGTCCTCGGCCTCTTAGACAAGGCCGTGGAATACCAATAAGAAAATGTAGAAGAGGTATATCCCCCAAACAGACTGGTTTGAGCCTCAAAAACCATCAACCGCTGCACTAAGACTGTTGTTACACTAGGAAAAAAGGCTCCAACTGTACACGCACATGGCCCAGCCCGAATGTGCTTTGACTGTTTACACGCTCCTTGCACTAGCACTTTGAGTTTTTACTACATTTGTCATGGTACCAAAATGATCGTATTAGTTGTAACCATGGAAGTTTCAACCCATGCGTGTTTGGATCAACTTCTACGAATTTAAAATGACGGATTACAGAAACTAGGGATGGACACCCTAGGACTCTGAACAACTGGTTTTAGTTTGCAAATCGAGAAATCTTTGTATTTCTTGGTTTTACGTTGCAAATCAATGAGTCTCTAATGAATTTTAAAATGCATTGACCTTTCCTTTTTTTATTATTTTAGTTGTATGATTTTAATTAATCAAACAAAAAAACATACTATCACTGACCCTGAAGGACATGATCAAAGGCCTGTCTGGGGCCTTGAGGTGTAAGTGGTACGTCTTCTTGCCATGCTTTCTCTTTGGTTACAGAGAGGTACCACAGTCCCTTTGAGCTTCTGTATGGACACCCTGTATGAGGACCTCTGAGTTTGGTGGAAGAAGGGTGAGAGCAAGCTCCTAGGAAGGTTCCCCAGGATGTAGTTAGCTACATGCTCACCTTCAGAAGCCAAATGGCTAAGTTGTGAAAGCAAGCATCAGACAAATTAGAGGCCAGTCTGGAAGTGATGAAGCAGTGGTATGACCAAAATTCTAACACTATGGATTTACAACCTGAGCAAAAAGTGTGGGTCATGGAACCTGTGGTGCTCAGGGTCCTCCAAAACGTTTGGACTGGGCCCTATGATATTGTTAAGAGGAAGTGTGAGGTCACCTACCTGGTGGACATCAAGACCCCTAGGCACCCCTATAGGGTGCTCCATACCAACCATCTCAAACCCCACTTTGAGGGGTCTGAGCTCACCATGCTGTTGGCGGCAGATGGTTGGGAGGAAGTGGAGAGTGAACGTCTCCCTGACCTCTTAGTCTCCAAGGAGAAAGATCGATCAATGGAAGGAGTAATCCTTTCCCCCAGTCTGACTACTGAACAGCAGAGGGACTGCCACCAGCTGCTGGGGCAGTACTCCTCTCTATTCTCCCTCATCCCTGGGACTACCCATCTGTGTACCCATGATGTGGACACAAGAGACAGCCTCCCTGTCAAAAATATATTTCACAGGCTGTCTGACAAGGTGAGGGCCAGCATTAAAGATGAAGTTTCTAAAATGCTGGAATTGGGTGTGATAGAACCCTCCAGTAGGCCCTGGTCCAGTCCTGTGGTACTGGTACTAAAAGCTGCCTAACAGGGCACCACAGCTGGAATCAGGTTCTGTGTGGATTACAGGGGGCTCAATTCAGTCACCAAGACTGATGCTTATCCCATCCCCCAGGCTGATGAGCTTATTGCCAGGCTAGGGGCTACCCATACTTACTTTATTTTGATCTTACATCAGGGTACTGGCAGATTGCCCTAACAGAAGGAGCAAAGGAGAGGTTAGCCTTCTCCACTCCAGAGGGCCACTATCAGTTTAGAGTGATGCCCTTTGGACTCCAGAATGCCCCTTCCAGAGGTTGGTGAGCCAGGTTATGGCTGAAATGGAGGCCTTCCGTGCTGCCTACTTGGATGACATTGCAGTCTTCGGTAGCAGCTGGAAGGACCACCCTTTTCACCTCCAGGAGGTGCTTTTCAGGCTCTGCAACAGGCAGGCCTGACTATCAAGGCCAGTAAGTGCCAGATGGGTCTGTGGTGTACTTAGGACACCTGGTGGGCAGGGGTAAGGTGCAGACCCTCCAGGCCAAGAGAGAGACTATCATGGCCTGGGAGCCCTCAAACCCAAGACTGAGGTCCGAGCATTCTTAGGCCTCACTGGGTAGGGAGGTTAGGCCAGGAATATGGCACCATTGTTGCCCCCTTGACAGAGCTGACTTCTAAGAAGCAGTCCAGAAATGTGATTTGGACAAAGGCATGCCAAAAAGCATTTGACTCCCTAAAGCAGGCCATGCACACAGTCCCTGTGCTCAAAGCCCCTGACGTTTCCAGGGAATGTATTGCACAGATAGATGCCTCAGAGCATGGTATTGGGGCAGCACTTTTACAACTTAATGAAGAGGGCCTAGACCAACCTGTAGCCTTCATCCAGGAGTTTACTTCCCAGGGAACAAAGGTGGAGTACTATTCAGAAAGAAGCCTTTGCTGTGGTCTGTGCACTGAAGAAGTTGAGGCCATACCTGTTTGGGACTCACTTCCTGATCCAGACTGACCACAGACCCCTGAGGTGGCTAATGCAAATGAGGGGTGAGAATCCAAAATTATTGAGGTGGTCCATTTCCCTACAGGGTATGGACTTCAGGGTGGAACACAGACCAGGGGTAGACCACACCAATGCTGATGGTCTGTCCAGGTTTTTCCACCTTAGTGATGAGAACTCCATAGAGGTTGGGTAGATCTCCCCACTTTCAGCTGGAGAGGACACATGTTAGACCTGTCCATCTTGGCGTGGTCTTCCCCCAAACATCTTGTCTGCTTGCCTCCTCTTTTGCTGATTCTTTTTGTTGGACTTAGGACTCTGAGTACTTTACCACTGCTGGCCTGTGCTAAAGTGCATGTGCTTCTCCCGTAAACATGGTTGCATTTGGTTTATCCACAATTGGGATATTTAATTTATCTGTAAGTACCTAGTAGAGTGCACAATCTGTGCCCAGGACCTGTAAATTAAATGCTACTAGTGGGCCTGCAGCACTGATTGAGCCACCCACACAAGTAGCTCTTTAAAGTTAAACATGTCTCAGGCCTTCCACTGCAGAGCCTATGCATGCAGTTTTACTGCCATTTCGACTAGGCAGTTGAAACCCTTTGCCAAGCCTTAAACTTCCCTTTTTCTACACAAGAGTCACCCCTAAGGTAGGCCCTAGCTAGCCCATAGGCTGTGTAAGTAAAGGATGGGAGGGAGGAGCTGACACTTACACCTGAATAGGCAGTGTCCTGACCCCACACAAAGGGTTGATTACCCCTCTGTAGTGAGTCTGGAGCCAGAGGTGGAAAGAAAGGACCTCTGTGCACTCCAAAGACTCTTTTTTGAAGTCACCCCCACTTTAAAGTCACAACTGGATATAAGTACTGAGTCTCTGACCCATCAAATCAGACACTTCTGGACCTGTAAAGAACCTCTGTCAGAAGAACTGCTGTGCTGATACAAGGACTGTCACTCTGCTGGACAGTCGCTCTGGAAAAACTGCTTATCTACTGTGCTGCTCTGCTGCCTGATGCCCTCTGACCCTGCTGAGGAAGAACTGGACTTGCCCTTGAACCCAGAGTGATCTCCAGGAGGGGCTTGTTGGCTAGCCTCCTGTTGCTTGAGACTCAGGAATATAAAAGTCTCATCATTTGCCCATGTACCTGGTCCATTGGAAGTGGACCCAGATACTTGCTCTAGTGAAATTGATGCATCTCCATTCTGCATGTAGGAGAACTAATGCACCAATCCTGTTGCAGAAGCAGAATCGGCGCATCGCAGTCAGAACCAGCGCATTGCCTTAAAGAATCGATGCATCAGAACCAACGCATCACCTCTGCTACAGTGTGGGAAGATCAATGCATCCCTTCGACTGCGTAAAGAAACCCAGTGCATCATCTACGGAACCAATGCCTCTCGGCTTGGTGCATCATCTTCAGAACTGACGCATCACCTCGACTGCAGGTTCGACACTGACACATTGCTGGGTTGCACTCCGCATCTCGCTGTTGCGACCAGGATCAAGGTACTTTGCTCAGTGGCCTGCGTGGCTCCTATATCTTGCCCACGCTCCATTCCAGTCGGCCTGAACTTTTAGCTTTGCCCCTGTCCAGCGCGACCAGATAACCCCCATAGGCACTTACTGCTTCTAAGAGCAATTTTTACTTGTATTCTTTAAAAATTCATATCTTGACTTCTACTCATTGGATTTTTGTTGTTTTTCATCTTGGTTTATTTATAAAAATCATATCTATTTTTCTAACCTGGTTTGGAGTCCTTTTGTGGTGTTTTCATTGTGTGTTACTGTGTGTTGTGTGGCACAAAAACTTTACACATTGCCTCCTAAGTTAGACCTGCCTGTTCAGTGCCAAGCTACCAGAGGATGAGCTCAGGATAATTTATGATGTGTAACTGACTTACCCTGACTAGGGTTGTGGTCCCTACTTGGACAGGATGCAAACCTCTGCCAACTAGACAGCCAATTTCTAACAGCCAGGCATGAAGTGTGTGAGAAAATCAAGACCTGGGTTGAGCGTAGATTCAAGGAGCCAGAATAATCAAGAAAGAGACATTAGTGAGTGCAGAGTATAACCTCTTGTGAGCGTAATGAGTTGCATGAAAAAGCATCAAAGATGACAATACATCGGGCATAAAAAAGTTATGGTTAAAACTTATTTAAACAGCAAACTAAGCCCCAAAATATGTGCTAGGGCCAGCCAAATAACAGCGATTTAGAAATATTCCTTTCCCCGAAAAATAGTAGTAATGGAGCAAACAGTTGTAGAGAGAGACACTAAAAGTGTATTTGTTTCTAAATAAAATGTAAGGGGGTCCCCGAGATCCTATATTTCTTAGACAGGGCTTCGAACGAGTCACCTGTGGGCTGACAATTTCCGTATGTGGGTAATTCCCCTATGCCAGGAGATATTAAAATATTAGAGAATGCTTCACTGCACAATGCTCAGAAAGAAACTTGCAGGGCAACCCATGGAAATATCTCTCACAATCTGACCCTGATGGGAGGTAAACGTGCGCTTACATTTCTAAATTCTGTCCAACACTTGAAAATGACACTTCAGTTTCCAACGGATTCAAACGTGATGTGTTTTCTTCTGAATTAGATGCAAGACAAAATTATTGTAACCAAATCGCTAAACAAGATTTGGTTGACTTTTATATGTGGTCTCAACGTGCTGTAACTTTTTTCCTCCCAAGCCTGCCTTTGAAGTCTGAATATCATCAAAGGAGCATTTCCATTACGTACAAAAAGACTGCCCCTATAAAAATGTCTCTCTGTGAGCAATTCATGTAAAAGCAGGCGTTTATAGCCTTCTGCTCTTTGTGTAACAAAAGAGAAGCGTAATTAAGTTATGCTGTTGTGTATGAGGCACCCATGGTTTTTTGGTTAGTAATGTGGTGAGTAAACATGTGTTTCATAGCAACATCCTGGTGAGTGAATTTCGTTTTTTGCAACAACGTCTGTTTTAAGTATGCTACCATCTAACAGCTTTTTTTTTAAAGTTGTATTAACAAAATAATCGATCTAGAAAGAATTATGCATATACCACAGGGAAATAAATTTGTAATTTTGGCCACCAGCAATAATGATTCACACATTTTCAGGGGCAGGTACTAGTCACATAGCAAATGTAACTAAACCCACTTCCTCCCATTCTCCCCAAGAGACAATCACGCTATGACCTCAGCGTCCTTCGAACTGACCAGTAAGAGGAGCCACCAAGGAGGCTTAGGGTGCAAAAATAGCCCACTTAATCAATTCGTTAGAGTAGCAATCTTGACTTACACCTCTTACCCAAGGAACTTAATGAATGTAACTAATTAAGCCCTTGACTGGGGGAAGGAAGCAGGCCATTCAACATGAGCAATTCCTTAGGAGATTAATGACTTGGATTATAAAGAAGTTGGACCAGGACAAAAAACACAGCATTGTGACAGAGCAAGCATTGGGTTGTCCACAATGTGGTAATAGTCATAAACATTTAGAAATAATCACACTTAGAAAGAGGAGAATGCCTCTAAGGATTGTTTTGAGGAGGAAGGTGTCCCTTTCTGCACAAAACAAAATCCTGCCTGGAATGCTGGTACCCTTGCATCTGGCACGAGGGGGCCTGAGTTGGCACTAGGCAGCCACTAGTGCACCAGTACAGGAAAGTGCAGGAATGTGCCCTATTGTGGTAAATATGGGCCATTCCTTCACTCTCAATTTGACACAGCAAAGAAGTTGTCTTACTGCATTGCACCGCATACAAGTTTGAGAAATCTGGCCCTGGTTCTGCATAATGGAGACAGTTGTAGTTTAGAGTGGATGGATTTGTTCTTCCTCGGGAGCACTTTAATCCATGTGCCGTCAGACAAAGTGGAAACTAGACAACAAATTGGAATGTCAGTTGCCTTGTCAAATGCAAAGCCATATATCTCCAGCACATGATTCTAGCATTGAGATTCCTTTTATTCCCTTCACGTATATCCCTCTCAAACTAGTGAGAGTAATACAAAAAGTGTCTTACAAAATGAAGTGGTCTTAAGGTACTTGTGATGGTATTACTCTTTTCCCCACCAATTGCTCCACACTTGACATACTGTGGCACATTCACTGTACTGTGGTGACAGGGACACAACATCTGGCTCATCACAGCATCTGAGTTCTTTTAGTGGCCTCTCTGCCATGAGTCATCCTTTTTTTCCTCCCTCTGCATTGGGACTTAAAGACTCCTGTTTCTGGGCTCTCACATCCAAGGAGAAATCCTCATCTTCACTTCTTCTTACTGCAGGGTCACTTGTTGATCATTCCACTGGCTCCTTCCAATGTCCTTTATGGCAATGCTTTCCTTTCTGTGGGGCTCTTCATCAATGCCTTGTTTAAATGGCTCCTTCATAATTATTCCTCTCGCTGGGTCATAGATTCCTAACTACAGGTAGAATAATCTGCCAAATTTCCTACAAAACACTTCAGGGTTTATTTACAAGCCCCTTGCACCCCTGGTACGTCACTTTTTGTGACTCACCGGTGGTGCATTTTTCTGCCCCATATTTACACAGACACGTAAAGCCACCCTGCGTGGCTTTTTGTGTCCTTGTAAATACAGCCCTTTTTCACACAGCACTTTGTGTGAAAGTGGCGTGCCATGGGTGCTGCTGTGGGTGTTCTGACGTAACACCCATGGCTTCTGCTGCATTCCCAGATTTATAACCTTTCGTAAACCTGGGTTGTGTCAGAATGCTACGGGTCCCCAGGGGAGATGTAGGGAGGTGCAACGAGGAGAAATGTTTTCATTTCTCCTTGTTTCTTCCTCTTTCTATGCGTGCTGCATTCTGCAGCACTCATAAAAAGAGGAAATCAGCTCTTGTGATTGTTTTTGTGCAGGAAGGTGTCCCTTCCTGCACAAAAACAATCCCCCCTGAAACACAGACACCTTTGCACCGGTGCCTGCGTTGGTTGGCGTATGGCAGCCAATTGTGTGCCTGCGCAGGGGAAAGCCCAGGGATGCAACATATTATTGTAAATATGTTGCATCCCTGTGCTTTCAAAGTGACTCAATGCGGCACAGCCAAATGGCTTACGGTGCCGCGCTGAGTCACTTTCTCGTAAATAAGGCCCTTCCTTCATAAAAAGCCACCTTCTCTGTTTCCTGGTGAAGGGAAGGTAAATGGTAATAGAGAAATCTCAGACCCCAGATGTGAATACTGTTGGGGTAATCTGTAACACTACCTAAATGTGATTTTTGCTGCGACAAATGTTCTCACGCTGCCATTGATTTTATACTAAGGGTAATTTGCACCTAAATGTGTTTTCACCATGCCTGGGCGAAATGTTAATTATACAAGAGTATTAGGAGCAATTTTATTATTTACACATTACTCTTGTGATGTGAAATTACCGAAATTATGCAATTTTGCCAACTTGAATAATTAAAAGTCATTTTGGGCAAACATACAACTGCACGAGCACAGGAACAGTGAGCTGAGAGAGAGTGAATGTCTGCCGGCTACTGATGTTCGTGTCCTGTAGCAGATAGTGCTATTTTCTTAGCACAAAATGCATCCTCTGGCCCGCTTTGGGTGTGAGGGTGCATTTTGCACTAAGAAAATAGTGCTAAATGCTGGATTACGCTTCTCAAATGGTAATTATGAGTAATTGTGCTAGAGAGAATTATGCCAGTTATGCCCACCCCTAATCTTCTCACTTCCGTTGATGTTGCACCAAGAGAGAATTTGCACCTAAATGTAGTTTTGCGCTAAGATAGTTTTCTTCCTGAATGTAATTTTTACTACTGAAAAGTTTGCCCACTCTTGTTGATATTGAATCAAGATTTGTTTAGCACAAAATATAAATTTGTACGTTAATGTGATTTGCATCCTAAATGTGAAACTGCAATCCTGCTTACTTTGCACCTGGGGGATTTTGCGCTTAAAAATAAGTTTGCACCTGAAAGTAATTTTTACATCTAAATGTGGTTTTGCAGCTAAATGTGATTATGCAAATACATGTGGTTTGTGTAACTAAATATTTTTGTACTTATGGCTGCTGTTACACCATCAGTGATTTTTCATCTTAGTGTAATGCACACCTTTCAAATCAAATGTGGCAATATACTGCCAGAATTTCTCAATGTACTATATGTTACCACAACTATACTCTTTTCTCGTTGTCATTTGCACATTCCATTCCCAATACTACTCCTTTTTGTGCAAAAATTATCTTATTTTTAAAGTAAGTATGCATTCCAGAAATCTTACATCGGTTAAAAAACAGGCATATAAACGTGGCACGCAGTCTTATAAACAGTACAGATATCATAATGGAACAGATGTAGTTTGCATTACCAAAAGTCAAGCACCAATAGAGATCAACAGACACATAAACAAACATTAAATGAAACAAACTTAGGGGCATATTTACAAAGAAATTTCAGAGCACAGAGCTGTGGCAAATTTCGCAGCGCCTCGCTCTGCCATTTACAAAACACAGGGATACACCGTATTTACAGCAATACAGTGCATCCCTGTGTTTTCCCTAGCGCTGGCACTATAAATAGCTGCCTAGCGCCAACAGGTACTTGCGCTGCAGGGAATGATTGTTTATGTGAAGAAACAAGTCCCTTCTGCACATAAACAATCAATAATGGTGATTTTTTACTTCTATGTGCAGCACAATTAACATAGCAAATTGACATTATTTAATGTTTGTTTATGTGCAGGAAGGGACAGCTTCCTGCACACAATCATTAATGACGTTTTGCTCTTTCTGTGTGCTGCAGCACACACATAGAAAAAGCAAAAACAATGTGAAATAAAAGTATTTCTCCTCGTTGCCCCATTCAAACGCCTTCTATTGTATGGCGTTAGTATATGGCGCTGCCTCAGATTTACAGATCCTTGTAAATCTGAGGCAGCGTCAAAAAGCAGTGGGTGTTGTGGTAAACGCCCACAGCAAAACCCATTGCAATCCCCTTTCACGCAGATACCTGCATGAAAAGGTACCATATTTACAAAGTGGCGTCATGCCACAAAAAGTGGCTTAACGCTACTTTGTAAATATGGTGCAGGTCACTGTGCCACCAGAACATTGGTAAAAGTGACATACTGGTTGAGTATCCCCTTATTTAAAATGCCCCTAATTGCGAATCACACAATCAAAAATGTTTTGATCCATTCCCAAATGTGAAAGTACAGCCCATTAATGGCAGTCATGTCATGCAATCTGGCAAGGAGTGTGGAAGGCATAACGATCAGGCCACTAACGTGTAATAGCTTGGCCCAATTAGTTTGCCAGTAATGCTGTAGAGTGCTGCAGTTCCAAGGGCTATGTAACGAGTGACACCCCTCGCAGTCACACCTCCAACATTTCAAGTGGTAGGAATGCCTTCCTTCTACAGTTTCAAGGGAAACAAGTACCATCTTTTCAGTACTTGAAGTAAAAGATGCTTGAGTCTGGCTTCCCTAACGTATGCCGTATTACATAGAGTGCCCCGGGGGCGCAACGGGAGTTTGCACTCGCTTTGCAAAACCCAAGGGGCACTTTGGTTTTACAGAAGGTGCCTCAGACGCTTGTGTGGCTTCTTCTGTTATATAGATAGCACTGGCGCACATTAAGCACCGGGCAATCTTCAAGGGGGCATTCCTCATTTGCATAAGGACTTGCCCCATGCAAATAAGGGAATTCCTTTGCCTCTGCGCCCGCGGCGTATTACTGACGTGTGCGCAGAGTCAAAGAACCCCTCAGGAGGTGCACTGACAGTGTTCCACCGAAAAGGTAGCACACTGTCAGTGCGCCCCCTGATGGCAGCCCTCTACCTGGGGAAAAGGGGGTCCCATTGACCCCCAGACATCCCCTTGCAGGCAGGTGCAGTCACTGACTGCGCCCGCCAGCAAGGTGATTTCTTATCCCCTTCAAAAGTTCAGGTGGATTGCCGCCTGCACTGTGAAAACACTGAGCGGCTTTAAAGCAGCCGCTCTGTTTTTTACCCAAATGCCCTGCCTCAGGGCATCGCAAGTTCGCGGTTTCCATGGCGGTGGAGCATTTATCGGAATAGGGCGAATTTTCATTGTTTACGCCGGGTGCACCTTTTTAAAGGTGCGCCCAGCGCAGACAATGAAAATGCACTTTATGTGTAATAGGGCCCCTGTTGTGCTGTGGTAGAAGTGAAGACCAGTGTTCGAGAGAGAACTTCTTCAGAGTATTTCACCACTGTATCTTAGAGGCTTTGAAGAATGATTCCTTGATAAGGACATTGCACAATGCTGATACCACCCCTTGGAAGATGCCCAAATACCAAAGATTCTTGTACTTTCTAATGCAGTGGTATACTTGGCAGTATCACCATGAGTAAGAGATGATAGGTCAAATTTAGTTTGAAGCGTACAAAGAGTTTCAAGAGGCTTGTCATAGACTAGTTGATATAAATGAGTGATCACTTTGATGATGCACGCCACATAATATATTGGAGACCCATCGCTCAATAGACCTGCGTTGAGCTAATTGGGGGCTGATCCATGAAGTAGGCAGTTAACATTTGGGTTCAGGTGTGCTCTCTTCAAATGAACAAACATGGTTTTGACTAGGGGTGGGGTAACTCGAGTAATTTGCTGATTCGTAAATAATAATGCAAACTTTCAGCAAAATGATGCATATTAGACTTACACGAGGAGTGTAATTCTGCACTTAGAGCTTTTTCTTAGTGCAAAATGCACCCTTGCATCCAAAATAGATCTTAGGATGCATTTTGGACTAAGAAAATAGCACCAAATGAAACGGAACATGAACACCAGCAGCCACTTGCACTCTGTTCCTGTGCTCTTTCGGTAGGTATGTGTGCCTCAAATTACTCTAAATTATGCAAATGGGAATAATGACATAATTTTCTGTAATTTCACATCACAAGTGTAACATGCAATTACCAAAATTACTCCGATTACTCCAGCGCAAATAAAATGTAGTCCCAGCTTAGTCTTGACAATCAGGTTGTATAAAAATGGGGGTATCCTTGGGCATATTGCTTTGTAGCCTTGTGCAGGTAGCATATACTCCTGGCAATTGAGCAGTTGTCAGGCCTAGGGAGTTAGAACCACAAGTGTTTTTACACTTGCACATCCAATTTTGCTAAAATCAGGAGCAGGAACATATAGAACAAAAGGCTGGTGATTATGGCACACAGGAAGATTGGGATCGGAGCATAAAAGTTAGCATTCTGGCATTTACACAAAAGGTTAGGCTTTTGGACTACTTCCTGTTTCACAGAGGTCTGATTTTCAGGTCAGGGGTGGAATTGCAGCACAAAAGAACAAAGCAACAACTTCCTTAGTGCCTGGAAACTGTGTGTAAAGCTGAGGTTCAATGCCCCTGCTACAGCATTGCACCAGGCCTGTCCATCCCTCAATTGTGTTATGTTTTGTTTTGCTTCAGTTCTCTTGTTTTCTTCATATTTTGTCCTTGCTGTGTTTGTACATTCTCTCCTGCAGAGAGACAGTGCAGCTTGATGCTTGTCCTCTTTCTTGGTCATAATGAAGTCTTTCAAATATTGCTCAGCAATCACCAGAGCACCACCAGAATGAGGGCTGGTAGATCACAAATACCAAGCGTCTTATTCAGCTGTGACTTCCTTACATAATTAAATTGCTGATTTTCTACTCCCATGATATTCTGGAGATAGTTGTGTTATCACGTGCCTACCTCTTTTCCTGGTTCCTTCAGTAACTTAAGACTTCCTCATCCTGAATCTCCAATTACTGGACATTCTGATAGGGACAGAAGGTGTGTAGTGTGTTACTCTCTTCCTTATTCCCCAATTTCCTGCCTGTTGTAGGGATCTACTTTATATTTGCCCACACCAACAACAGAGAAGAAAGGACAAGGAGCATATAATTCAACATCAGCCCCAAATCGGAAAGTCTGCCAGGCCCACTATGAACACAGACATAGGTCCACCACAAGTTTAACCTTGGCCCAAGCTATCTGTAAGAAACAGGACATCAGAAACTAGCCATTTTGTTAGATGCAATTAACCAGATTGTGTTACCCTTGATGGATCATCAGCCAAGTACATCAATAAGTATAGATACTGCTGCAAAACCATCACCGGTCTGAGTGTATCACCAGGGTGCAGCAATGTCTTGGTTGCCGGAACCTTACACTCTATTGGCCTGATTTACAAAGGTAACTTACACTTTGGAGTAATTTCCACTTTTGAGTAAGTCTACTAGTTTTTAGACTTTCCTAAAATTCAAGTATAAAGCTACTCAAAAGTGTAAGAGGAAATTACAAGTATGAATTACTCAAAGTGTAAATTACTCAAAAGTAAACGTTACTATTGTGAATAGGCCCTGAAGTTCATGAGTAGCCCCCAGACCCTTTTGGTGGAGGCATGTAAGTTAGACTTTTGGAGTAAATTTACATTTGGATTCTATGAATAGGCAAAACCGTACTCAAACGTGTAAGTTACTCAAAAGTGTAAGATACCTTTGTGAATCAGACCCTATGTATGATAGTGGCACATCTGACAAGTATAGCTGGATAATTTGCATAATTTTATCCAGCAGTTGTGAGCCATTTTTGGAAAATGTCTGTCCGTTCACTCTGGATTGTTGATGTTATAATACAGATCTTGAGATATAGTGGAATATATTGCACATTTTCAGAAACTGACAGTAGATGCGGCCTGAACTGATGAAGGAGTGGTAGATGTCTTTTATCAAGGTTTATGGGATGATTTGAAAGCTGCTCTCTCACTGTAGTGAATAAATGTACACCACCCATAGCTCTCATCGATTTAACCCCTCACATTGATGTGCAACAGAAACACAGATGGAATGAATGCTAATGGTCAACAAAGGGATATGTGGTCAGTTCAACCAGAGGACATATTTCCACTAAAGAGGCCTCTTTCCAGTATAAGGTCACAGAATGTGTCAGTGACTAGCAATATCCTTATAATGTATAGTAGAGGAAACTTATTCTCATATATCGATGAACATGAACTGCTTTCCAAAAAAGGTGCTTTTATACACCGAAAAAATTATTTGGAAGAGGGCATTCATCCTCTTTTAGTGAGGACTCGTCATAAAAAGTACAGTTCCTTAAATTCATGGAGTGTGACAACTTATGGCATGCTCACTAATCCCTTTTATTCTCTAGGTTTGATTACTGCAATTTATACTGTACCTGAAACAGTCATGGAAAGGTAGATGCTCTCTCAATACAAGCAGAGGATAAGGAAGAGAAACAACCAGCCCCTTCTATTCTACTTACTTCTTCTCATGATCATCAGAAAAAAATCCAGTTTCAACATGTCCGAATGGGGCACAGCATGATGGATCAAGACAAATAGTTATCTGACACTCCAGGGAAAATAACTCATCAGGATGCTTTCCTTTTCCAGGAACATTGACTCTATCTTCCTATTCCAGAATTACAAAACAGTGCCATTTACAAATGCCATGATTTGCCGGCAGCAAGACATCCAGGAACATGCAAGACAAAGGACCTAGCTAGTAGACATTTCTAGTAAAGAAATCTTAAAAAGTCTGTCAGGGATTATGTGCAAAGATGTCTTGTCTGTGCTTAGGCCAAGACATCTCACCAACAACCTGTAGGCGTTCTGCAACCACTGCCCACATACCAACTACTTTGGGGTGTGATCTCCATGGACCACATTGTGGACCTTACTAGCTCTTAATGGTGTAGTACTATTTTGTGGTTAATACAGCGTTTACAAAAATCAAAAGCAGACTATAAAAATATACGGATAGACCCAGCTTTCCATCACCTATCTTCAAGCCAGGGATTGTTTGGTTATCATCCAAATTCCTCTCTGCGACAGCTTCTCCCCCCATGGTGCCTGCCACAAGGTGCAGGGATGAAGAGGGGGGCACCATAGGTGCCCCCTCGGCCCTCAACTGGAGGCCACAAGAGAAAGGGGGCCCTTCAAGGGCCCCTCAAACACGCTTTCCGACAGGGTTTCCATGTCGGAAAGGCCGGCATGGAAACCCTGCCGGAAACCGTGCTTCGTAATCATGAACGGCATAAACCGCCGTCCATATGGATTATGGGCCAGTTCCAACTGGCAATGGGCTTCTAGAGCCCATCGGAAGCCAGCCAGAATGACTGGCCGGTTTCAATTTCCAACCGGCTGTATCATAATCTGTCTGTTGGAATTAAAACGACGATGTCGGTCATAACTTTATGACCGACATCGTAATCGGCCCCATAATGTTCATGCTCCTAGGCTAGGAGCAATGTGCCATCCTGCCTTTCAAGGGAAACCGGCTTCTGCCTTTTAGTTGAAGGTAGAATTTATGGCCGTTCTAGGGGGTCCAAGAGATTTTGAACAGCAAGTTGGGTTGTACTTGCACATGCAATCCTGATAAAATCCAGAGCAGAAAGATACAGAACAAAGGGCTGTGTGTTATACCACACACGAAGATAGTGGCTCAGGCACAGAAGTTATTCTTCTAGCTTTTACACAATAGATTCTACCTTGGAACCATTTCCTGTAATACAGAGCCTGAATTCTGGATCATGGGCAGACCAGCAGATTAAGAGAGTAAGGTAGACACTTCATCTGTGTATGGCAGCTTTGTTTATTGCTGAGGTTCCATGCTCCCAATACAGTTTATCAGCCAGCCTTTCAGTTGCTCATGTTTGTTCTTTTTCTTTGCTTCTCCTTGCATTTAAAATCCTTCACTGGACTTGCAGTGGGTTTCTCTCTTCCATATTCCCAATTTTCCCCTTTCTGTCACAGTGACCTGCTATATATTTGGCTACAGGAAGAAGGGAAGATAGGCATTCATGCTGGATTCAACATCCGTCAGACACGTGACAGCAGCCCCGATTAAGTCAAAGGGATTTCTAAACTCATGCTTATGGGTACATCTAGGTATTTCAGTTCTCTGAAGACCCATTTCATATCATAGCCCTAAAACCTGGCATTTGCTTTGATAGTAGAGTGGTACAACGGCAAGGCCTCAAACCTATCCCAGTTTTTTTTATATTCCAGTATCCTAGAGAATGGTTATATTAAAGACATCCAAGAGGATCTCTCCGGCCTGGTCAGGGTGAGTAGGATATCATCAGTGCAAATATACGTTTTAAACTTTCCCACTGAGGTGGGAATGCCTTGTATGTATTCCAAATCTACAATCACTGTGAGCAAGGGATTCACGGTCAAACGGAACAGGAGAGGGGACAATGGGCAACCTTAACAGGTGTCTTGGTTAATCTTTATAGATGGATAGCCACCAAAGTTAACATTCATGGTCTGTGAGTCATGTAGTCAATGGACAATGGAAATAAAGCTGTGGCAAAGCCTGGCCCTCTCCAAGGGTTGAAATACATATACCCATTGTATGAGGCCAAAGGTTTTTTCTGAATCGAGCAAGAGGGCCAGTGCTTCCTCCATAGAATCCTTTGCTTGCCACAAAATGCATGCAAAGTTTCTGAGGTGGTGCCTGAATGAGCAGACCAGTGCGAACCCAACCTGGACTTCAATTACAAGGGGCAAAATCACCATATGCAATCCAGAATCAATTTTTTTGGCAAAGATCTAAGTTCCAAATCTAGCACAGAAACGGGGAGACAATTGAGCAAAGTCATGGGTTTTTACCATCCCTGGTAACAAGTGATATGGTGGCTTTGTTAGAAATCAAACCCAGGGTACCTGAGAAGTCGGCTTCCTTAAATGCTGCATGTAACCAAGGGGCTATTTGTGGTTTGCCGGTCTTATAGATTTCCAAATTAATCTGTCCTCACCAGGGAATATACAGGGGGGTGTCACCTCTGCAATCTCCTATTTTGTAATCTGTCTCGCAAGTAGGGGCCTCCCGTCATGGTTTAAGACAGGGACCAATAGGGATCAAACAAAGTTCTCCTCCCCTTCCAGTATACGAGAGGGCTCCTAGACACAGAGCTCCTTATGACAGGGAGCATAATCTTCAGCTCTACCAATGGTGTGTGTAAGGCATTAACCCATTGTGTCATGTTTAGAAGCTACGAATATCTGTGATTCCCTCTAGTCCAACTGTATAGCCAGTAACCTAAATGTTTTTTCATCATGCTCATAGTGTTTCAGTCCATCTAAGGCAATGTTAGTTGAAGAGGTGAGCTATCCATTCCCTCTTGAATTGTTGTAGTATTGGTACTGTTTTCATGTTGGGACGGCTTTCTTTTTCTCCTTCCTCCACTACTTAGTCTCTATTATGAGATGTCGGATCTCCACATCTGGTGTTGACCTTCAAAAATTGTTTGATTGTTGATTGTTAGCTAGATAAACAGGAGTCTTCATGTACAGGGTATTGTACGGGACATAGCTGATCTTAAAGATGTTCCTGGCTTGCAGGGGGAGCCAGTTCAGATCCTTTAGTGCAATAGTGAGGTGGCAAGATTTCTTCAGGACCTTGATGACCTGTGCTGTTGTGTCAAGGATGCCTTTCAGGGGAGCAATGGTGGTGCCTAGGATGCCGTTGAGTAGGGTGTTGACTCCATCTAAGTGGGAGAGCACTAGGGCCTGAACTATCACTCAGATGTCTTATGCTGGAAGAAAAGGTTGGACTAGGCTGTTTTGGTCTTCTTGGCAATGTGTTCTTTGAGTGAGATATTCGATTTGAGGGTGAAGACATTGGTGTATTTTATCAGTTGGGGTACCCTACTCACAATAAAGGACCTATCCTGGAACTGATTTTCATAAACAAAATCACAAACAAATCTTTACCTCTTTCAAATTGGAAATTGGATTAGTTAGGCTATTTCTTCAGACATATCAAAATCTTAAACACATTTAAAACAAGCAATGGCAGAGCCAAAAAGTCTGTGCTAATGTGCTAATAAATGCAAATATAGGCATGGTCAAATGTGCTAACTTGTTCTGGACTGCCTATGTCTATTCCCTCTTTTATATCCCCCATACATGTGATGCTGCTTTTTGTTATTCCTTAAGCTTGCACTGATGTTGTCATACTGCACCACAAGCAAGTATAATAAACAAAATAGAGCACAGCCATAGGAGGCTCAGAAAGTGGCAGTACAGAGAGTTAGCGCACATGTTCTATACATGTGTTTGAATGGGTTAGCACATATGCCAAACCTACTTGCTTTGTTATTGCTTGTTCACATTCTCACGCTCCAGAAATAGCTTAAGAATTAAAGAGAGGGATCAATTCAAAAGAAACGATAGATACAGCTAACCACCTACGCTGCAGTCTTTACAGAAGGGCACAATGAATCGTACACTCAAAAGACAAATACATCCTTCTTTGGTCATTGTTGGTCTCTGCAGTCATCTTTTCTGGTCAGAGGTCTCTACTGTGTCCTGATTGATGTTTGGTAGGCAGACAGTAGCTGCTTCATTACAACAGAAGCAGGTTGTGAAGTGTGTGAAGGAGCCCTCTTCTGTACAAAGGGGTATATTTAACAATATTTCATGCAACGCAATACAGGAAATCAACTTGCTGTGCTGTGTTGCTCGAAATGGAGAGATCAAAAATGCACAATATCTCCTAAGATATGGCGCATTTCTTCTGTCTCCAGCGCTGGTGCCCTTGTGGCAGCCTATCGCCAATTCAGGCACCCTTGCGTCATGCTGCAAGTATGCCTGTGTTTCGAGTAGGATTGTTTTTGTGCAGAAACGGACAAAAAAACATTCTTTGAGGCATTTTACTCTTTCTATTGTTGCTGCAGAATGCAGCGCCCATAGAAAGAGGATGTTACGAGGAGAAGCAGAGATTCTTCTCCTTATTACGCCTTGGTCAGTGAGGCTCAGCATTTTAGCACAATTCCAGGTTTACTGACTTTAGTATTTATGGGATTGTGTCAAAAACCATGGGTGGATGTGTGGGAACGCTGACACTACACCCATGGAATGCCTTGCTGCCGCAAGATACCGCCAAGCACTGATATGCGATGCCTTGTGTTAATTTGGATTTACTAAACCAAACAGACTCACGCAAAGTGGCTTTGCTTGGCTTAGTAAATACTAATTAAGGATTTGCATTGTCTCCCGATGACTTGCATCACCCAGTGGCAATGCAAGTCTTTACTAAATATGCCCCAGAGTGTCCTTGGTTCCACAGAAACCCCTACCTGTGATTTATATGGAGGGTCATCTTACATCCGATTGAACTTCAATCCCTACAAAGTAAAAACGCCTGAATGATGACCGTGGTTACTATGAGGCCATTGTTCATCGGCAACTTCGAAAATTAGTTAGTCTACTCAATTTCTTCAGAAAGACTTTGGGGCAGATTTACAAGCCCCTTGCGCAACTTTTGCGTCACTTTTCCCATGTTAAAAATGACGCAAAAGTGGCGCACGGGCCTTGTAAATAAGCCCCTTTGTGTGGAAAATTACGGCCTTCTTAACATGCGAATTTGAAAACATAACTCAGGTGTTTATATGTTCTAATGCGAACTATTTTCCCCTAAACACAGGAACGGAGGTCGACTATCAGGAATGCTTTAAAGTAATCTTGACAAGTAGGACGCACTTTGATAGGTTTGTGTTCTTGTTATGCGTGTTTCTGGAAAGCCATCGAAATATTTTGAGAAAATGTAGTAAGCAGCGGTAAGAAAAGAAAAGTTAGGTTCACAGAATGTGCAAGTTCATGGTGAGTAATAAAAAGTGCACACGCCTGAACAAGGATTACTTGAATCTTTTAGCATGACACCTCTTGGGGCATGCCTGCTGTTGCTTGTGCTAATTACCAGTTGGCAGAATTTAAAACTAAGGGGCATATTAGCAAGACCGGCGATAAAATTATCGCCGTTTTAGCGGCAGGAAACTGCCGCTAAAACGGCGATAATGGGCTTGCTAATATGCGTTATAGAATTCCAATAGAAGCCCAGGTTAGATGTGCAGGACATCTAACCTGGGCTTCTATTGGAATTCTATAACGCATAGCAAGCCCATTATCGCCGTTTTAGCGGCAGTTTCCTGCCGCTAAAACGGCGATAATTTTAACGAGGTTCTTGCTAATATGCCCCTAAATGTTTTGAGCGATGAAACACTGTAACTGCTCCAGTATCTAAATATAACTCCAATTTCCTACATGTATCACAGGAACCTTTTCAATTGCTCACCCAAAACAGTCTGTCATCAAAAGAAAAAGCGATACCTTTCAAAGTGCTTTAGTTACACACATCTTTCCTCAGCTATTGTGCTATCCAGAGGGTTAACCTTTCAAAGACAGCAGAGATGTAAGATGTGCCCTTCTTTCGTGATCAAAATATGTATACGTTTTTTTGGTAAGCTTGCATCACAAAGCTTGGCAGCTGTAGCTGGGAATTTCCTTCACCCCATCGAGAATGATGCCACGACCTAATTGCATATTAGGCATGGGCTATGCAAACATTTGTCGGTGCCAATATTATACGTAGAAGCAAAGTTGAAAACAGTTTATAATGTCATAGATGTGAAGAAAACATAAAAAAATATCGGTCGTTAAGTTTGTTTATCTGCATATTGATGTATTTGAAGGCAACACATATGCTCAATTTTATTCATGTAGAAGTCACTCACACATATTTGCTCTTTTTTTAAGGAAAAAATAAAGATTGAAACAAATAAGCTACCTGATAGATTAGGTTCCCAGTTTTTTTTTTTAATTTAAATAATATATTTTTATTAGGTAGAAAATGTGTTTAAAAAAAGAAGCTGGAGTAAAATAGGTTACACCAGTGTAGTAATGATAGCTGTCAAATACAAGTAAGGCTCTGTGGCATAAATCACTAATTCTTTATTTACCGTTCAAGCACAATAGCAGGAAGATAACTGAAAATTATTGTAAGTAACTGTACAAAGGCAAAATATTTGGCATCTTGAAAGACAACACAATTGAAACAATTTAAAATCAACCTTCACATAGGAAAGGAGATAATGCAATTCATCTAGTGAGATAATGATGAGGATAGCCATGAATGTTGTTTAACAGACAAGAACTCTATACTCACTAAAGATGCACACAAGTGACAAACTATGGCATGAGTAGGACCCTGAACACCACTCGCCCTCCAAGGCTGCCTACTCAACTAACCTCCATGCAAACCAGTCAGCCTGGTCCAAGACCATTACCTACACTTCGCGGCATGCAGCTAAAACTGTAGGTCAGCAGTCAAGCATGCCTCTGAAATAGCTGAAACTATCCTACAACACAAAATTGACATCTGCTTTCTAACTGAAACCTGGCTGAACGAACAATCTTCCTCTTTCATCGATCTCCTCACCCCACTGGGCTTCTCAATTATTCGTTGTGACCGCAAGGATTACATTGGTGGTGGGTTAGCTATCATACAAAAAATTGATCTTTGCCTAACTCCCTTCCACAATACCAAATACCCTACCTTTGAATGCTTAGGAGTTCAGCTCTCCTCTTAAGGCTCCAACCCCATCGAATTTCATGTCATCTATCACCCTCCAAGTGAAAAAACACAATTCCTTGAAGACTTTACAGACCTAATAACGCAAAACTCTCTAAAAGGCAGCACAGACATTATACTAGGAGACCTAAACCTGCACCTAATGTAAAAGATCCTATAGTACAAGTCCTATCCACACTCCTGGAAGTGAACGTTCTCACTCAACACTTGAATAAACAAACACACAATAAAGGCTCTGCCCTTGATGCAATCATCTCTAAGCATAACCAGTGGCGGACAGCATAACTCGCATGTGGCTAGGCCGGCATGGTGTGAGAGGGGTTACGGGGGCGCGAGGTTGCGCAATGTAAAACAAAAAAATTAAATCAAAAATTATACACTTACCTTGCTGCCGGGTCCCACGTCTCGGCTCCTTGCTCCTGCTCTCCTTGCGGGTCAGGAAGCCAGGAAGAACAGCCAGGCTCCCCTGACCAATCACAATGCTGCAGTGCAGCGTTGTGATTGGTAAACACCCAGGCTTCCCTGACCAATCACAACGCTGCAATGCAGTGTTGTAATTGGTTTTGAGCTTCCTGTTTTGACGCTCAACCATGGACTGGGGGCCTGGGCCTGTTCTCCATGCAGGCTGTAATGCAGCCTGCATGGAGAATGGGGAAAGTGTGTATGACTGGTTTGGGAGGCCCGAGAGGGCCAACAAAACAATCATTATGCACTTAGGAGTGGGCAAACCACTCCTCCCCTCCCCTGCTCCGTGAGCAGAGCAGACCCGCCCACCCACATGCGTGCAAAGGAAACATAAAATGACAATAACTCAAAATTATTATCATTTTATATTTCCTTTCCATTACACTGCTCAAAAGCAGTGAGGCGACGCTACTCCCCCATAGCGGAGAAGCCGCCACTGAGCATAACACCTTTCCCTCCACTCTATTCTATCCATCTACTGGACTAACCACTACCAAATTCTTTTTGATCTCAATGCCATCCAACCAAAGGCTCACCCCCAATCTATCCTTCCCAAGCACTGGGCGAGGGACACACACCAAATCCCCCAGGCAAAGTAAGAAGCATTAGTCAGTTTCCAAATTCTACCTCCTCCCAACCTTTCCCCCACCCATGACCTCAACGCCCACTACAACACAAAAATAGCAGAACTCCTTGACAGAGTGGCCCCTCTGAAACTCAAGAAATCTAGAAATATCCCTTCCAGATCCTGGTTTAATAAAGACCTTAACAAAGAGAGGAGACAACTCCGATAGGCTGAAAGAAACTGGAGACAACAGCCCTTGCTAACCAATCTCTCGATCTTCCGAGCTGAACGCCCAAAATACAAAAAATACATCTTCAGAGAAAAATCCTCCTTCTTCAGAGCCCAACTTGACTGGTCTAGGAAGAAACCTAAAGATCTTTTCAACATCATCAAACACTCAATTAATGACTCTACTAAGCGCTGCGAAGAATTCACAACATTCTTCTCTGAAAAATATTAACCCTGGGCAGAGTTCGCGTAGTCGCGCTATGCGGAATTCCGCAAAGTTGCAAAAAAACTCTGCGAGCTATGTGACGCGTCCTCTCACATGACTTCAGTCCTAGTAGAACCTTTTGTCATTCTTATAGTGAGTGAATATAGCAACCAACCAATTTGGTGTATGCAATATGCATGCGTCCAGGCATCTATGCACTAAGAAGAATAAATGCAGACTTAGTAATTGGCCCGTCAAAGGGGTTGTTGGAGTTGAGACTGAGAGATGATTGGGAATGAGATCGGAACTTAGAAAAGCAAATATATTTTTTGCAATTCATTCCAAAGTCTGGAATAGGTGGGCTAGGTATGTTTAGGATTCAGGAATCGGAATTGAACTGTGTAATAATAATGATCGGATGGTACTCGACTGCGATACATACTAGTCGACTACTACTAGTTGAATAAGTCGATCTGATAGATTTAGGATAGGTCAATGTTTTTGCAATTGCCGTTTCCTGTCTAAAAATATTTTAGAGCAGTTATATTTATTTATTGAACACAAATAATTTTTTGTCTCTTTACATGATCAGCATCCAGGGGCAAGAAGAAGACTGGGGCAGCTGGCAGTGCGGCGGGTGCGGGAGCTGGAGGGGCCTCCCAGGAGCAGCAGAAAGCGGCCTCAGGCGCATATGGCTCTTCTGCTGGCCCCAGTAAGTCCTCCTGGTGTTGTTATATATCAATATTTCCCTAACTTTTACAGCTCTATTATTTCCATTTCCGAATTTTAATTTTTCCAAAATCCTCTTCAATCTATAAGTTTCTAAATTCTTGTTTTTGCTCCATTACCTACTACTAGTACTAGTACTAACATTGTTTTTTCTAGTGTCTGTTTTGTTTTTTTACATCAAATCAAACTGCATCTGACTAACCTCTGCTGACTCTGTATTAGCTATTAGTCTGTCTGTAGCTTGATTTCTTCTGGGTTTCACTCAGCTTTCCCTCTCCCCTTATATGTGGATTGCCTAGTAGTGGTACTGTAAGACTCAGAGAACCCATTGTTCCTAGGCTACTACTAATACTAGTACTAGTAAGGACTCCTTACTACTACTAGTAGCACTATTGTGCTGTGCAGATTGCATGCCCAAGTAAGGTATTATCCGCAGGTTTGTGAATTGTGAGATGAGAAGGCTTTAGTTTCTTTTACTGTCTCATCATGCTCAATCAGTAATGGTGGTCACTCACGTTGGACAGGACACCCCAAAGTGGTGTATTTTACTTTTTCTAATCTAGGCCTAGTACTTATTTTAGTAGCAGCAATTGAATGGTGAACACTGAACAACTGTTACCGTGCACCATGGCTGGAAGGAAGTATGACGAGTAGGAGGATGGCACCATTATTTATTTTCCAACTAAGAGAGACCTCATGTCCGCCCAGTTGGCCACTCTTTCTTCTTTTAAAAAAATGAGATGCACCAATAACTCTTGAGTCCAGTCCTTTGGGTTGTCCTCTTCTTGAGAGGCTTTTCAAAAATTGCCACCAACAAAATGCCCAACCGGATATTATTTAGTTATTTTTGATAGGACATACTGTTGGTGGGCAAGGGTGCGCCGGGCAGTGTTTCACTACTCTGGGGTCCGGCGCACCCATAACCAATTGACGCACCAGCGGTCAGATTTCCTGGTCCGGGAGCAGGAACTGTTGGACATGCTAGGTGTTGAGGTCCCGGGGCTTGGTGAGTAGCTATTTATATTACTATTTTGTGTTCTTCTGTTCTGTGTTATTGCGAATATTATTTTTTTCGCAAATAGCTAACATGCTGCTGCTGCTTACATGCTGGTAATCTATGTTTAAAAATCGTATATTATTTGATTGTTACTTCCAGACAGGTACTTGGCGCTACTAACTAATCGTACTTGTTTGCAACTTTGCGCTCACTTGGGCTGGTTATGTAAGAGAGGTTAGAGAGTTTAAGTTAGGTAGGTAATCCCGATAGGAAAGACTCCAGTCCTTTCCTTTGTCCTGTCAGGCTGTCCTGTCTCCTGTCACTAAGATAGTGATAGTAGTATGTGTGGATTGCCTAGTAGTGGTACTGTAAGACTCAGAGAACCCATTGGTCCTAGGCTACTACTAGTACTAGTATTAGTAAGGACTCATTACTACTACTAGTAGCACTATTGTGCTGTGCAGATTGCATGCCCAGGTAAGGTATTATCCGCAGGTTTGTGAATTGTGAGATGAGAAGACTTTAGTTTCTTTTACTGTCTCATCATGCTCAATCAGTAATGGTGGTCACTCACGTTGGACAGGACACCCCAAAGTGGTGTATTTTACTTTTTCTAATCCAAGCCTCGTACTTACTTTAGTAGCAGCAATTGAATGGTGGACACTGAACAACTGTTACCGTGCACCATGGCTGGAAGGAAGTATGAGGATTAGGAGGACGGCACCATTATTTATTTTCCAACTAAGAGAGACCTCATGTCCGCCCAGTTGGCCACTCTTTCTTCTTTTCAAAAAATGAGATGCACCAATAGCTCTTGAGTCCAGTCCTTTGGGTTGTCCTCTTCTTGAGAGGCTTTTCAAAAATTGCCACTAACAAAATGCCCAACCGGATATTATTTAGTTATTTTTGATAGGACATACTGTCTACTGTACTCTAGTATCCGAATTGTAGATAGTGGTGATGTGTGTGGTGTATATGTATTATTAATGATGTATTTTCAATCTTGCTAATGAAAACAATAAATAGGGGAGGCGTATATGGCATCTAAAAAAATTTGAATTTTTATTTCCAGGCGTACCGACCACTAGTGCTGGGGCCAGCGGTGAGGGCCATGCCACTCCGGAGGGAGCGGATGCGGCATCCACAGGGGGTGAGCCAGCAGCAGTGGCGGGCGGTGGTAAGTCATATTCCTTACTTATTGAGAATGATGAATACACTCGCTGCAAGGGTGTACACTCAGTACTAGTACACTGTACTTCTGCTGAGGCTAAGTTGTGAACACTGAACAGTTGAAGAAGACACCCTTTACTTAAACATTAGCATTAGCGGCAGGGGTTGAGTAACTAATGGCATATTCTATCTTCAACTCAGCAAAGACAGTTTTATGACGAAGACAAACAGTCAAGACATGTATGACTGGCAGAGAAGGATGCGTGGGTGAAGGAAGGGGCCCCGGGATGCATATAGGTGGCAGATGAAGATGATAGGAATAGGATGCATGGGTAGTTGAAGGATAGGTGAAAGGTGAAAGAGAAAGCAGAAAGGATGCCTGTCTGGGTGGGTGAAACTGTATGGGTGAAAGGAATCCTCCCGGGGGTTTCAGGGGTCAAACTCTAAGGCATGCAAGGACGCATGGCATGGTTGGTGGTTGGGTATATCTATGACAAATGTATGTTGTCGGTGAAAGCAGGTTTATGATAGCCATGTTTGGATGGATGGATGCCTGGATGGTATCATAGAGTAGGTGAAAACAGAGTCAGACTGGATGAAGAGAATGTAAAAGAAAATTAAACCGTGCCAGAGTACCAAAGCCAAGGGTGAAGATTAAGAATAAAATAATAATAATGCTAGAAGAGCAATGCACTGATAAATGAAAAAACAAGCCCTTGGAATAATGAGGACTGGTTTTTAGCAAGGTTTTTGATTCAAAGGTTTGAGGTTGTACTTGTATTTCAGAATGGAATACTCCCTTGACTCACAGTAGTTTGCAAGCACAACATATATATTGTGTATGACTATTATTTACCCTACCCATAATCGCCTTCCTCCGACTCAGAGGCCCACTTCCGCTCCAGTCCCCTCCCTGTGTTAGCCATGGGTGGCCTGTTGGCTGCATGGTAACTAGTACTTACAAATCACTCAGTATGTCATCATCATCATCATCACATGAGTGGCATGATGTTGTGCCGCCGTTTCTCATCATCCATAAGCATGTCATCATTAACCATCATCATGTGCCTTATTGCAGTAGTCAGGGTGAAAGTGAAATTGTCTGAGCATTTGCCATTGATTTTCATTTATCAGAGTATGGCCGTAATGGAAATATATAATTGTGTAGTACAGCTGCCCCATATGCAGATAGTAGTAAAGTACATGAGTCTGCGACACAAGTATGTCTGTCTAGGGCACAACTTTCAAGCTGACTGAGCTGGCATGCCTACAAGATTAATTGTGCTAAACAAGAGAGAGAAAAATAATACTTCTACTCTCTACTCCATAGTGACTGAAAGTATAATCATCACATCAAAATCTTAGGGGCAGAGGAAGTGAAGTGAGGAGGAGAGGATACCACAACTGCTAGTGCTACTACTGTGCCACTACAATTTTTAAGTGTGTAATTTAATTTTGTGTTACTGTTTTGCTAAGAGCATTGGTTACAATTGTCTTTTTTTACCTTTCTTGATATAGCTACTCCTTCCCAACCCACTAGGCAGGAGTTGGCGGCCAGGGCCCGGCAAAGGAAGCTGGAGGCCATCCGGGATGAATATCGCCGGCTGGTTGCCCTTGCGGAGGAGGAGGAGGAGGCGGCAGCTGCAGCTTCGTCCTCAAATGCCCTGGGGCCCAGCCAGCCCCCCCCCCCGGGCCTCCAGTGGTACGGTGCCGTGTTCTGGCAGCCGCCCGCCGCCCATCATCAACATCTACTGCTGCCCGCCCCTGTTGTTCCTGCAGGAACTTTCGGCGCCGCATGCTCCTCGTGGTGGCGCGCCTGGAGGCCAAGCTGGAGGAGGTCCTGGAGAGAACTAGCCATCACCCCCGCCGCTAGATGTCATCATCATCACCTCAGTCTTTGACTCTTGCCCCTTTTTTAATCTTTTTTTTGGTGGGTGGGATGTTGGGACTAGTTGGGGAACCTTGGGGATTACTTTTTCTTCAACTTTGACATGGACATTTATTTAATTTACTGGACATTGGTTGGGGTTAGGGAGAGGGGTGGGTCAGGTGTTGTGGGTTTTTCTTCTAGTTTATATTTGTTAGGGTAATACATTTATAGTTTTCCAATACATATGATGCAAATCTTTTCAGGGGGGGGGGTTACTCTTTTACGTCACCTTGTTTGTTTCCTCCTTTTGCTGCAGGGCCGCAGCCAGTTTTTGAAATCTGCCAATAGTGTAACACACCGACAGATAGATGCAGTACCCTCACTTGTCCAACTACTCCTCCTAGTCTATGCATTCTGCAACTAAAACCCCTTTGTAGTATGTACTCGGAAGGATATGGGTGTGTGAATGAATTAATTTCCATTGCATATACATTATTGACTCCCCCACACTTCTTCTCTTATCTGTGATTGATGTTTAGGCGAAGCAATGGCTGCATGGTGATGATTTGGTTTCCTAAGATGCCACGGTGGGTGGTGGTAGCAGTAGTAGACAGTTTCAGTTGCATAAAAAGAAAATGAGACAAGTCAGTCACCTGAGGGAGACTAGGGAACGAGCAGTAGAAGTACAGTAAGTAGTAAGTACACAAGAAGAAGACTGCCAAACAAGAACAAAGTGATGATGAATGATATTTATATTAAGTAATGCTAAAGTAAAATAAAACATAATGGTGGCAGGGATAGCCTAGTACAAGTTACAACAAATTGAAGTAGTTGACTCGACCTATGAAGTGCACAAGCGTAACCTTTAGTGCTGGAAGGATGATAATTTAAATCCATGCCGGCAATTAATAATTAATAATGGGTTAATAATTATGTTCCTCTGGAAAAAAAAAGAGAATAGCGAATACTACTGAGCATGGGTGGGCACTGGGCAATCTAATCTGTTGCCAGTGTGGCCGATATATATACATATGTACTTAGAGCTGAAGAAGATCCTCGCCCTGCCTTGAGTTAGTGTTGCTTTCACCACATCCGCCCCAGCAAGTGTGTGGTTAATTATTGGTGTAAATTTAATTTAGTCACGCCTCAATACAAATAACACAGCCCGGGGGAAGAGAGCTAGGGTTTTATGAATGGTTGGGAAGGGGTATTTGAGGGAAAGGTTTGACAAAGACAAATACTACACATGGACAACACACAATCTTGGCAGACGACCATCATAAATCTGTTAAGGGAGAAAAAGGAAATGCATGATGATGATGACTTGATGGTTAATGATAAGTAGTACTAGACTAGTAGCACAGGGCAGCAGTATATTATTATTATGCAATTTCCTTGCCTGTCTGCCCT
This sequence comes from Calotriton arnoldi, assembly GCA_963921515.1. Taxonomy (NCBI): domain Eukaryota; kingdom Metazoa; phylum Chordata; class Amphibia; order Caudata; family Salamandridae; genus Calotriton; species Calotriton arnoldi. Next base: position 866,725 of record CAWUFW010006582.1, on the reverse strand, counting down.
CAGAGAGACCCAAATGACATACAGTTTATGTTCTGCTGTACCGGGCTTCCTTTTAAAGCTAGCAAAGAAAATGAAAAAATAGCTGAAGGGGTCAATTATAAGCAAAGAGCAAATATTAGAAACAACAACACACACAGTCGTAATGATTGAAGAGAAAAAATGAATAAAATTAATTAAGATGATGAATGATACTAAGTTACTATGTATGTTATGGTCAAATTGGGGAGTTGCATCTCGGCATTCCTCTTGTTCCTCCCTTCCATGGACGCTACGTCCATCAATCTTGGGTGGCACTGCCTGCCTGGTGGATGTGGATTAGTAAGGTAAGTGTGAGTTGTTTTTCCCAGTATAGCACAGGGTAGAAGCCGGCCTGTAAGTGTAGATGGAAAAACAAAAGGGATATTGAAAAATCAAGGAGAAATAAAATGCATAAATTACGGAGGAGTGCAACAAGAAAACTTTCAGAGGCGGCAAGGCTAAATCATGTCTACTACTCTGTTTCAAGCATTAACCTACAACAACAACAGGACAGAGCAGGCCCACGGCGCCCACTCAATCTCCACTTAGCTTAGATTTTGAGCCAGACAGAGCACACATATACAGCAACATAGCATTTTCCAAATTAAGTAACTAAATCAATGCACCGCTGTCAGTCATACCACTACACTCACCTCCACCACTACACAGACATGTAGGTCTGCTGTGATTGTTGTTGACTTGTTTACCTTTTAGGCCACTTCATGAAACACCCCGAGTTATTCCATCAATCATCTCCGATCCTACTGATTGACTGCAATGAGTATAGTATGGTCATGATCATCATCATGGTGTCAAACTCTGTAGTGTACCGAGTGAGTCCAGAATAGATTCCATATTCAAAAATGGAATGGATCAGCCTGCAGTAGAAGTACAATTTTGTTATTAAACAACAAGAAGGGAAACATTGACTTGAGTCACTTTTTTGTGTGTAGATTAAATAATACTAGTACACTTCATGCACAACAACAACACAAACACCAATCATTCAGAGTCAGCGTCCAATGCATGCCATCCATCATTACCTGTTGTTCTTAAGGGGCAGTCCCTCTCGGCTCGGAAAGGAGGATAGCTATAGTCATGTTCTTTGGAGGGACTCGACGAGGCAGGCACACATTTCTTGTACTACTCTCCATCCAATGTCTGGCTTGAGGGAAATGGATTTAGGGCAAGTCAGGATGGAGCAGGACTCGGAGGAGTGGACTTACTTCTTTAATAAATGCACACTGTTGCAACTCCAATACGGCAATAAAAAGAGTAAGACGGTGGTGATGGGTTTGCTGTGATTCGAACCAGAAAGCCAGAGACACACACAAATAATAAAAGTAAATAAGGAAGAAAGTAACAACAAGTTGAAAGCCTAGTTGTCAGGGAAGTAGAGCTCGTCCTCAAACTCTGGTGGTTCACCCAGAAGTAGGTCATCTAACACACTACTTCCATGACCTAAGTCGCCGTCATCATCTTCCTGCTGTGCTACTTCAGGTATGGTGTAATCCGGTGGTATAAAGTGCTGATTGATGTTGATCATGGTTAACCTCTCCACGTATTGGGGCGAGAGACTGGTCCTTTTCACTGTTACAACGCCACCGGCAGCACTGAAAACATGCTCAGAAGAAACACTTGCGATAGGGCAAGCCAGATAGTTTATTGACAGCATGCTGAGCACTGGCCATTGGTGCCTTTTCCCATACCAATACACCAATGGGTTTTGATCAATGTAGACCTCTGTTGGGTCATCCAGATAGGCCTGGACCATCCGCTCAATGCTCAGGGGTGCTTCGCTTTGCTCGGCCTCTTTTGCCTTAGCGTCAGCACTGGACCTAACAAGCCCTTGATGTAGAAACCATTCCTGTGCCGATTTTGGTGAGGCTGATGCTCCTGTTGTTGTTGATGTTCTTGGTTTTGGTGGTTTTGGCTGCTGTGAGCCAACCGCACTGCCCTCAGGCTCTGAAGTTTAACTTGACGCCGGCTGCCCTGCAGTTCTTGTTGTGGCCTGGAGTAGCGGGCCTCTAATTGCCGGCCGTTCTTTTTCTAATTGACTGCCTTCCACAGCTATCCAAGTTTTGTACTTGGCAACATCCACTTCTGAAAAAGGAATCAATGTGTTAGTGTTCAGTACTGCTTTGTACCGTGGATCCAGAATTGTGGCAGAAATGTAATGGTTGGATGACACAATTTCTCTTTGCACCCTTGTATTTTCAGATAAGCGTAGGGTTAAGCTCTCCACCAACTCATGCTTCTTTTTTTTCCTCTACACCTGCGTACATTGCAGACACTCCCTTCAGCTGTTCCTGTAGCATGTGCAACAATGGGATAGCTTGGCCCATAGTACAGTCCTCCTTGCTGACTTCACGTGTGAAGAGCTCGAAAGGAAGTAGCATTTCTGTCAGGCATTTAACTACGCCCCATTGGTCCATCTCAATGGTCATGCCTTTCACAGTAGCATCCCCTCTTTGCATGACATATTCATTGATTTGTCTGTACTGCTTAAACAGACGTTCAAGCATGTAATAAGTTGAGTTCCAATGTGTTGGCACCTCCTGAATGAGTGCTTTAACTGGCACTCTATGCTCACGTTGAATGATCCGCAGCTGCTTCCGGGCTTTAAAAGAATGGCTGAAATGTGTGCAGATTCTTCTGCAGGTGGTCAGTAAGTTGCTGACTCGGTCTTCTTTTTTCAGAAAGTCTTGAACAATAATGTTAATGCAGTGCGCCAAACACAGGACCCTGAAATAGTCACCATTGGACATGGCCCTAACTATATTACTGCCATTGTCCGTGGCAACAAAACCAATGTTAAGCCCTCTTGGGTGCAGCCATTCAAAAACCTTGCCGTTAAACTCTTCCAAAATGTTTGCAGCAGTATGAGATTTCTCCATGTCGAACATGGCTACAGTTGCATGTTTCCGAGTGGCATTAAAAATCTCAGCAGTGTCAACACCTGCAGATATCTTTTCTCTAATCCCCACAAAAGAGATCCAGTGTGCAGTGATGCACATGTAATCAGTGGCTTGGCAACTGGTCCACATGTCTGTTGTCAGGTGGATAGTGTGAACAGCACTCTGCTGCAAAGCTTGTCCAAGCAATTCCAGCACGTCGTGATGTAGTGCTGCAACAGCAACTCTGGCAAAATAGGACCAGCTGGGAACCTTCCATTTTGGGCAGATGGCTGTCACAAATTCAAGAACACCCACCCCTTCCACAAAAGAAAAAGGGAGGAGGTCCAGCGCTAACATTTTAGCCAGCTTCGCATTGTACAAACGTGCCGTTGGGTGGTTGCGTTCGTACTGCCCCTCCGTCCTAAACATGCTGAGAATGCTAGGCTGGATTATTTATTTTCTGGTGCCACTGATGCAGGTGACTTCTTGGCGCCAGATGTTGTTAGGCTCAAAGCTGCACGTTTTGTCATTGCGGTACTCTCTTGCCTTAGTGTCTCAGCCTGACTCTTACTCTTGTGCCACTGAGATGTTGCTGAGGCTGATGAGGATGTGGGCGGTACCACTGCACTGCTGGGGACAGGGCTACTTTGTCTTCCAGAGAAAATGTCTCCCTCTTGTTCACCTTCCACCGCGATCGTATCTTCTACATCTTCATCACCATCAACAGCAATGGGTGCAGTTATTTGGCCTTTAAGGTGCTCCTACCACTGGATCAAGTGGTGTTTTTTCAGATGGGTTGTTTCGCCTCCAGTACCTTAGTTTGTACCAAGCTTACCCCGACTAACACCTTGTCCGCAAATGGAGCATATAGCAACGTTCTCCTCCTTACTGCTAACCGAAAAGAAGTCCCAAACTGGGGAGGTGAACTTTCTGGTGCTACTGGAGGTGCCACTTGCAATGCCGGATGAACTGGAAGGTGGGCGTGGTGGAGTTTGACTCTCTGCAGATGCAGTACCTACTTCTACTGAGGTGGTTGTGCTGGATGTAGGTCGCTGCCGGGCCTTTGCAAATGCAAATATGGAAGCTGTAGGTGGTGTTGGTGTTATCTGTGTTGGTGGTATCCGTGCCACATCCCTCACAGCAATTTGGGATGGGGTAATAATGTCGGTCTCCACTGGGGCAGGACTAATGTCCATGATGACTGGGTCATCATCATCCTCCTCTTCTACATCTACCTCCATAACTCTAAGGCTTTCTGGAACCTTCCTTTTCCCTAGCCTTCTCTCGTGGCGTGTCTCACTCTCAGACTGAGGTGGTGGCATCCAATTGGCATCTAGATCATCAGAAGGGGGGCTTGCAGAATAACTCGATGGACTAACCCTCCTTTTCTTTGCTGGGCATCTGGAAGACAATGGATCTTCTGAAAGAGTGGCTTGCTCTTCTTCCTCTGCAGGAAGCTCTATCTCCTGAACTGCCCCTACTTCGGGAGGAACAACTACTATTGTGAGCGGTGGTTGCGGCTGTTGTTGCAGCTGTTGTTGTCCACTTATCTGAGTTTCCTGCGTTGATTGGGTACTACTTTGCGATAACGATAAGTCAATTTCAACATCACTGCTCGTCCGCGTTGTCGTGATTAGACTGGCTGCTTCTGCGACAGACATGGGCTTGGGTCTAGGTTTAAGGGATGGGTCCACTGATGCGGGGGTGCTGCTCCCAGCTTGCTCCCTGGACACCGCTGCTGCAGGTGCAGTTTTTTGTTTCCCAAAAAACATCTTGGGCGGCACACCAGTCTTGGTAAGTGGCAGTTCCTTCTTCTCACTGGCAACTTTCTTGGTACTGGATGACCTGGTACCTTTCTTTGGGGCCATCTTCTTCAGATGTCAGCAGCACGCAGTGGCACAAGTTGAAGAGATGTCTGTCTGTGGTCACATGTCACGTGACGTTGTGCGCAACAGGACTTCTGTCTGGCAGTACAGCAGGTGATGATGACACTTCCTCCTCAGTCTTTTGTGCACCTAAAAGCAAAGAAGCCAGAAGAACATCAGTGAAACGTGGTATTTGTTGTTGTGGTTCAGTTCCTACTAGTACAAACAAACAAATATAATAATATATAACTTTGTGTGAAGGAAGTGGCCCGAAAAGGGCTACCCGGGTTTTCTACAACCTCCTAATCGCCTTCCACAAAATGAAGAGTCGGTCAGACAGTAGAGAATACAAAATAGTTGTTTATTACCAATACTCTGCAGAGGAGTCCAATCTGACCTGCACCCTAAGATGTCTGCCGAGAGACTGACCCCCCAACAGTCTGTAACGCATAATCATTCCTCCCAAGGGCCTCCCAACCACGCCCACAATGGAAAGTTACTGGCTTAGGCCGAACATGAACAAAGGAGGCACAGAAGGATGGGCTACCACCTGCTAGATGAGTACACACTATCATTATCTCAAGGTTGCCGTGCTGGGTCTCGGCGTCTCCTAACGTGGGAGCAGAGCTACACACAAGGATAGGTATGCGAGGGCAGAATGTCCTATTCATTAGCAAGTCAGAAGGCAACCTTAAACAAAAGATAAAATAATAGCTGAATACAGTGTTCTGCTGAGGCAAGCAATACGAGTAATGAGGCCTAGTACAGGCACAGCCTAATAGGGATTACGAAATTCAAAATGGAGTCACACTTGCTAACTGAAGCTCGCACATTGCAGGGATAACTCAGTGGGTTGCATCCCGTGAATACGAATGGTGTCTAATTTAACCGCACACTGCTAACCTAATATAACGTAGAACAAGTGTATAATGAGAATGAGATTTTCAAACCTAACAGACCCTCCTTTTAGCAGTGGAGGCTAAATTCTTTTTTGACGCTATCTGGTAGGGTCTTTACAATTCTAAGCAGGGAAAAGAGATAATGCATAGTCACTTTAATATCAAAGGAAATGTAAGCAACACTTGTATAGCAAGATATGTTTAGTACTCAAAAATACCCTCATCTTTCTGCATCATATTCTGCATGTTTACATCATCATATTAGAGACTTTATCATTACGGCCTGGCAATTTAGGGGTAGGGGTGTGTTTACTCGCACAATAGGTGCAGCATGCTGGAAGGCAATTGACACATAGGCAGCACGTGAAAACGACACCTGCAATAACTACTAGGAAAAGAAGCATCTTCCAACCCCAGGATGATAGCAGACCCCAAAACAACCCTGTGAAGGACCATGAACCATTATCCTGATGAATATCAGATGCAAGCCTATGTAGCTTCTTGTTAGCCGAGTATACATTAGGGGCGTGGTCTGGGATGTAAACGCAGCAACTGCTGCCTATGACGCGACAAGCTCCACCCCTATCTGCAAGGATGACATCTAAAACCATCCGATTTTGAAGAGCAACGAGTCTGGTAGCCTGGAGCTCAGCCGTGATGTTAGTGAGTTTGCCTGCTGTAGTGTTGATAACCCCTTTAACAACCCTGGTGAGACGACGAATGCTAACACTGTTGTACATAGGTCCCCAGAAAGGGACAATACCCTTCATGGCATCCATGAATTGCTGTAGGGTAGTATCAGTTTGATCGATATCTGCTGTGTCAATAACTCTCCTTATCCGGGACAAGTACAAATTTCTCCGCTGCAGCCTATGGTCTTTGTGATAGTTGGACGGTGCAATGTAAACGGGAGGTAAAAGAAAAGAGACATAACACCGGCCAGACCATCCCCTAGGGAGCCATATATAAGCCTGCTCCCCACAATCAAAGTATACATTTGGGGGGGTGAGCAAAGGTGGGATACTAGTAGTGTTTAATCGATAGGTGTAGTTGCAACTGCTCTTTCCCACTGGAATGTTCCCAGAGCCTTGGACACAGAAACTAGCTGCTGTATTAACCACAGGTACGGGCATGGCTTTATCTTCAGTGATATTTCATGCATGGAAACATTTAAAGTATTTAGTAACATTGAATCCCTGAAAATCCAACATTTAATTTTGCAGCCATGTGGCATTCTTGTTACCTTCATAAACATTCATGAAAGCATGTGATGTAAGGTACCCTCCTTTCCTCCTGTCCCAGGTGTATAACCCTGGTGTACCACAATATATTCCAACACTGCTTCATAATCAGACTTCGTCATATTCATAGCATCAGTATGGTAATGCATATACACCATGGAAAGCAACAGGAACCATGCCTCACAACTGCTTAGGTACGACAGGGGTAAAGACACCAGTAAATCGTTCTTGTACATAACTGAGGGGAATAACCCACACACCCAACAATTTGTGGCATTTGTTGTATTATGTACCTGGTGAAGCATTTTTAGGAAAACATTTTCAACATATGTCTGTCTATGTCTCTCTTTATGTGGGGCCAACATAACGAACAGATGCTGAGGTGGAGACGGGGTAGTCCATATCAAAGTGTGGACAGGATGCTGTTATTCTAATTACCACACTACCCCAAACAGTATTATCATTACTATAAGAAGGAACACTACCACCACTATCTTACTCCTAGTAGACCAGCTAGACCACACAGGACTACTCTGCCCCGGTGGTGGTGCCGCTAGGGGCTGTTCTTCTTCCATGACAGCACGGCCAAATAGGAACATGTGAAGAGCCTTAAGAACTGGAGCCACAAGAATACAACTGACCAGAGGGGCACTGTTTACCCAGCGTACGTTTAGAGCCTCGCTGACAGGCTCCTATCGTTCATCAACGATGGTGCTCCGAAGCACTCCCTCGAGGGAGCCGGGCGATCACGGCCCTTGCTGGAAACAAATCCTTCTTCTTGCAGGATAGGGCACCCTCCCTCCTGGGCAAGTACCCTCAACGATCCTGTCCAGTGTCCCAGGCAATGCACCAGTGTAGTTCACCCTAATCTGACGCCGGCAACGCAGACATAGTACCTACACCCTAATCTCAAGTCCTTCCCTAACTCCTGGACTATCCCTCTGGTGCACTGTCCTTCTTTCGGGGGCGCAAGTTATACCTATAAACTCCAGGCACTGTTTCATCAACAAAAAGGGGTTGAAACTCAGGCTCCGAAAGGCATGGGGACTCAGGTGCCAGTGGATCAGATGGGTCAGAAACCGGGGCTGCCCTTATCTCCGGAGGGGCCGCCTCAAGCAGGGTGGCGTCACTCTCTGCGTCCGTCCGCGCCCACCTTAGCCGGGCATCAGAGAAGGGAACAAAGCGGGGCACCCTTTCCCCTTCCTGGTCGGCAATGCCGTCGAGCACCCACTTGTCATAGGGAAGAGGGAGAGGAACCCTCTTGCAGTGTGTACCATGCACCCAGTTTTTCCGGCCGTCGAGCTTCACCGCCGTTCTAGTGGCAAGGAGGACCCACAGGGGGCCCTTCCAACAAGGCTCCAGGCAGCTCTTCCTCTGGAAGTTCTTGACAAGGACGTAATCTCCGGGCTGTAGCTGATGCCCGGGCCCCTCTGGTACCGGCTGCAGTGTCTCCTGAATCTGTTGATGAAGAGAACGAAGATCTTTAGTTAACTCATACAGATAGTCTATAAGCAAAGGGTGCTCTATCTCAGAGAAGCGCTTTGGCCTTGGAACGCCCCAGATATTGGCAGGGCGACCAAACACTACCTCATTTGGTGGCAACCTTGTCCTAGAGTGTGCCGTCGCCCTGGTGGATAACAAGGCCAGAGGCAACGCAATCCTGTGCTTTCCTGTATTTTCGCTAACTTCAGCTTGAGAGTGCCATTATATTTCTCAACCAGACCTGCTGACTGGGGGTGGTTAGCTGCATGAAACTTTTGCTTGATGTGCAAACCTTCGCACACCAGTTGGATGACCTTGGAATTGAAGTGACTTCCGTTGTCACTCCAGATCACACGCGGCAATCCGAAGCGCGGAAAGAATGCTTTTATGAGTGCCTTTCGCCGTCGCCATAGCCATATTCTCTTTAGTGGGGTAAGCTTCAATCCAGCTTCGATCCATTTACTAAATGCACAAATCACTACCAGCACATACTTCAAATTGTTGACTCGTTCCATTTCGATGAAATCCATCTGGAGAACCTCGAAAGGGAAGGAAGGCGGTGCAAAATTACCAGAGGGTGTAGGAGTACCTTTCCCAGGAATATGTGTCATATAAATCATACAGTGTTTCACTAAATGAATGGCTGCTTTGGAAATATTGTCATTCTGCCACACTGGGTCCAACACCTTACATATTCCCCTGGCGCTAATGTGGGCTGGGCCATGGGCCATGGTAACCACAGGAAGTACATAGGCATTAGGTAACATCCATCGCTGTTTCTCTGACTTATCAGTCCAGCACCCATCCTCATCCAGACGCCCTGTACTCTCCTGCCATATTGCCAATTTGTCTAGGGTCGCCTCACTTTGTATCTCTTTGATGTTTTCTAGTGTGTCCTCGAACATTCCATTGTCCGGGACCCACCTAGCAGGACCTGCCACAAACATCTTTGATCTCGCTGTCTCTTTAGCTGTTTGATCTGCAAACGCATTTCCTCTCCCAACATCATCTGTTATTGCTTTTTGGACACTATATTTTATTATTGCTAACCTTTTGGGAAATGTTAGAGCTGACAAGTCTATGTATCAATGGGCCATTCTGTATTCTTAATCCATGGGATGTTAAGAACCCTCTCTCCGCTCAGAGGCGTCCAAAATTATGGGCGACCCCAAAGGCGTACTGGCTGTCAGTATAAATATTGACAGTCAGTCTCTCACTCAACTCACAAGCCCGAAGAAGGGCAACCAGCTCTGCAGCTTGGGCTGATTGGTATGAGACATGGGATGTCTCAACTATAGTGTGTAACGTTGTAATTGCATATGCTGCAGGGGTGGTGCCATCTGGTAGTTTGAAACAAGAGCCATCGACATATAGTTCCCCTTGGGGTTCAGATAGGGGAACATCATTCAGGTCTACCCGTCCTTTCGTCTCCTCTTCTGTTCTATACACACAATTATGTACATATGTGTCATTACTCGTCGAAGGGAGGGGTAGTAATGTGGCTGGGTTCAGAGTGGCACATCTTTTGATGGTAATGTGCGGAGCAAACAAAGTTAGTTCATATCCAGTCAGACGTGCACTAGTAAGGTGCTGTGTCTTCCTCTTATTCAAAAGCGTATCCACAGAATGGGGTACCATTACCGTGAGAGCAGTATCAAGAACGAGCCCTGCAGATTGTCTGATAGAAACTGCCACTGCCACGGCAGCTCTCAGGCAGCTTGGGAGCGCTCTGGCAACGTTATCCAGTATAGCGGAAAAATAAGTGCAGGGTCTTTGCTTACCACCAAAGCCCTGTGTTAAAACAGAAAGCGCTCAACCGTCCACCTCATGTACGTAAAGCACAAAAGGCTTCTGGTAATCACGAGTACCAAGCACAGGAGCAGAGCAAAGCGCAACCTTTAATTGCTCAAAAGCTTGCTGGAATGCGGATGTCCAAGGCAGGGGTTCATGCACTTCTTTTGTGGTCAGGTAAAGGAGGGGTTTTGTTAGTAAGGAATAATTGGGGATCCAGTGTCGACAATACGAGGTAATACCAATAATGGGAGTACTTCACGTTGGGTCTTAGGAACAGGCATATTAGTAATAGCAGCTATGCACTCAGGTGTTAGTCTGCGACCCTCCTTCGACAGTAGGTGACCTAAGTAGGTGACCTCCTGTCGACAATATTAGAATTTGGAAAGGGACACCTTATGGCCATGGCTCGCCAAATGTAACAGCAATTTAACAGTGGCATCTTTACAGCCATCCTCAGTATCAGAGGCCACAAGGAGGTCGTCCACGTACTGCAATAGCACATTACCAGTGGGAAGTACCAAAGAATCCAATTGAGTTTTTAAGGCTTGACTATAGATACTAGGACTTTCTGTATAGCCTGGAGGAGCCCGACAGAATCTAAAGCTCCTGCCGGCTAGGGTGAATCCAAACAGATATCTGCTATCTGTATGAATAGGAATGTTAAAGAAAGCATTCTTCAGATCAATCACGGAAAAGAATTTTGCTGATGGGGGAATCATTGTCAATATCATGGTGATGTCTGGGACTACAGGATATTGGGGTACTACAATTTTATTGACCTCTCTGAGGTCAATTACAAAGCGATAAACATCAGGATGAGCATCAGAAGAGTCCAAGGGTGTCTTTTTGAGAATCGGAAGGATAGGGCTATTGCACACATTCGCCACTGTCTCCTCAACCACGCCAGACTTAATCAAATCCTGTATTATTTGCAACAAGGCCTTTTCTCCTGCTTGTGAAATCTTGTACTGGGGAATACGTGGCAAGACAGCTTTGTCTTTGATCTGAATAGAGACCGGCGGGATCTGGAGTAACCCAACATCCGTGTCTCCTGCTGCCCATAAGCTACGGGGCACCTCTTTGAATTCAGCGGGGAGGGGTGCATCTTTTGCAAAGCATTGTTTTGCACGAGCCACTTGTGGCCCAACGGTCATGCACACACCATCTGGAGAACAAAAGATGGTTGCATGTAATCTCTTCAACAAATCCAATCCCATCAAATTCTCCCCGCAATTTGTCGTTAACAGAAATGGTGAATCCACTGTAAAGGGACCAATAGTCAGAGCAAGAGGTTTGGAAATGGGGCTAACAATCGGCATGCCTGAGAAACCTACCGAAACATTGCTTTGGCCAGACAGAGCTGCCCCTGGCACCAGCGAACGAGAAACAGAGCTATTCATAGCACCCGTGTCAAGTAAGAACGTCTTGGGCATGCCCTGCAAATCCACAGTGACATAAGGTCCCCGCTGATCTACAGGCACCGGAACCGGTCCCTTACCCTGTCCCTGGCTGTCCTAGCTGTGAGACATCCCGTCACTTCGTCCATATCATAGTCGTCATGATAGTACTGCCTTCCCCGGGGTTCGTTGAAATAGTTCTTGCTCTGCTGAGCATATGATGTATTCTCAAACTGTCCCTCTCTTCGGCCCCCTCCCCCTCTACCACGTCCTCTAAAACCCCTACCTCTCGGGCCTCAACTTTCTGCAGCAACTCCGGACACTCAATTCGCCAATGCCCCTCCTTTTTACAGTACGCACATTAGTTGTACCCCACGGGCACACCTGGTGTACTGTTCCGGTCAGACCGGGACCCCCGCTGGGCCGGACCCGAACCCCTCCCTCTTCCATTTCCCCTCGCCACTTGCTGCATCAACACCCTTGTCTTCAACTCCTTTGACTTTTTCACCACCTTCTCTTTGTCCTCATTCTCTCTATGCTCGTAGTACTGTACCATACTCAATATTACTGATGGGGAGGAGGTGGTCCAAGTACTTTTCGAGGCCTGCAACCTAGTCGCAATCTCGGGTAGCAAATTAGTGACAAACCTGTTGACAAACAAACGAACACCACCCTCCAGTGACAGATCCTGGCCACTAAAATCCAGAAACACCCCTTCAAACCTAGTAAAGGAATCGGACACACTTTCATCCTTCTTCTGACGACACGCAGTCAACTTGTCCCAATTCCCTCATCTCGGCGGGATGAGGGAATGCATGTAAGTGATAATACGCCCCGGCAAGGCTAATAACTCCGCCTTCGGTTTCTCGCCAGGCTTGCGCTCCTTATCCCATGCCCTGATCTCATTCCATGTTCCACCCAATTCCACCACATGATCCTGCGTAGGCACCTGTCTCCATATATCTACTGGTACCAACAGACCGACAAACAACTCTATATCAGCTAATGTCATCACCGTGGAGGAGGCCGCCTCCGTCAATTCTTTATAATACGCAGTTGGATTTTTCCGAGGGTCCGGCAACTGTCCTTTTAGGGATATTACCTCACTCCTCTTCCAAGGATTGTAGATCCACTGTTCCTGGAAATGGGCCGCCACTCGTGGGCGAGTAACAATATTATTCCCATCTCGCAACTCTGGTATTTCGGGGTGGTAAATGGGATGAACTTCCCTCATGGGGAACTGTGACGCTGTCATCAGGACCTTCTGGAGCAATCTACCTTGATTACCCACCAATATCGTCACAGTACTGAAAACCTCATTTGGGGCCATATCTGTAGTATATACCCTATCCCGAATGTCATAAATTATCTGCAGTGCAATACCCTTGAAACACTGTTCCCACAATCCTATCAGCGTAGCCGACATATGCTTAAGAGCATGCTGCTGTATAAACGGCTCATAAACTTTCATCACGCTCCACACATCTTCCACACTATAAATCGGATTCCGGGCCCACTGTGCAGCCTGGTCAGCCACCATTCTCTTTTCCTCATCACCCACAGCAGAGCGCACCAGCACTTTATCCATGCGTTCATGTGCCGCTGCCCAATTCACTTCATGCACTCCACACACAGGCGTCTCGGCATTTCCCAATGCCTGAGGTAACACACTCAAAGGGGAAAGAGCAGAGGAAGAAACAGGTACCACTCCACACAAAGACTGTGATGCAGGAGTAAGAGGAGGCGTAACCACAGGTACGGAGTCGGGAGACAGAATAGGGGAACCGATGCCTCCTGTCCCTGTAACTTGAAAAAGTGGGGAAGAAGCAGATGGGGCTTGGGGCCGAAGCAGTAGGGCCAGAAACAGGAAACATAAGAATAGCAGAACCAGAGGCCTGATGCTGAGGTGTTGGGATTATGGGATATATCCGGTCGGGGGCATAAGGAGGTGGGAGCCGAGAATCCAATAACTCCTCAACGAAACCATCACCTTCCTCTCTATCAACATAACATTTATCACTCTGCAATCGAAACTTCCTATCTGCACACTCTATGCCTTTCTCGATCTTTTCTATTTCATACGCTACTACTTTCTGCGTTATCGTTTGCGTCAGTTCCCTCCGAGCTTGCTTCTCTGCCCTCATACGTCATTGCTTTGCTTCCTTCTGCCATGTCCTCAGAGAATCAAACATCGTCTGCCTGCTCTTTTTGAGGAACAATTTGTCCTGCAAGTAATTCAACTTTTGTTCATCAAATGTGCCAGTAAGCGGCCACTGTAACTCAACATTGTCCCTCATATATTTATTCCACAACGTGCTAAACATAATAGGGCCAATGCCATGCTTGACGTATACATCAAAATTTGGGGTACCCTCTGGAGGCGCCGGCTGCCTTTCTTCCAATCGAGCTTCAGTGGAACAACACCGACATCCAAAACACCAAACTTACTTAGACAAGGCATCTTAATATAAGACACATACAATATCCCCAATGGACAAATAGAACACCAACCAACAAATGGTCCAAAGAACCAAATCAAAGCGGTCCAAAACCGCACAAGACAGTCCGCAGACTGTACCAAGACAAGACAGTCCACAGACTGTACCAAGACAAGAAGACAGGCTCTAGCCCCAGACCTTTTCAAGAATAAGCCGAATTTCCAGTTGGCCTGGCAGATTGTTCGCAAACAGCCCCTGACCTTTTCAAGAATGGGCCGAATTTCCAGTTGGCCTGGTAGACCATTCACAAACACTCTGTGTCTTTTCAAGGGTCCGCAAACCCACCAAGTTCCAGACAAGACAGTACGCTGACTGTACCAGACACAGCCCGTAGGCTCGTGCCGTTCAACCATGGCGTCACATTTTCCAAGAATTCAAGTCACTCACGGTGCACTCAGGTCGAGCAATATTATTCTCCACTTCCCACTCTTCGGACCAAATGGTCAAATCCAAGGTTCCGCCTTCTCAGGACCCCGGCCGGTGACCACTAGACGGGGAGTCGCCCAATCAGACGGGCGGGGCAGCCAAGAGAACTGGGCTCTTATCGTGTGGGGATCCCCGATCCGCCCGACCGACCGGACGCAACCCCGACCCTACAACCCGATTACGGGCGAGTCGGGTCACCTTGCGGAGTCCCTGATCGGGCGCCAACTGAAGGAAGTGGCCCGAAAAGGGCCACCCGGGTTTTCTACAACCTCCTAATCGCCTTCCACAAAATGAAGAGTCGGTCAGACAGTAGAGAATACAAAACAGTTGTTTATTACCAATACTCTGCAGAGGAGTCCAATCTGACCTGCACCCTAAGATGTCTGCCGAGGGACTGGCCCCCAACAGTCTGCAACGCATAATCATTCCTCCCAAGGGCCTCCCAACCACGCCCACAATGGAAAGTTACCGGCTTAGGCCGAACATGATCAAAGGAGGCACAGAAGGATGGGCTACCACCTGCTAGATGGGTACACGTTATCACTATCTCAAGGTTGCCGTGCTGGGTCTCGGCATCTCCTAACGTGGGAGCAGGGCTACACACAAGGATAGGTATGCGAGGGCAGAATGTCCTATTCATTAGCAAGTCAGAAGGCAACCTTGAACAAAAGAGAAAATAATAGCTGAATACAGTATTCTGCTGAGGCAAGCAATACGAATAATGAGGCCTAGTACAGGCACAGCCTAATAGGGATTACGAAATTCAAAATGGAGTCACACTTGCTAACTGAAGCTCGCACATTGCAGGGATAACTTAGTGGGTTGCATAACGTTAATACGAATGGTGTCTAATTTAGCCGCACACTGCTAACCTAATATAACGTAGAACAAGTGTATAACGAGAATGCGATTTTCAAACCTAACAAGTGTGTGGTCACACTTGTTAGTGTTATTATTAATATTATTACATTTTATTAACTCAGTTTAGTTATTAAAAAAACATAACAACAGTGTAGCCATTTGTGAGACTTTGACAACAAGGGCTTTCATGGTGTACTGTGTACAGTCAGGAAGGATAGGAAAGAAGAAGAACAAAAAAGAAATACAAATGTAATGGAACCTGTTTGGCACTGTGCATCACGTGGGATGCAGCATTCATGGAGCTGCAGCTGGCAATGGGGATGGAAGCAGTAAGCCAAGAGGAACAAAGGAAAGACATGCTGGCCTATGGCAAAAGCAGCACACTAACTAGTACTACCACCACAAAATGGCCACCAGCCACATGGTCACTCACAGTCACAACAAGCAGGAGGCCTGTAAAACAATGAACTTAAGCAGGCCCCGTATGGCCAGACAAAGGAGGCATGCTAAACAGCACAGCTTTAATGCAACAATGCAAAAATGAAAAACCACTGGGCTAAAAAGGTTTGCAAGTTACACAACAACCACACCACACACATCCAGCAAAGGCATTTAATTAACACATACTAAAAAAGTGAAATACCCCAAAAAAACACATTTTGGAATTCAATCCAATGCCATCCATGCCCTAAATGATGTTTAAATTCAACAGACACCACAGAAACATTTGCTTCATGCACCCATGAGTAACTCTGGGCCTATTGGTTGGAAAGCCCATTGGCAGACTAGACCACATAGTGAATCAATTCAAATCAATAATATTACAAATGTATTAGAAAATGTAGTGAACTGTGATGTATTTTTTGCTGGGTAAAAGAAGAAAACATTACATGCAAATAAACAACAAGGCGTGTGCACCACAAAGAAGGATTGCAGGCCTAATGCAGAAGCACACTGGCTGCCTTCACAAAATGGCCGCCAGCCACAAGGCCAGGCCACCACAACAATGAAAAAAGGGGAGACAGACAATGCAGGCCTATGGCAAAAGCACACTGGCTGCCTGCACAAAATGGCCGCCAGCCACATGGCCAGGCCACAACAACAACAAGAAGTAAGCCAAGAGGAACAAAGGAAAGACATGCAGGCCTATGACAAAAGCAGCACACTAAGTACCACCACAAAATAGCCACCAGCCACATGGTCACTCACAACAAGCAGGAGGCCTGGAAAGAAATGAACTCACGCAGGCCCCATATGGCCAGACAAAGGAGGCATGCTAAACAACATATTTTTAAAGCAACAATGCAAAAACTAAAAACCACAGGGCTAAAAAAGGTTTGCAAGTTACACAACAACCACACCACACACATCCAACAAAGGCATTTATTGAACACACACGTAAAAAGTGAAATACCCCACATTTTGCTATTCAATCCAATGCCATCCAGGCCCTAAATAATGTTTAAATTCAACAGACATCACAGAAACAGGTGTTTGATGCACCCATGAGTAGCTCTGGCCACCTGGCTGAAAGTCCTATAGTATTGGCAGACTACTGGGCTAGTGAATTAAATAAATATTGCAAATTAATTAATTTCAAAATTTGGAGAAAATGCAGTGTACTCTGCAACTTGTTTCCTTTATAAAAGATGAAAAGTTACTTACAAAGAAACAACTAGACTCCTACTGAACTACAGGCCACCCACCACAATACATTTTTTAAAAACGATGAAAAGTACCAAAAAAATGTAAGTGCAATGCCCCAATCAAATAAACAACACCAATTTTCCAACTTACTTGTGAAATCTCAGATTCAAAAGTCTTCAAAGTCAATGATATATGATGCAGCAGCCACAAAGAGTGATCCTTCCAGCTCCAAATCCAAATGAAAAGTGAACAGGAGATGGACAAAGCACTAGGAGGAGCCAGCTGGACAGGAACAGGAAGTTGGAGACTCTGGGGCACTTCCTTCCTCTTAAAAAAAAAGTAAAAAAAGAAAAGGGACTCCTTGCACAAAAAAGTACAGCCAAATGTTAATCTGAGGAGTTTTTTTAATCAGAATCACCGTTTCAAGAAGGTTTTGTTGCTGCTCGAGAAAGATTCTTCTCCAGATTGCAAATTCTGCATGTTCGGGATCGCGATCTTCGCAAAGCTTCCGCCGGAAGTCCGATGGCGCACCCTAATTACGTGTTCGCGATCGCACACTCTTGCGGGAACGTGCGGCCGGCTACCAATTCTCATGGTGCTCGCGAACAGATGGGAAATCTCGTCGGCGATCGCAAGCATCCCAGTAAGTTGCTCCCGCGTGTGCGAAAATGCATTTTGAGATCGCGAACACAAAAAGCACTCTGCTCCGCTGCGGAGCGCGGAGTTTTCGGTAACTCCACATTCTAAGCGGAATGTGGAGTTGCCAAAAGTCTGCAAACTCCGCGAGCGGAGCAGGTTTTACTGCCCAAGCTTAAAAAATATCTAACATCAAACTCTCTCTTGAGTCACCCACCTCCCTACCGTACACCAAGGGTGCACCCCCCTAGCAAACAGGGTCCACCCAAGGCCCTACCTCCAAATAATGGTTGTCTAACCAATCTACCCCTCTCAGCAATCCAGAACTCCAACCTCAACTACTTGCAATTATAAAATGATGCAACTTGGTCTGAATTCAACTACATACCTGAAGAAGAAGTCCTCAAATTACTGGCTTGCATGAAGCTGACCGCACATCTCTGACCCCCTACCTCCTTCATTTGTCAAAAATCTCATTCACAGCATCTCTCCTATATGGACCAAAATCATGAACTCCTCCTTAGCGAGTGGCTCCATGCCGGCCTCTCTCAAACTCGGCCAAGTCACCCCCCTCATCAAAAAAATTGGACGCCGACCAGAATGACCTTAACAACAACAGACCTATATCTAACCTCCCTCTCCTTGCCAAAACCTTCAGAAAATGTGTGCTTGCGCAACTCAACAACCACATTTTAAAATACAACCTGCACAACACCTTCTAATCTGGGTTCAGGAAAGGACGCAGTACAGAGACTGCAATACTGAACATCATAGACAACCTACACAGATCTCTGGATGATGGCCAGGTCTGCCTCCTAGTTCTCTTGGACCTCTTGGCTGCCTTTGATACTGTCAACTATGACATCCTCCTAAACACTCTCTCACAGCGTGCAGGCATCAATGGAACTGTACTTCAATGGTTTGCTTCTTTCCTGAACCAACGCTCGTAGCTAATCAAACTAAACAACTCCACCTCAAAAGCAACACCAGTCTCACAAGGAGTTCCACAAGGGTCATCATCATTCAACTTTATTTCGCACTTCATTAAAAATGCATAAAAGTTCACATATAAAAAGAGAAAATGTCATAGAATAAAACATTAAAATTAGACATGCAAAAAATTCGAAATTTAAAAGCAATACCGAGCCCACAATAATAGTCTTTACATAAAATAGATTAGATCTAAAAGTACATTCACAGGATATAAAAAAGCAGAGTATGACGGTAAGAAAATTAATCTTAAAGTGCTATAAGTGAAGAGCTAAAGGCCTTACGAGTTCTTAAAGCAGCCAGTAAAAAAGGAGGCTAGTGCAAAACAGACCAATAGGGTATCTAATGAGTAGAATAAAAAAAGAGCTGAGGCTACAGTTCGCGTTGAGAATTTTCTTAAAAGCGGAACAATAAAAACCTTCCTCTCTTTTAAATATATTGGGCGAAAAAGGAGGAGGTGTAAAGTCGATTGGGCTGTCTTATTGTCACAAGGGCAAGGCGGTAAATTCTTACGAACAAATTGATTGTTTGGATAACCAAGAATTACCGGAATAAGGTTCAGTCTGAATCTAGCTGGATGAATCGATGCTGGTTATTCTAAACTATCCGTAAGTATGAATGCAAATGATTTAATATCTGTGGTATAGATTCATGCAACTTTACTGTTTGTTTCCCTTTATGGGTATTCCGCCTATCCAGAGTGACTTGGTTTTGAAAGATCGCCTTTAGTCTGGATTTATGGAAGTGTTTGCAAAGATATTGGGTATCATACAAAAAAACAAGACCCAAAGAAGTAAGGGTTTCTCTAACATATGATATCCAGGGGATTCTGTGTGCATGGTCCAAATTCAGGACATCTTTGAAGATTTTTTGATTTAGCCCCACAGTTTCCCTTTTCCAAACGGATAGCCAGAGAGAAAGTGGCGCTAATCTTATGGCATCCGTAATAAAAGGCATACCAGCTTCTTTATGCGTTATAAAATTATTGCTTGATTGTGGAATTGACAACAGTCTTTTTATGAATTTATCTTCTTGTACTTGAAGTGGTGTTTCATCAGTGATACCCCTTATTGCTGCCCCTTAGGTGGCCATTGGGAGCGTTTTTGCCACATAGATATTAGACAATTCCAGTATCGGCTTATGGCCTAGTTTTTTAGAAAATCTAAATAGGGCTGCGATACTTTGAATCATTAAATTGACTCGATTTTGCATCATCTCCTTCCAAGTTTGTTTGTTATCAAAAACAACCCCTAAAATAATTAAAACAATGTACCTGCTCTATTATTTCCCCATCTAATTTATATCTAATTTTCTTCTTTTTGTCTCTGCCTATTGCCATGACATAGGATTTAGCTTTATTAACGTGCCGATCCAGGTTATGCATGAAATCTGTATAGTGTGTGATAAGATTTTGTAATGCCATAGGTGTCCTTGCCTGCAGGACAGCATCGTCTGCATAGAGGAGGATAGGGAGCGCAGAAGATGAAACTAACGGGGTATCTTTCGCACTCTTGGTCAAGACGTAATTTAATTTATTTGTATAGAGAGCGAACAAAAAGGGGGCCTGGACACAGCCTTGCCTGACACCCCTTTCAATTTTAAATGGTTTAGTGCATTCACCATTTTTTCTGTATCGTACCATAGTGGTAGCATCCAGATATAGCTCCCTAATAAAGTTAATAATAGCCTCCTCCACTCCCACCTCCTTTAGCATTTCCCATAATTTGCTATGAACCACGCAGTCAAAGGCCTTAGATAAATCCATAAATGCCAGATAAATTTGGGCATTTTTTGCTCTCGTATATTTACCAATTGTGAGAGTCAAGTTGAGACATTGATCCAGTGTTCCCCTACCCTGTCTAAACCCGTACTGAACTTCCGTGAGGATGTCCCTTTCCTCTACCAATATTTCCAATTTATTTAACAATAACTGACCCATTAATTTGGCCGAGCTATCGAGCAAAGAAATGGAACGATAATTAGCAGGGATCAAAGCATCCCCTTTCTTGTGTATCAGGATGGTTACAGATTGTTTCCAGTAGGGGGGAGGACCAGTCTCAGCTATGGCGTTAAAGGCCACGATTAATAGATGATACCAAAAAGGAATATTGGCTAGAAAGACATCCATAGGTACCTCATCGGGCCCTGGTGCTTTGCCAGAAGGAGATTGGGTAAGGGCGAGTTTGATTTCATCAAGGTCAAATGAGAGGCACATGGGGGAATCAATATTAGAACTAACATTTACGCCTGTAGATACCTCAACCCGCAAAAAGTATCCTGGAAGTGTTTTACCCAAGAATCTTCTTCAATATGGGTATCTAAGGATGGGCCAATATTGTCATTCAAGAAGGGAGTATTGATAACTTTCCAGAAGGCTGTGCTATCACGAAGGGAAGAAGCTTTCTTTAGGTTGTCCCGTGCCTCTAGTTTCAGCTGACTTAACCTGTTTGCCCAGGCTAGCTTATAGGTTTTTCTCAGCACGCGGATCTGATCTGCATTCCTAAGTGATGACTTGAGCGCCTTACGCAGAGTTGAGGAAGCAATCGTGCAATTTTTATCAAACTATCAATGAGGTATGGAATCTCTCGTAGAGGGCGGGCGTATCAATTGTGATCTTAGATACATTAGTAACTTGTTAAATGCCTCAACTATACAGATCTGGTCTAATGATGGGTCCAGACAGGTTTTAGTGCCCTCTGGGTTAGCCAAAACAATACTCATGAAAAGAGTGAAAGCATCAACCTTCTCCCATTTCAAACTAATGCCATTGGATCTACTCATAATTGGGCCATTTTGGGACCTAGGCACCTGCCATAACAAGGCACTAGACAATATGGCATGATCACTAAATTCAGTGAAGTTAGTTTTTGGTTTTGAAAACCTTGAACTAAGGCTCTCAGATGAAATGATGTAATCTAGAGTAGATAGATATTCACCTCTATGAAAAGCTGGAAAGAGAGACCCCGTGTGTGGATCTATAGTGTTATGGATCACAAGTTGCCATTTCATTAGTATGGTATTTAGGGCGTACACCTGAGTGTCGTGATGAAAGTGGGGGATAAAGACATTTTTGTGATCCAAAACTCCGCATAGCTCTGCAGAATTTCGAGAGCAAGGTTTCAAATTCAAATCTCCCAACCAAATTACGTGTAGAGGTTTGAGAGGAGACTCCACTAAATCCTCTAACGAATTATCCAAAGACTGGGGTACCACCACTGGATCCAAAAAGTTGTTATTATAATAATTTACCAGTAATAGATCCCAGGCGTCAATGCCTTTAATAACCAGAATATGAACATTTGAAGAAGTATTTATAAAAGTCAGGACTTTGAGTGCCACCACGTTAGAAATTAATGTTAATGAGCCGCCCCTGGGCCTACCCCCTGTAGATGGTAAGGTCAAAGTTTGGAAAGACCTATACCCAACGATGTATATTGGGTCTGTCTCCCAGGTTTCTTGGATAAGGATAATCTGGTAATTGGACGGAACGGAAAGCCATTCCTCATTATTACGCTGGTTGCTATATCCAGCTATGTTCCGGGATGCAAAAGAGTATGTTGACTTCTGTGCATCCCTAATAAGAGATAAATTGATATGTTGGTCAGGGACTGGTATGTGTAAGACAGTACAACTCTGATGCTCCTTTGCCCCCTGTAAGAGCTGGCAAGCTTCCATTAGCTCCTCCCCTTCAGGCTGTATTCCGGGAGACATCTGGTCATCATCCATATGTCAATCACAAGAATCCAGACCTGATAAAGGGGGAAATCTATTGGAGGTGGAGTAATGCGCAAGATTAATCATAGGAAACCTATTCACTTGTAGATGGCGATCTGAGGCTATGTGCTGGACCCGTCCCAGATGCGGGGCAGATGTGGCTTATAAAAGAAACCCAGAGGTTCAGGGATGATCATAGTAATTAGATTCGGATCAGCTGGCGGAAATAAGGAGGAGCAGCAGTGCTGGTGGAATGGGGCGTGCCGGCAGGTGCCCATTGGACCGCGGCAACGATGTGGTGGGGTGGTTGTCCTGCCAGGTCGGTGTTTTTGACGCAGCAGGAGTAGCTACATATCAAGAAAGATAAAAGTCAAATTGTAAACAATGCTCTTAGCAAAATACATAGAAAATTATGCCATGGGTATGGAGGGATGTGATTGATGATGGGTGGTTAGGAAGGATACATAATGTTGCACTTGAAAACTACTGTGGGTCCAGGGAGGAGTCTGAAATACCACCTCCTCAAACCTTTGAATAAAATAAACCTCGTAAAACTCATTCTAGGCAAGTTAAGGTGAGACGAACACCACTACAGAGGTGCACCATAGTTCCTTATTCTCCTTTCCAAGTATTTTTACATTCATCATTGCATTGTTCTTCGAGTATTTTATTTTTTATTCTTCACCCTTGGCTTTGCTACTCACCACCATTTAAGTTTTTTACATTCTCTCTATCCACTCTTCACCATTCAAACTGCCCATCCATCCACAAAGCCATCCATCTAAAGTTCCAAACATGGCTCTCTGTCTCACTCTAGTCTCATGATCTCAAGTACAAACCTTTCAGGAACATGCATTTGTCATTTGACATTTACCCACCCATGTGTCCTTAAGCTTATTTCAATCAAAAGAAACCACCACAGGATTTCAATCATCCACCTAGGCAGGCATCCTTTCACACATACACTTTCACCCACCCAGGCAAGCTTCCTACCCGTATACCAACCTTTCATCCATCCTTCACCTACCCATGCATCCTAGCTATCAGCCACCTATAGTACTATTTATGCACCCAGTGCTTTCACCCATGCATCCTTTGCTTTCAGTCATATATAATACATTTCGTCCAACCTTTCCCCTTCCATCCTTCCCTTTATCAACAACCCATAGTTAAAGGTCTTGTTCATGAAACGTTTTCTGAGTTGAAGATAGGAGTGGCCATTAGTTACTCAGCGCAACTTCAACTCCTGCTGTGTTCACCTGTTGTTCACAAGTCAACAAGACTAAACCTTTACAGTGAGCTTATAATTATAATTAATTGTCAATAATAAGCAAGCAATATGACTTCCACCACCCGCCACTGCCGCTGGCTCACCCCCTTCTGCTGCCGCATCTGCAGACTGGCTGACTGGCTAAAAAATAAAGTACAAAACTCACCAAAAACACACAGTAAAGTAGAAATAAAACACACATACACACTTAGAAAGACAAAGGGTAAGATAATAAATGAAAAAGATGGGAATAAAAGTTTTAAAAGCCAAGGATTACAGAGATTAAGGAAAGATGAAAAAGTAGGCCCTGCACCATAAACAGAGTAAGAAACAAGATGGCTGCGCCCATGTGCAACCGCGTAGTGCAGTTCGCGCAATATTTCCATCCGAACACGCAATATGCGTTGACGTACGGTGGAAAGCGTCGCACGAACGGGGGGGACAAGCAATCCCGCCCGCTACGCGAACTCCAGCCAGGCTTAGTCTTAATCTCCTTCCTGAATGCCAACAGGGAAGGAATAGCTCTAATGTGTGATGGCATGCTGTTCCATAACTTAGCTGTGCCATAGATAATGCTCCTACCTCCCCAAATAACTTTTTTGAATTTTGGAACAGTTAGGGTATAAGAGTTTGCAGAGCGAAGATCTCTATTGGGGATATACCATTTCAAAACCTTCCTGAGAAACTCCGGGCCTGTGTTATATAGTCCTTTATGAGCAAGGCATAAGGCTTTAAATTTAGCCCGGCTGCAAATTGGGGGCCAGTGTAGTTTTTGAAGTCCCTGTGAGATGGAATGATATTTAGGTAGCTTAAGAATCATTTTGGCAGCAGCATTTTGCACCAGTTGCAACCGACTTAAGTGCTTTTCTTGCACGTTTAACTAAAGACTATTGCAATATTCCAATTTTGAAAGGACTAGTGCAGTGATCACATTTTTCCTATAATTGTCGGGAATATAGGGCAGTATTTTCCAAATCATTTTTAAAATATAGTAGGCCGAGGAGGTCACCGCTGATATTTTGGCTCCCATATTGAGATTGTCGTCAATGATGACTCCCAAGTTTTAACTTTGGGAATGGGAAGTGAGGGTTGAAGAAGTTGCTCAGGCCACCAACTAGGGGACCGTGATGGAGAAGACTTCCCGAATGTAATAATCTCAGTTTTACCTGAGTTAAGCTTCAGGCAATGTCTGCTTATCCAACAGCTGACAGCCTCGATACAGTCTCAACATCTTTGCGGACCTGACAAGTCATTCTTGGCCGCAGAGATTATCAATTGTGTATCGTCAGCATATGAGTTTACATCCAACCTAAAACTTTTAATAAGTGGGGCAACTTAACCACATACATCTTAATAGCGTGGGGCTCAATGATGATCCCTGAGGGACTTCACAAGGCAATGAATAAGGAGGAGATTCGTACTTACCCAATGCTACCGTTTATTTCCTATCATTGAGACAGGAGGTAAGCAGATCCATCGCCTTGCCCTTAATTCCTATCTCCGCTAAACAGTGGATAAGGGTTTTGTGATCAACTGTGTCGAACGCAGCTGATAAATCCAAAAGGATCATGACTGCGGAACCTCCCCTATTCCACTGTCATCCTCACTTCTTCCGTTGTTTGACCAGGGCAGTTTCGGTGCTGTGTCCTGGTCTAAAGCCGAACTGAGTTGAATCTAACAGATGATTGTCCTAAATATATTTCTATTTTCATGTTTTTTCGATGATTTTTGAGGGCAGAGGCAAGTGCGATATTGGGCGATAGTTATTAGTGTCCGTACAACTCAGGTTAGATTTTTTTAAAGAGGAAGAATTGATGCCTGTTTCCAAATTTGCGGAAATACGCCTGTAGAAAACATGATGTTAAAAATATTCAACAGGTTCCTAGCGATTATTTCAGAAGTTTGTTTCAGTATCTTTGCTGGACAAGGGTCATAAGGAGAGCCAGATTTTCTTTGCATGAGAAAAGTTGTCACTTGTTCTGGTAAGGTAGAGGTAAACTTGTGAAAGGAGGAATAAACCTGCCCAGACTGTATGAATTGCTCGGGAGGAGGCCTGTTGTTATTATTGAAATTACTAATGATTCCATTAACATTTTCTTTAAAATAATTTGCTAAGGAATTGCAGAACAATTTACTATGTTTAGAGTCATCACTGTTAGAAGTCGTCGTAAGTTTCTTGACCACCAGGAATAATTCCTTTGTCGAGTTAGAGGCCTTATCTATCAAGGCAAGGTAGAGTTTCTTTTGTTCTTAACAATAATGTCTTTATATCTAGATAGAGCGAGCTTATAGGCCTGTCTATCTTGTTCGTCATACTGTCTCCTCCAGCTCCTTTCAATCCTTCTGCAGGATTGCTTTTCAAGCCTCAGAGTTTCCGTGAACCAAGGTCCTGATGGTTCCTTTCTATGAGTGTAACTTTGGTGGGGGACAAGATCATGGAAAGTGTCTGATAGCCAGTCTGAATAGCTGTTGGCAGCTGATTCAGCATCAGGAGGAACATTTAGAGTCTGAGCTAATGCTTCGGTGTTGAGTTTACTCCAAGCCTTATTCGGAACGAGTTCCGAGGGTTTGGCTAATTGGAAGTGTCCACTAACACTTTCAATATTAAAAGAAATTATAAAATGATCCGACCACACAAAATGGCTTTCGATCTCGCCACAGCACCGAGTCTGCTCTGCTGGCAGTGATTGAAGAGAATCGCAGTAGTTTGGATGATGGTAACTCCACGGCCTTAATTCTTCTTGACTTAAGTGCCGCCTTCGACACCGTCTCCCATGAGTTATTGATACGGCGGCTAAAGGGGATTGGGGTCGGAGGTTTGGCTCTAGCCTGGTTTCGTTCTTTTCTGGAAGGTAGATCTTTCCAGGTTACGGTGCCACCCTACCACTCCCAGGAGCACGCCATCAGATATGGGGTACCTCAGGGTTCGATACTGAGCCCTTTGCTCTTCAATATTTATGTACAACCCTTGGCTGTGGTAGCAAGAAGAAGAGGGTTGTCGTTGGTGTCTTATGCCGACGACACCCAATTGGTCATTGCGTTTTCTAAGGAGCGCAATAATAATCTCGTTAAATTTAAAGAAGATATGCAGGTGATTGCAGACTGGATGACAACAAACTGCCTGCAGCTTAATGCAAGCTAGTCAGAGATACTTTTGCTTGGGAAAGATAGTGATATGTGGTCAGAGCAATGGTGGCCAGACAAATTAAAACCCGCACCATTGCCTAAAGAGGCGGTCAAGAACTTAGGCTTCTGGATCGATAGAGGCCTGTCCTTTGACATTCAATCTAAATTAGTTGCAGGGACTTGTTTTGGACTCATGTTCAGTGTCCAAACTCCTACCTAAATTGCATTGGTTACCTGTAGAAAAAAGAATTCAGTTTAAGACACTGTGTGTTGCCCATAAAATCATGACCCAACAAGCACCTCCGGTTCTAGCAGCTTTACTGGTACCGTACATTCCGAGTCGCTCTTTACGCTCAGTCAATCAAGGACTCACACGTACCCCCCGAGTCTTAAGAGCGAGAGCGGGTGGTCGCTCTTTTAAAGTTTTGGCAGCTAAACTCTGGAACTCTCTTCCAGTTTCCATCAGAGGGCTCCAGAATCATCTGGCATTCCGTAAAGCCGTAAAGACCTGGCTTTTCCCGGCATAACTTCTTCTTGTGTTCTGGGCGTTCTTTTAGTCACCTGTACTTTGAGTAGCGCTGGGACGCCCCGTTGCTGGGGCAGCTACGTGCTGTATAAATCCAAATGCAAATACAAATACAAATACACCACCGGAGATATACTTTGAATTTGTATGGAAGGATTGTTGGTAAAAGGACCATCTAACGTGTGACCTGCTGAGTGTGTGGTCTCCAGAATGCTCCGATTGAGTCCTAAGGATTTTGCAATATCAAGCAAATTTGCAGTATTTTTATCATCTATTACTTCCAAATGGTAGTTAAAGTCTCCCAGAATGGAAAAATTATCAAATAGGAGGCTATTTTCTGCTATTGCTTGAAAGGTTTGTAAGAATGAATTTTTGCTGGCCCCAGGTGGACGATATAGAAGAATCTCAGCGAAAGTCGCCTGATTCATTCTGGATAGTTTGAATTGAAATGCTTCGCAGTCATTGTTACCAACGACATTGCAGGTAGCAGTAAATTTGCTCTTGTAAATTAAAGCCAGTCCACCCCCTCTTCTTAGTAGTCTATCCCACCGAAGAGTGGATAATCCTTGGGAACAGCTACTGCAAAATCAGGACTGCAAGGGTCATCGCCCTAAGTTTCTGTGCTAAAAAGTCCATGAATACACTGAGTCTCAATAAAATCCACGATTTAAACTTTATGCTTAGGAAGAGAGTGGGCATTAATTAGTGCCCATTTAAGGTTGTTAGTTATAACGTGAGTGAGCGGGTGGTGTTCAAATTCACATGAGGCCTCAAGGCCGGATTTAGGAAATGGCAATTACAGGTCGCACAGTTATATGATATAGGATCTAGTAGAGTCCTCAAATCGAGGTGTATGCAGTGTGAGTTAAGAGGAGGGCAGAAAGCCCGAAGCTTCTTACCTGAGTAATTTAATCTCTTGTCTTGACCGATGACTGGAGGTCCAGGGGTTCAGGCCCTGGGCCTGGTACAGGGGCAGATGGGCTTTCCTTGGGTGCGCCTTCGGCATGCCAGCGGCGCGCCTGCTGCACGCATCCGCTGCGCAGACGCGAAGTGTGCATATTTAAATACCCTCTTAGAGGAGGGGGGCATGTCCGACAGAGCGTCAGCGCCGGAAAGCAAAACCTGAATGGCGCAATAAAGTGGGGCTTTTAACTGGGGCCCAGCACCCCTGCAACACCTCCAGGCTCCCCTGTATGTGTCACTACTGGGAAATTAAAAGGTAAGGCAAAACAAGCGTGCAAAACATAAATCATACAAGAATTAAAAGCGGGCTGTTCAGCAGCAGAGAGCCCGTGTCGTAGGGAGCCAGGCACCTCCCAAGAGTACAAGTAAATTAAAAAGTGCTGCACGTTCTAGCATGCTCCTGCATGCCATATCATGTTATGTTGTCTAATGTTGTTATTTTAATATGTTATTTTATGTTGTCATGTTATGTCCTGTATTCTTTTTGTCTTAAGTGCTCCAACATGTACAAGGGTATGCACTACAACTGCACCTTTTGTCTAATTCAAATGTTGACTTTTAGGAAGACAACAAACTAGGGAACATGCGTGAAAAATGGGTCAAAGAAAGAGGGAGTGTGTGCCACAGCTGCTCTAAGTGTGAGAACCCAGACACTCAGGCACAATCTGAGAGAAAGAAGAAATCCTTGTAGAAAAGCAAGACACTTTATAGTTTTTACATATTAGAAAGAAGCAACATCTTCTCCCCACCCTATTCATGCTCTATTACTTCATTGCATAAAGCAGGCTGGGCTTTAATATAGTAGGAATTATATAACTGTGCGAGCTATGAGCTTCACATATACTCTAGTGAGCTTAAGGGGCAGTGCTGGGCATGGTTGTAGCCGTACCCAGCTTTGAGTGGGATGGCTAATAATACCACCGCCTCACTTTCCAGTGTCAAGGAAATCCAGGATGGATTATGCATTTGCAGACAAAATTTCTTCTATGGCCTCATTTATTTGTTCCAAAGAACACACGTGGTTAGCACCGTCATCCTGCAGTGCACCTGCATTAGAAGAGCCAGAAACCAGGAATGCAGGAGCTGAAGCATCCATATCCCAGGTGAAGAATGGCTCTTAGAAGGCATCCTGAAGCAATAGCTCATTGGACATCTCCAAAAATGGGTCCTCATCGGATGCATCAGCAGATCCATGTCCATAGATTGTACCAATTTCTTTGCAAGACAGATGTCGAGGGCACACTTGAAAGGCCACCACAGACAGTGAAACACAGGCTGCACGCAAGTAACCACACAGGTATAAAGGACACAAACCGGTCAGAGTTCAGTTCCTTATGTGAGGATACTCCAAAAACCTGTATCGTGCGTATATAATCCAGTTGGATGTGCGTTAGTTCCATCACCATTAGGCCTTGAGGTGGAACAAAAATAGAACCAAAATACCACAAATCAGGAATAACACAAGTGCTATACCTCCAAAAACACTAGAAAACATAGAAGTATGAAGGACGGTATCACTACAAAAATGGTCTGAAATGTACTGACAATGCCAGAGCCAACTGCTTTAAAAAAAGTGCACCACGCCAGCAGTGTTTGAAGCATTAAATATGCATTGCACATGTTCACCTGAATGGCGAGGTGGTGTCCTGCAAAGTAGCACTTGAATTTCAGAGGACGACCTTGCTCCTTGTAGTTCAAAGGTTTCACAGATAGTAAGTGTCATGTCTTTCTGAAACAATAAGGCTTTTAGTCTGCTCAGTTTATCAAAGTTAACCTTCAAGATTGGAATGGAAGGCCACAGCTATCTCCCATAACCATGTATATTGGGGGGAATAGCACAGAATAGCAAATTGTGACTCTGTATTTATATTGTATCTCTGAGAGATTGAAAGCACATAAGGGACAAATACTCTCATCTCACTGCAACTTTGATTGTTCAACATCAAATAACTTAAATTTGAAAGCAATATAATGACTGGACAAATCAAAGAAGCTAGTACTCTCCTCAAGTAAGCACTACACACTATGTAAAGTGTCGCTTCTTTACAAATGAGTGAGCTTCCAAGCAAAGATTAGCACTAACGAACATATCTTGTTCCCCACTAACACATCTGCAATCAAAGGGCAATGACCACACTTCGTAGACAAAACTCTCCCCTAAAGGCTCATGCCTACCTATTGGAAAATGTTTCATGCAAGATGTAAACTGATATGTTTCGTAATGATATCACCTTGTTGTTTAACATTGTATATATAGCATCTTTCATAGACATTAATTGTTGCCTATGTGTTAAATTAAAAGGCAAAACCAATTCTGTTGTATTCAGATATTTCCAGGGTGTGCAGCAAGATTTTAAAACCTGTAGTGTCCAGCTCAACTGCATAATCAACCTAAGCTGACTCTGCCCAAGGTATAAAGAAGATATATCACCTTGTATAATGTCAATTTCAGATGAAACAATGTTATTCAAATTGTAAATATGAGTTGACAACGTATTCGTCCCATTATCAACAGCAGTGCTTTTCTAAGTTAGCTTGATCAATTTGCCTAAGATGCATAGCAGCTTCCATTTGTGACAATTTCCATATTTCATTGTAGGTAGCATAAATAAATCTTTTGGAACGTGGAGACTTAGGGCCTAACAAGAAATCCTGCAAATCCATCTCCTCCGAAAGGAGAGAAAAATGTTCTGTTACTGCAGATAAAGGGAAATGTTGCAACCATTGCTGGCATAGCTTTCCTACGGAACTGATAGTAACAACCCCTGAGTGTTGAGTCTGGATGAAACTAGGGTCTGGTCTGCTAGCTTCAAAACCATGTGTAGAGTTATACAAATGTGCATGACAACCATTTGTGTCCACTAGCCACAATAATCACCCATCAGGACCTGAAAGTGTTGAGTTGTATGTACTATTTTGCACCCTGCTAATGAGCTGTTCATCAGTGTAATTTAATAAGTGTTGCCAATTATCACAGAGGGCAATTGAAGGAATACTGGGCAAGTTCATTTCTTAAATTTTAGCAAGACCCAAGCAAGTGGTCTGCTGCACTGTCCCATTTAAGAAAATCATTTGTTTTGGAATCAAGCAGGCTCTAAACAAAGTGTCTGTGCCCTGAACTTGCCACTCTTTTGTTCCCCAGACTGATTCTAAATCAATAATGTCCTTCCAATAGTCATAGCCTTTTAAGGCAAGCTGGAAAATAAATGAATCCGAGTAAATCAGTTTTGTTTGGGTGAGCATATTTTTCTTTGCCTGCGAAGGGGTAGATATAAAATAAAAGGGCACTGGATCTAAAGGATTATGCCCAGAGAAATATGCATATTTGTCCATGTTAATTTTGGAGCTACCCACTAGGGCAGTCAGGCATTGTTCCCATTGTGTGAAATTGTAAACTGTACATGGAACACTACCTCTGTGTAAATAATGATGTGCATAGTGATGATAACAAAATATTTCTCCATAATTAGCAGAGTCTAGGTACAAATCCTCACATTCAAATACATGGTAATATTGAAGCTCTGAGAGCATTGAGGTAATTGTTTACACATCACAATCATCAGAAAAAAATCCAGGGGTAATCACATCCCCTATCGAGATCAAAAACACATAAGGAATCTGCAGTGTCTCTGTAGAACCAAAAATATCATATGGGACTTTATCTCAAACAATTCCATCAAACACTGGAAAAGCAGAGAAGTTCACAAGGAACAGGTCTCTTCTCAATTTGTGTGAAGATGAATGAAGCTTCAGCACCTTGTCTACCAGTTCTGCAGTAGAGCGTTCTGGGAGATTATGTCCATTTATCAGCAATAAGAAAACAGTCACAAACCCAATTCAAAGAAGCAGGAAAAGTAATGAGATGGCAATCAATATATAATTCCATGGAGGGATCTGATAAATGAGTTTCAGCGAAAGAAGAAAATCACGTACACCATGTAGTGAAGTGTGAGAAGAATCAGAAGAGAAATCATCAACATAGACAAAGAAACCAGAAGCAGGTTGTTGAAAAACAGGAGCCTTAGTCGGCAGAAGAGAACTGGTAGACACCTCCAAAGGTGGTTCATCATAAACAACTGTGGTGTTAGAAGCAGCAGAAGCAAGCTGTATACTCACATCTGATGTATAGCTTGTATTTGCGGTGGTAACAGGAATCAGCAATAGTTCATTGTCCACACTCCCCAGCTTGGGGGAAACAACATTGGTGTTGCTCAGACCTTGTAGAGGAAGTTCCTGTAGGGAGCGAGAGGGGTCAGGGATCTATCTGTGAGTCCTCATTGCCTACTTTGTGGTACTGGTCACATGATGCAATTTAACTTCATCTATTGTTGACAAGTTATTTGTATTTACAACCAGCAAGCGGTGGCAAAATCACAGTTCTTGTACTTTGAATGCCGAGGACTGACACTGGTGCACCTATGATGGGCCAAATTCCTTCTTTATTGCAATCTTCTCTCAAACTAGATCCCCAACTTTTGGAATCCAGCCGGAAGGTGATAGCTGCTCCTTCACTCCATCATTGGCAGGTTTTTTTGAAAGGTCATTAGACTGCTCATCCTGAAAGTCTTGTAATTCCTGTAAGACAGCGAAACATTCATTAATGTCAAAAGGTGCATCTGCCGCCACTGTGCCAGGACACAGGACAGTCAAGATCTGGAATGTACATCTGGATGCCAAACAAGGCCTCATATGGGGCCCGGCCACCCAAAGATTGCCTAAGCAGATTATTTAATGCTCTCTGGACACCATACAAGCGATGGACCAAACTACAACCTGAACCTAATACTCTAGTTGTTAAGCATTGCTTTAAGTCAAAAACATTCCTCTCCACTATCGAATTTCCCTCAGGATCATAGGGTGAGGAGCAATGCACAGCCTCGCCCAGGGTTTCCATAGTATTCCTGTAACCTTAAAGGCAAAAGAAGGACCCTGGTCCAAGTGGAATGCAGCTACTGCATATGTCCTGATGAAGACTTGCAAATCTTTAATAACGGTGCAAGCGTCAGCCGATTGTTGTGGTCACAAACACAGGAATCGAGAGCAAGAATGTACAACAAGTGGAATTAATTTAAATGCACCATTTGAATGTAGAGAACCGCAATGATTGAGGTGCACGCATTGGAGCGGTTTGTTGAAACTAAGATGGGTTTCTGCTGTGGGCATGCAATGGTGGAGCTTTTATTTGTTGGCAGATGTCACAGCTAAGGACATACTGTTTTATCTACTTGTACAGATCCTGCCACCAGTAGCGTTTTTGCAATAGTGAAATTGTGGCCGCCTCACCAACATGGGCAGATGCTACACCCTCATGGGCAGCTATGAATAGTTCTATCTAGCCTGCGGTCTTGGTTGGGAAACACACGATCACCCACACACAGGGATGGTAGCAAATGAAATGTTTTGGGTTAAGTGGAAGGAATATTTTGCTAGATATTTTTTAGGAAAAGGTGTGCCGTTGCACAAAGCATTGACGGCAGCCATGATATTTTCATCTACACTCGTGTGAGAATGAGTAATCACAGCTACAGTTGCAGTCTTAACTGAATATTTGGCAGCTTTATCTGGCAATGAATTCCCTACAACATGTATCCCAGCAGGCTGATGACTCAATGTGTGTATCACATTAGCCAATGGCAAACCTTATTTAAGTAGTGTCACCTTTCCCCAAAGTAGCTTGTGCTTGATAGTATTACCCTTTGAGTCTCTGAATCCATACAGGTGCCAGTAATGTACGTTTTCATTGAAAGACTGCACATAATAATACGAATCACACACTATGAGTGTTGGGAATTCTGGGTCCGTATTCTCTAGTGCCAGAATCAATGCTTTTAGCTCACCCAGTTGTGAATCCTCTAGGACTTCATGGACGTTTTTTGAGGATGGAGTTTCAATCCAACATGACACCATGTACCACGGCACATGCCGCTGAGTCTTGGTGTTTGGTGCCTATTGCAGGCTGGACTGAACCATCAGTATATATCATGTGTTTGTATTGATCAAGAGGCAAAATGTCACTGGGCATGGGGTATTCATGTTCATATTAGAGAAATTCTTCAATTTGTAAATTATAGTCCAAAACATAGTCCACGTCAGTTGCCAACAGGGAAGTGGCCCATTGTCTCCATCTAGCATGTAAGGCTTTCACATTAGGAACCCTGGCCTTTGTAATAGCCTCTAAGGCTGGGACAGGGGTCACAACAATTATTTGTTTTCCTTGAGCCAGTGGTCCTTCCTTAAAAGCAGCCATCTGGACCGCAGATAACATTTTTCACTGGATACAATACGCCTTCCAGCTTTTGAATATAGATTTGATTTATATGCTATTGGAGCTGTGTCACTCTCATTGAATGTGACATATTTGAAGCCAATAGTACCCGCAATGATATGGATGACCAAATATGTTTTTTGACACATGTGTGTCTTGATACAAGCATGCCAGTCTGTAGTGATGTGAGTATTTGTGCATGTTCTGTTGACCAATGTGTACTGGAGAAATGTTAAAAATCGGGGTCTCTAGTTGGCAATGGTTTGCACCTTTGTCCAAATAGGAACCCTTCCTTCTAGTAAGGATAAGGGGGATACACTACTGAAATAACCACTGCTCACCCCCATGGTAGCTTAGCACAACAGTCAGGCTTATCTCAAAGGTAGTGTTTGAAGCATTTGCACATAACCAACAGTAATACAGTAAAAACACTACAAAAGGACACCACAACAGTTTTAGAAAAATAACCAATCTTTATCTGTGCAAATAAGACCAAAACGATAAAAGACCAACATGCAGTAATCAAAAGTAGGCACTTTGCAAGTATGACTTAAAAATGCAGGGGCTACAGCGGTGCTGAAAACAACAGAATCCAATAGTTCTGGCCAACTGCGTCGGTGCGGACCGGCATTAGTGTCAGCAGACTCGTAAAAAGTACCTTTGGTTCTGGCCGACCAAGTTGCTGCGGGCCGGTCGTGGCAACTATCGCGGTTGCGATGTGAAGCATAGCGGTGTGGCAGGCGGGGCCCTCAAGTCACAGTGCAGGCAGCAGCTCGGTGAAGGTTGTCCAGCAGCGTCGTGAGACCAGGGCTGCGTTCGGAGTGAGGCGGTACTCGTGGCAGTGCTGACAGGTCACAGTGCAAGTGACAGTGCTGGTTGTTGGAAGCTGGCATCGGTCGGCGCAGACGGTGGTGTGGGACGGGGTGGTGCATCGTGTGGTTTATGAGCGGTACCTCCAACCCATGGTACGGTCATGTGTGTCGCAGTCAGCGGGCAGCAACGCCGTCGGTGAGACCAGGGTGGCAGAGTGAAGAGAGGGGGTGCGGAGTGCAGCGCCCACAGGTTGTGCTAAAAGCAGCGGCTCGGTGGCGGCAGCAGTCGTCGTTGTCGGTGAGACCAGGGTTGCGGTGCGAAGTGCGGCAGTGCCCTCTGCAGTGCTTTCAGCACATGGATTCCACAGTGGAGACGGTGACGGTGTCGGCTGCTTTCCCTCTCTGTGGCAACTGAAACCACGGTTCCAGAGGCGGTACCCAAAGGAAGGTAAAGTCTATGCTGTCCCTGATACTTCATGAACAGGAGCCATGCTCCACTTCAAGCCCTTGGAGATACTCAGCAACAAGTGAAGAAAGTTCAGTCCAGTCCTTTTACTGCCCAAGGCAGAAGCAGCAACTGCAGGCCAACCCAGAAAAGCAACAACGCAGCAAAGGGGAAGTACTCCTCCTGGTTGTTCTTCCAGCTATTCTTCGTGGCAGGTTCCTTGATCCAAGTGAGTTCTCTGAAGTCTTTTATCTCCCTGAGACTTCCAACAGGAGGCAAGCTCAACTTCAAGCCCTTGGAGAAAACTCTAACAGCAGGATGATGAAAGTACAATCCAGTCCTTTCCCTGCCCAAGACAGAAGCAGCAAGCATCAGGACAACAAAGCAGAGCACGCAGCAAAGTGGCAGTTCTTCCTGGCAGCTTTTCCAGCGCTTCTTCCTGGCAGATTCCTAAGTTCAGCAGTAATCTACAGTTCTGGGGTCTCGGCCCTAATATTTATACCACATTTTCATTTGTTCTCTTGTGGCAAAAGTCTCTCAGCTCAGTCCAAACCAGTTCTGTCCTCTCTGGCCCATCTTCTCAGCAGGAGGTGGAGACAGCATTGTGCAAGGAAGACAGGGCCTATGCAGGTGCAAGGAAAATCTCCTCCCACCACTCTAAATGCAGACCAGGCCTATTCAGGTGTTAGTGAAGCTCCTCCTGCTAGTCTGAATGCAGCCCAGGTCTATTCAGCCCAGCCCTGACTCATCCAGGAAAGGCAGGACACACCTGGACCCCCTCCAGTGGCTGTCTACAGTGGCTGTCTACAGTGAATGCACATACCCAGCCCCTGTCACTCCAAAGCCAGACAGTAAATCCACAACCCAGCAAAGGCACACAGGATGGCTAAGCAAGAAAATACCCACTTTCTAAAAATTGTATTTTCAAACACACAACATAAAAATCATCTTTACTAAAAGATTCATTTTTACATTCTGAGATCAGGCAGACTAAACTCCATTTCTCTATCTTGTCCAAATGGGAAGTTATAATTGTAAGATGTTACAAAGTATTTCCCTTTCTATTCTATGGGACAGATAGACTTTCAATAGTGAAAAATGAAATACACGGTATTTCACTATCAGGACATGTCACACACACCAATGCATGTCCTATCTTTCACATACACTGCACAGGCGTACCTTGGGCCTACCTTAGGGGTGACTTACATGTAAGAAAAGGGAAGGTTAGGGCCTGGTAAGTTGGTGCACTTGCAATATCGACACAGCAGTCACAATTGCACACAGACACTTCAGGGGCAGGTCTGAGAACACTAGAAAGGCTGATTGTGTGGGTGGCACAATCAGTGCTGCAGGCCCACGAGCAGCTTTTGATTTACAGGCCTTGGGCACACACAGTGCACTATACTAGGGGCTTAGAATTAAATCAAATAAACTAAAAATGAAAACAATAATCCATTTACATAATTTACCAGGAGAGCATATGCACTTTAGTACGGAATAGCAGTGGTAAAAGGCCCAGATTCCTAAAACCAACAAAACAGGTTCAAAAACTGGAGGCCAAAAATCAAAAAGTCGAAATAAATCATTCAAGGGTTTTATGTGTTGTGCATAATCTGTTATATATATTCTGCCAAAGTTGAAGAATCCTAGTAAGGATCGCAATTTTGTAAGGGTGTTCTGTGGGTGTAAAAGAGCACATTTCTCTAGGAAATGCAGCACCAGGTTCTTATGCTCATTTGATAGCTCGTGTCCTAAGAAAATGACAATGAGAAAAGCTATTTTTGTTTTCTTAAAATTGAATTTGTAGCCATGTCCAGCAAATCCCAAAAATAATATGATCAACTCTTGTTAAATGTATGTTTAAGTCATTGTCAGTTAGATAAATATCATCAATGTAGGACAATGCTTCTGCGTCAATATCATGTAGAATTGACGTTACTCGGTCAGCAGACAGTCCTGGATTGTTCTTATATTCCTGAGGGAGTTGGCAAAAGTGGCATTGAGAGCCGAGTGTGTAGAATGCTGTCAAATTTCTGCTTTCAGGCACTATGTTTTGGCAGAAAAAAAGTTGGAAATTCCCAAAGTTGTTTTGTATTTGTTACAGACAATATTGTTCACTATAGCTGTTCTGTGTACATTTTGTATTGCAAATGTGCGTGTATCACTGTTTCAATGTCTATAGTATAAGACTATTCAGTAGAAATGATGTGGGTCAGCAACAGGAAATAGGGGATTATTAATAGGAGATATGCAAGGTTCAGTAATTCCCTGGTACTCGAGCTTTCACTTCATTTTTAATTGGGTATTGTGGTTGCACTTGTGGGATCAACCTTATGGGTATGAAGTGATAAGGCGGCTACTTATCCCAGCAAACATGGTTGCTGTATAATGCCTTTTAACCCAGGCTTCTTCAACTACACTAACCATAATGCCAAGTGCTGACACGCCCATGTGGGCGGTCCTGAGAACCCTTTAAACACCTGTGTGCAAACACGAAGCTGTTCCTTTCCCCAAGCCAAGCCGGTGATCAAGGGGAATGTTTCCCCGTAACGCGTATGGCAATTTGGCAAGAAAAATCACGCTGTGAACGCTGTACATCGTCTGTTGCTGCTGGCCAGAATAAAGAAGGTGAAAAATAACGTTGAGTGGGTGTCTCCAATTGTGGGAGCAAACTCGATTTGAATATGTAGTGGCCTGCTCTGGCCACGGAGACACCCCACTGCTAGCAAGGCGGGTCCGCGTGCCTCGCAATCTATGAGACACGCATTAGGAGCAACGTACCTGTTTTGGCGAGCGTAAAGACAGCAACAAGCGGTTACAGCATGAATCAGCGACCCGACGACCCGATGGATAATACTTTTGGAGGAGAAGTTACAGCATTATCCAATATGGATTTTATTGGGACTACACTAACCATAATGCCAAGTGCTGACACGCCCATGTGGGCGGTCCTGAGAACCCTTTAAACACCTGTGTGCAAACACGTAGCTGTTCCTCTCCCCAAGCCAAGCCGGTGATCAAGGGGAATGTTTCCCCGTAAAGTGTCTGGCAATTTGGCAAGAAAAATCACGCTGTGAACGCTGTACATCGTCTGTTGCTGCTGGCCAGAATAAAGAAGGTGAAAAATAATGTTGAGTGGGTGTCTCCAATTGTGGGAGCAAACTCAATTGGAATATGTAGTGGCCTGCTTTGGCCACGGAGACACCCCACTGCTAGCAAGGCGGGTCCGCGTGCCTCGCAATCTATGAGACACGCATTAGGAGCAACGTACCTGTTTTGGCGAGCGTAAAGACAGCAACAAGCGGGTCCAGCATGAATCAGCGACCCGATGGATAATACTTTTGGAGGAGAAGATACAGCATTATCCAATATGGTTTTTATTGGGACCATAATGCCAAGTGCTGACACGCCCATGTGGGCGGTCCTGAGAACCCTTTAAACACCTGTGTGCAAACACGAAGCTGTTCCTTTCCCCAAGCCAAGCCGGTGATCAAGGGGAATGTTTCCCCGTAACGCATATGGCAATTTGGCAAGAAAAATCACGCTGTGAACGCTGTACATCGTCTGTTGCTGCTGGCCAGAATAAAGAAGGTGAAAAATAACGTTGAGTGGGTGTCTCCAATTGTGGGAGCAAACTCGATTGGAATATATATATATATATATATATATATATACTTGAAGATGGAGGATCACAAGAAAACAACAGCCAGCCAGGGCAAAAATCTGGATCCCAAAGGATACAATGAGTCACAAAGAAATAAAATATCCAAGAAAGAAGTGACTCAAACAGATAGATTCACCAAAGAACAAAAATATATTTCAACTACAACGTTTCAGCTTCCGCCTTCCTCAGGTAGTACAAGATGGTTTGCTCAGTGGCTGCACAGATGACACAGCTGAATTTTCAAAAAGCATCATGAGTGAAGATTCTATTTGGAATGTGGAATCAATGCAGTCCTGAGAGCTCTTGAGATATGCAGTAATCAGGTTGTATTATCAGTAATGTTCAGTCCATCTGGATGCAGTGATTTTAAACGGTACATCCAGAAGTTTTCTCTGGAGTCCAGTAGTTCTTCCTTTGAGACATGTTCCACGGGGAAAATCTTCAAATCTGATAGTAAATGATCCACAAGGTTAAAATGATTGGCTACAGGCTGGTCAATTTTCTTATTAATTATTGCCGATTTGTGGTTCCTGAATCGTGTACGGAGGTCATTCACTGTTTGGCCTACATATTGTTTTTACAGCTTTGCCGTTGGCACTGAATCACATAAATAATGCATGTTGAGCGACATGTAAGATGCTGTCTTATTCCATAGGTCCTTCTTGTAACAGAACTAGTTACTGATGATGTTTGTAAAAGGTATTCACACGTGATGCACCTTTTAGAGTCACAGCAATGAACCCCTGCATTTGTTACAACTTGCTTGAGTTCAGCTCTCACAATAAGAGATCGTAAATTTGGAGCTCTGCGGTAAGCAATGACTGGTGGTTTTGGAAAAACCTTTTGCAATTTTTCACAAGTAGACAGTAAGGGAAATGTTTTTTGCATTATATTTCTGTAGTTGGGAGCTGATGGATGATAGTCAACCACAAATGGAGTTCTGTCACTTTTGTTTCTGCCGTTGGTATTCCAAATAAGTGCTTCTCTGGGTAACTGCAAAGACTTGTCAATTTGTTGCTGTATGATATGCAGAGGATAGCCTCGTCTTTTAAATAATGTAGCAAGCTCCTGTAGATGGTCTTTACAGGTTTCCTCATTGCTGCAGATGCGTCTTATTCTGAGTGCTTGGCTGTAGATGATGCTCAGTTTAGTGTGGTGTGGGTGACATGAAGTCCAGTTTAGATACAAATGAGCATCTGTAGGCTTGTGGTACAGATCAGTTGTAATTTTTGTTCTTGAATGGTGAGTAGCACATCCAGAAAAGGGAGATGATGCTTCTGTTTAGTATTGCTGCTGGTAAATTTGATGGTAGGATGGATATTGTTGATATAAGCTGTAAATTGTTCCAATGCTCTACTTCCTGCATTCCATATTATAAATATGTCATCAATGTATCTTAGCCATACCAGTGGTTTGATGCTATAAGTAGCAAGTATACAGTTCTCTAGTTTGCCCATGAAGATATTTGCATAGGATGGAGCCATCCGAGTGCCCATGGAAGTCCCTTGTATCTGCAGATAGTGTTTACCATTGAATGTAAAATTGTTGGATTTAAGGATAACTCTTGCAAAGTTGGTAAGCAACTGTGAAAAAGAACTGTGAAAAAGCCATCAACAAATGTGCTTACCAACTTTGCAAGAGTTATCCTTAAATCCAACAATTTTACATTCAATGGTAAACACTATCTGCAGATACAAGGGACTTCCATGGGCACTCGGATGGCTCCATCCTATGCAAATATCTTCATGGGCAAACTAGAGAACTGTATACTTGCTACTTATAGCATCAAACCACTGGTATGGCTAAGATACATTGATGACATATTTATAATATGGAATGCAGGAAGTAGAGCATTGGAACAATTTACAGCTTATATCAACAATATCCATCCTACCATCAAATTTACCAGCAGCAATACTAAACAGAAGCATCATCTCCCTTTTCTGGATGTGCTACTCACCATTCAAGAACAAAAATTACAACTGATCTGTACCACAAGCCTACAGATGCTCATTTGTATCTAAACTGGACTTCATGTCACCCACACCACACTAAACTGAGCATCATCTACAGCCAAGCACTCAGAATAAGACGCATCTGCAGCAATGAGGAAACCTGTAAAGACCATCTACAGGAGCTTGCTACATTATTTAAAAGACGAGGCTATCCTCTGCATATCATACAGCAACAAATTGACAAGTCTTTGCAGTTACCCAGAGAAGCACTTATTTGGAATACCAACGGCAGAAACAAAAGTGACAGAACTCCATTTGTGGTTGACTATCATCCATCAGCTCCCAACTACAGAAATATAATGCAAAAACATTTCCTTACTGTCTACTTGTGAAAAATTGCAAAAGGTTTTTCCAAAACCGCCAGTCATTGCTTACCGCAGAGCTCCAAATTTACGATCTCTTATTGTGAGAGCTGAACTCAAGCAAGTTGTAACAAATGCAGGGGTTCATTGCTGTGACTCTAAAAGGTGCATCACGTGTGAATACCTTTTACAAACATCATCAGTAACTAGTTCTGTTACAAGAAGGACCTATGGAATAAGACAGCATCTTACATGTCGCTCAACATGCATTATTTATGTGATTCAGTGCCAACGGCAAAGCTGTAAAAAACAATATGTAGGCCAAACAGTGAATGACCTCCGTACACGATTCAGGAACCACAAATCGGCAATAATTAATAAGAAAATTGACCAGCCTGTAGCCAATCATTTTAACCTTGTGGATCATTTACTATCAGATTTGAAGATTTTCCCCGTGGAACATGTCTCAAAGGAAGAACTACTGGACTCCAGAGAAAACTTCTGGATGTACCGTTTAAAATCACTGCATCCAGATGGACTGAACATTACTGATAATACAACCTGATTACTGCATATCTCAAGAGCTCTCAGGACTGCATTGATTCCACATTCCAAATAGAATCTTCACTCATGATGCTTTTTGAAAATTCAGCTGTGTCATCTGTGCAGCCACTGAGCAAACCATCTTGTACTACCTGAGGAAGGCGGAAGCTGAAACGTTGTAGTTGAAATATATTTTTGTTCTTTGGTGAATCTATCTGTTTGAGTCACTTCTTTCTTGGATATATATATATATATATATATATATATATATACATATATATATTATCTACTGGCAGTCGCCAGAAGATAGTTATAGTTAAAACCTATTTTCCATAGGAAATCCGCAACATTCTATTTGAAATAACGTTGGCGCCGGTTGACGAATCTTCGCGAAATTCTCCAACTTGTTGGGGCGCTCCGGTCCGCTCCTATCCTGAAAGTCTTGGGGTGATTCGTCAAGCGGGGGCCGAGAAAAAAGGGG
Organism: Calotriton arnoldi; assembly: GCA_963921515.1. Taxonomy (NCBI): domain Eukaryota; kingdom Metazoa; phylum Chordata; class Amphibia; order Caudata; family Salamandridae; genus Calotriton; species Calotriton arnoldi. Next base: position 823,945 of record CAWUFW010006582.1, on the reverse strand, counting down.
GTCCCAATACGTGTTTTCCCCATTCATTTTTCCATAGGAACCTTTAGTCGCAGCTACAGCCAGAACTGCTGAACGGAATTACACCAAATTTGGCAAAGAGGTAGCCCTTGGTTCAGTGTCGTGCCTTTTGCTAAAATGGTGTAAATCCGTTCAGTAGTTCCTGAGAAATTAACAAGTAAAATCACATATATATCTATGGCCGCGTCGGATCCGCGTACCCTCAGTGCGCCCTGCGAGCACCGTCCCGATCACGAGCTGCATGCTAATTGGCTGTCAGCTGGCTGTCAACATTCCGAATCAGGAAGTGGTGGTAGCCATTTTGTGCCTCGGTAGAACCGAGGCACCAAAACAAGTGCGCAAAACGCACAAAAGGGGCAGGGTAGAAACACCCTGACCCCCTAGGCCTTCTCAGGGGGTCCCACAAGGACCCCATGGGCAGAAAAAAGCATTTTATTTATTTTTTTAAATCGGCAGGATGCGCTCAGGGTGCACGGATCCTGCCGGGAAAAAAAATCAATGCGCGGTCTCCCGCGCCTCGACGGTATTTTGCCCCCAGGTGGCCCAAGTCCCGGGGGCATGCGGGGGTTATTAAGTTGTAATGTGGGGGGCCTCTAAGGCCCCCCAAGCCCCGGGGACCGCCACCCCCCGGGGCTTTATTAAAAAAATGGTGCGGGAGGCCCCGGGGCTTCTTTTTTAAAAAATGTTTTAACCTGTGTGGGGGGGCTGTAGCCCCCCCACACACCCCGGGGACTGCCACCTCCCCGGGGCACTAAAGATTTAAATATGGGGGACCGTTACGGACCCCCAGAGCCCCGGGGACCACCACCTCCCCGGGGCTTTGAACAAGTTGGGAGGGGGGCCGCGCGGCCCCCCTCCTGGAGCCAGTGATGGCCCTGGGGACCACCACCCCCCAGGGCCGGCTCCTGCAGTGTCCCGGGGTGCCTACCCCCGGGACACTGTAGTTTGCTATGACAGGACGTGAGCATCGCGGCTCCTGTCCTGTCATAGCAAACTTGGTTTGCATTTTGAAAGAGAGAGCAGGAAACCTGCTCTTTCTTTCAAAATGCAAACCCAATTGCTTTTCCACACGGGGAGTAGCATGTTAGCTGCTCCCCATGTGGAAAAGCAATGCCGGCTCCCGCAGGAGGCGGGGAGCCGGCTGGGACTGTGGGGGGATTGGGGACCCCCCCACAGTCTCCAACGAGAGGCCAGGCCCCGGAGGATGGGGTCCCCGGGGCTATAAGTGGCCCGGGAGGGGGGCCACGCAGCCCCCCTACCCAAATAAAGAAGAAAAAAAAAAGGGCAAGGCCGGCCCCGGGGGATGGGGTCCCCGGGGCCTTAAATGGCCTGAGGAGGGGGGCCACGCAGCCCCCCTCTAAATATATATTTTTTTTAATTTAAAAAAGAGGGAATGCCCCGGGGGATGGGGTCCCCGGGGCCAATAGAGGCCCAGGGAAGGGGGGCCACGCGGCCCCCTTCCCATTTTTTTTTTTTTTTTTTTTAAATAAAACAAAAAAAAATGCTCAGGCCTTGGGGGATGGGGTCCCCGGGGCCAAAAGTGGCCGAGGGAAAGGGGGCCACGCAGCCCCCCTCCCATAAAAAAAAACAAAAAAAAACGGCATCGTGCCGGAGGCCCCGCCCCCCTCCCTGCAGCAGTGTGCAAACGCGCCCCCTGGCGCGTTTTAAGAAGGGAAGTAATTCCCCTTGAATACTGGGGGTCCCTGAGGCCAACTAGCTCACCAGGAACCTCCAGTATGCGCTAGGGGCTGTGTTGCAGAGAGGTGTACAGAGGCCACGCCCCTTTATACACCTCTCTGCAACGCAGCTCTGTGGTGCTTTTTGGAGGTACATGGTGGGCTAGTTCAACTCCAGGGACCCTCAGGATTCAAGGGGACTTAATCCCCCAACTTAAAACGCACCACGGGGCGCGTTTGCACAGTGGTGAAGGGAGGGGGCGGGGCTTCAGGTGACATGTGTGCAAACAGGCCCCGTGGCGCATTTTAAGATGGGGGATTAAATCCCCTTCAATCCTGAGGGTCCCTGGGGGCCAACTAGCCCACCAGGTACGTACAGAAAGCGCCAAAGAGCTGCGTTGCAGAGAGGTGTAAAAAGGGGCATGGCCTATGAACACCTCTCTGCAACGCAGCTCCCTGGCGCATACTGGAGGTACAGGGTGGGCTAGTTGGACCTCAGGGACCCTCATGATTCAAGGGGACTTAATCCCCCAACTTAAAATGCACCACAGGGCGTGTTTGCAGACATGTCACCTCAGACCCCACCCCCTTCCTTCACCATTGCGCATATATTCTCTAAAATCAGCCGAACTACGAATTCCGATTTACTCACCTGTTATCAGGAGAGACCTCAGTGCTGCATCTTTGAGCCCAGTACTGATCCTGAAAAGTAATTTTAACCGTACTTACCAGTAACTTGAATTTCCTTCCATAGGCTAACATTGACTGGTTTCACTTGGAGTTTTGGAACTTTAAAATATTCATCTAAAATCAGCCGAACTACGAATTCCGATTTACTCACCTGTTATCAGGAGAGACCTCAGTGCTGCATCTTTTAGCCCAGCACTGACCCTGAAAAGTAATTCTAACATTACTTACCAGTAACTTGTATTTCCTTCCATAGGAATCCATTGTCTGGTTTTCAGCAGAAAAGTTTCAAAGTGTCAATTTTCAAAAACTACAAATATTCCTTAAAAATCGCCTGTATGACTTAAACGCATTCTTTCAACTATTTACAGGAGATGCACCAGTGCTGGATCCATGGTTCCACCACTGAGTAAGAAAAAGTAACGATAACACTACTTACCTGCTAAGTGAATTTCCTCCCATAGGATAACATTGGTGATTCTATGTGAAAAAGTTTCTAAGTGTCAACTTTTAAAATACAATAATGTTCCTTAAAAATCACTACTGTAACCAAAACGCTTTTACTCAACTGTTTACAGGAGATGTCCCAGGACTGAGTCTAGGATCCAGTCCTGTGGTTAGAAAAAGTAATCCATAAAGTAACTAATTGCATTTAACTAGAAATTCCCATTGAGCTCAATGTTGCATTGTGTTTGAAATTGTGTTGCCCATTGCAACAACTGTAACTACTGTACTTAAAAGTCTATTGCCTATTTGCAAAGTATTTAAACTAAAGTAATTGATTGTGAGAAAGTATATTTTGTAATGTAATGTATAATGTAATTACAATGTAATTTAAAAAATAAAATATCTAAAAATAAATAGTTTAAAAAAATGTAGAAAATCAGTATCAAAAAATAAATATAACAATTTATACATTTAAAAATTGTCATTTACAAAACCTTTGAAATTCACTGACAAAAACCATAGGTTTCAGACATGTTATAGTTAGGAATTAGCATTTAAAAAACCTTTGAAATTCACTGAAAAAACCATAGGTTTCAGACACGTTATAGTTAGAAATTTGCATTTAAAAAACCATACAAATTCACTGAAAAAACCATAGGTTTCAGACACGTTATAGTTAGAAATTAGCATTTAAAAAACCTTTGAAATTCAGTGAAAAAACCATAGGTTTCACGCACGTTATAGTTAGAAATTAGCATTTAAAAAACGTTTGAAATTCATTGAAAAAACCATAGGTTTTATGGACAGTTATAGTTAGTTGGACATTGCACTCGTACAAAACCCGTGAAATTCCCCCGTTATAGTTAGTTCAGCTAACTATAACTCGCGCCCCCGCAATGCACTGCTGATGACGTCACATATTACATCACTCATGACAAGGTCAGTGACATCACTGATGACATCACTGATGACATCTCAAATGACATCACTGATGACATCATCTACCTGATAATCTGATGCACCTCCTCACACCTTAATATAAACTTTCATACACCCACTCTAAATTAAAGACTGCTATTCGCAAAACCATAGACACTCCAACACCAATAACTACATACCCACTCACTGATTCTTAGGTCTACACACACATCCACTCACTCACCCGTACAGTCACTCATACTTACAGTCACTCAGTACAGGATTATCATATGCACTCATACACCTATATAAACACACACACACTGCCACTCATCCATAGAGGTACTCACACACCTAGTCAGTCATGCAAAAATTAATCACACACCCATTTACTCACCTATACAGTTATACACACACCATCTCACTTACTCATACAAATACTAGCACATTCTTACGCTCTTATACAATAACTGATACAAGCACACATGCATCCATACAGCCACTCTCACAATCACACACTCTCACTTATAGCCATTTAAATACTCTAACACACATATATACTGCCTTTTCCATATGTAGTTACTCGCACATGTACCACTGAGATATACATTCACTCACTAACACACCCATACACACACTCACCCACCCAAGCAGTCCATCACAGATGCAATCTTGAAATCATGCACCCAGTGAATCACCCACTCACACATCTATGTACAGAGTCACACACACCCCACCCACACAAACACTCAGGCAGCCATACAGATATTCTGTGAACCAATCAATAACCCATATAGACACTCATGTAGCTATTCGCAAATCCATGCATCCACTTACACACCAACAAACAGACGGATACGGACATTCACACAGTTTAGTCACTAACCCATGCATTCAGTAAGATATGTTTAATCACTCACTTGTAGAGTCAGTCACGCACGTACTAAATCATCCATTTAGACACTTATACACCCACTCATTCTGCAATACGCCTTTCCCTATATATATTAAACATATTTAAACTTTACAGAAACACACAGTCACTGGATGATGTCATCAGTGATGTCATTTGAGATGTCATCAGTGATGTCACTGACCATGTCATGAGTGATGTAATATGTGACGTCATCAGCAGTGCATTGCGGGGGCGTGAGTTATAGTTAGCTGAACTAACTATAACGGGGGAATTTCACGGGTCTTGTACGAGTGCAATGTCCAACTAACTATAACTGTCCATAAAACCTATGGTTTTTTCAGTGAATATATATATATATACATATATATATGTATACACACACACACATATATATATATATATATAATCCTTTTATTGCAGCTCCACCAAACACTGACGCATTTCGTTTGTCTTTAGCCTTTCTCAAAGTGTACAAGCCCCATCACCTTGTGAAACATTTACAAGCATTCTTCATAAATATAGAAGACATACTTCAATCCATCCTCACTTCTAGACAGATTTAAAAAAAACAGATACGTTCCTACCACCTTATGTGTTACCAATTTCAAATACAACATCCAAATATTTATCCTTGTTTCTTTATTTCTTTATTTCTCTTTTCTTTTTTTCTATTTTTCACTATTTTTGATGGTAAAACTAAATATTCATATACTTTTTGAGCGAATGGAGTGTTGTCAACTCACACCGGGCCAGTGCTCTCTTCACATAAACTCATCTTTTCTCCTCGTAATTCCATTTACATTCCTGGCTTCTTATGGGGTTCTTCTCATTACAGATCTGAATTCTCTGTTGTGGTTCCTTCGTTTCCTCTCAGACCATACTCTCTCTCTCTCAATTTCACCCTCTCCACCCCACCCTCCAGTTTTTCGAATCACAACTTGTTCATCAACTCTATGTGCAAAGTAGCATCATTATAGCAGCCATACATTGGTAACAAATATTCCAAATATTTAGACTAACTCAGCAGCATATCTCCATAAAGTGCCTTGATCACAATTTCCAATACAGTACAACCAGTATTCAATTTCACTTAAACATGTCACACGAGAATGTGCAAAATAGCAAAAAACAGTTACCTATTAATTGCATGATATAACTCTATAACAGTTTAAATAACATCACAGCATTTCACCATAAAAAGCTCACTCTACAAATCCAATAGCAGAATGACCATTGTGCTAATTCTGCAGAAAAAGATCTGGTGGGGGTGTTATGTGCTATAAGACTGAACATATCATGACCCATAAAAGAACCTCATTCCTACAGTAAATAATCTCAGAGTCAGGCAGTATAAGGTTTCTAAATGTTACAAACACTCTCATAATAATGGCTATCCAATAAATGGCATTTCCAGCAATAAGGAAATTATCCCACATGTACTTCCATCTCTTCATCTCTGTTCAACCCTGCCGGGAACTTAGTATGTAAATCTAATATTCCAGGCATCTTAATTGCATCTCCTTATTCCTACCTCTTACATTAGTGGATACTCTGTCCACTGCAAAATAGTTACGCATTCCTGGATCACTATCATGTCTTTCATAAAAGTGTCTAGCCACTGAATAACTAAAATCAGTATTTCTTATCACCCTCTGGTGTTCCAAAATATATATATATATGTCATGTGATCAAGGCCGTGTCAGGCCGAAACGCGTCATGGCGGTTGTGGTGACTAAACAATAAACAAAAATTCCAGCACGAAACGAGGGTTCGCATTTTGTTTGTTCCCAGTGGAAGGGAAGGTACAGAGAACGGTGGAGTTGGATATATTTATATATATATATATATTCACTTACAAAAACAAGGACTACATGGATGTTATAGTTAGGAAATAGAATTTAAAAAACTTCAGAATTCCCTGAAAAAAGCAAAAGTTACAGGGATGTTACAATACACCTGTTTACCTATGGGGTATAAAATAGCCCCGGCATTGTTGCAGCTCGAATTGTGTCCATTCTCCATGAGACTGACCCTGATGCTTTGTCCTATGTCGATGACATCTACTTGACTGATGATGAATTAAATCTGCATTTAGCTAGAGTAGATAGCATAATTTTGCGGTTTACTGCACTTGGTTACAAGTTGAACTTTTCAAAAGCTCACATTGCTTTCCTCAGTGTTCTTTTCCTTGGTTATGAGTAAACCAATGAGGGTATGAGCTTGGCCCCTCACTTTTTAGAAAAATGTGCGTAGCTGCAACGCACAATTATGCTCAAAAAGCTACAATCTTTGCTTGGCGTTTTAAATTTTGGAAGAGCTTAAATTCCAGACTATGCTCAACGTATTAAAGCGCTCTATGTTTTTATTTGTCTTTACTTATCGGCATCCTGCTGGATGCCTGAACACACTGCAATTCTCAGATCTTTACAGTCTGATTTGCTTGAAAAGCGACATTTCATGCATGTCTTAATGCTACAAATTTGGTCATTCGGATTGTTCCGGGTTCTGTTGGATTTACCTATGTCACATTTAATGAAGGAGATACAGTTCATATTGCATATAAGTCGCATTTATATTCCCAGGAGGAATTGCATTTTGCATCCTTTGAAAAAATTCTAACAGCAGTAAAGATGGCCGCCCTTAAAGAACGACCTTTAGCTCAAGGTGAATGAATTATTCCCGTTTCTCCTGTGCCAACCTTAGAGACTGTCACAAAACCTAGGGGCCGATTCCGATTCGGGCCGGAAAACATACCGACCGACTCGGTACGGGAATATAGTCCGACCGACACGTACCGGCGCTGCCCGACCTGGGTAGTACGATGAAATGCATGTGAATCACGACCGACTCGTACGGAACACAAGCCGAACGACCGAACCGGACGGAAACAAGCTATCCGGCCGGGAAACCACGCGAATCGAACCGACCGACACGCACCAGGAATGAACCCGAACGAAACATACTCGCGAACTCTGACCCGCGCAGTACGATATAATGCGTGGAAAACCAGACCGAGTCGCACGGAGCTCAAGCCGTACGACCGACACGCATACAAATGCCAGCCGAAGCAAGCCAATACTCCGCGACCGACGCGTACGCCGCACAATAAACCTAGCAGAAACACAGCGTGAACGACTCGGAGAAGCTCGCACGAGACAACTGCAGCGTCCTACTCGGTCAGAAGAACGTCTCCTACATGCACAAAAAATACAAAGGAAAAATACAAAAAAAAGGGCCAAACAAGCAATGTCAAAGTCAATAAATACAGGGGGAAAAAACATGGAACAAGGACACACCCCCAACTCCACCTATATAAAGGCCACACATCCCTACCATGATCCTTTGCAAATTCAACTGACCTGCCAGCACAGAACACCATCAGACAGCAACCACAGACACACTCACAGCTCATCCATCACACAAGCCACACACCATTAGCACCTCAACAAATAGCACCCTCACATACACCCAGCAAAACCTACACTCACACACCCTCACTTGCACACACACACACATCAATCACCACCACCACCCATCACCATGCCCCCAAAGAAGAATCCAAAGTTCCTAGACAGTGAATTGGAAGTCCTGGTAGATGAGATCCTCAGGGTAGAGCCACAGTTGTTTGGTACATCGGTCCAACAGACCCCCATATCGCAGAAAACCAAGATGTGGGAGAGGATCGTCGACAGGGTGAACGCACAATCACCATGTTTGCGCACAAAGGAAGACATCCAGAACAGGTGGTATGATGTGCGCAGGAGGGTCAGGGACCTACTGAAGAAGGATTACATCGTGAGTCAGCGCACCGGCAGTGGCCCTCCTGCCCAACCACTTTACCTCAGGCCCTGGGAGGAGAAGGTGCGGGCCATCCTACCACCACTGAGCGTATATGGACTATCAAACATCCCAGAGCCTGGTGAGTACACAACTAATATACCCAATATTGTGTGACAATACACACACATCACAGTCAAGGGGATAGTCAAACCATGCACCCTTAGCAAATCCACAGCAACCAAAAGATAATCATACCAAGATGTGTATGTTAGTCAGAGAAACACAATACCTGCCATCTCATAGTGATATGTAACAGTGTCATGACATGTACAAACCTAACAATAAATAGAGCAAGCCAGTGGCACAAATATAACAAACAAACACAGTCAGATATGTTGCCACCACCAGAACACCACCTCACAGGGAAGCTTACTGAAAGGAAGGAATTCTGGGAATGCTGGTGAAGTCAGTGTAGGCAATAGCATGATGGGAGTTGTAGTCACAGATATTGGTCACCCTCACAATTGGCCGATCAACACCACTCTCAACCATGCTCACATCACATGGAGTTGAAAAGAACTGACAAGATGCCTGACACTGGGTACTGCTGTGGGGAGCACAAGGCCATGCTGGGAACTGGGCACCAACAAACAACAGGATCACACTGTCAGCCATCTTGCCATTGCTGTCACACTCACACACAGTGAAGTCCACTCAAAAGGAAGGAAGTATGGGCATGCTGGGAAGGGGGTGTAGGCAATAGCATGATGGGAGTGGTAGTCACAGATATTGGTCACCCTCACAATTGGCCCATCAACACCACTCTCAACCATGCTCACATCACAGGGAGTGGAAAACAACTGACAAGATGGCTGACACTGGGTACTGCTGTGGGGAGCACAAGGCCCTGCTGGGAACTGGGCACCAACCAACAGCAGGACACCACTGACTGACATCCTGAAAGCAAACTTGCACTCCCTGCAATGGAAGCACGTTCCATGGTGGGATATCTGGCTGGGTGGGAAGGAGGACTGACAGCTCTGACCATAGATACCAGAAGCTTCACTCACACACCCCCTTAACACAAACTCCACACAACTCACCTGGGAGAATGCATTGCCTCACACTCTAATTAAATATCCCACAAAGAACTACCACACTGGGTTATGCTGTGTGAAGCACAGGGACACTTTTGGGACTTGTAGCCAAACAAACGCCAGGACAACACTGTCAGCCATCCTGTCAGCACAGGCACACTACCCCACAGGGAAGCAGAGTCAAAAGGAAGGAAGTATGGGCATGCTGGGAAGGGGGGTGTAGGCAATAGCATGATGGGAGTGGTAGTCACAGCTCAACATCCACCACCCACATGGCCCAGCAAGCTCACACTGAAGCATGCTCACATCACAGGGAGTGGACAAGAACTGACAAGATGGCTGACACTGGGTACTGCTGTGGGGAGCACAATGCCCTGCTGGGAACTGGGCACCAACAAACAACAGGATCACACTGTCAGCCATCTTGCCATTGCTGTCACACTCACACACAGTGAAGTCCACTCAAAAGGAAGGAAGTATGGGCATGCTGGGAAGGGGGGTGTAGGCAATAGCATGATGGGAGTGGTAGTCACAGCTCAACATCCCCCACCCACATGGCCCAGCAAGCTCACACTGAAGCATGCATACCTCACAGGGAGTGAAAAGCCACTTCTAAGATGTCTGACAATGGTGCTCTGTTGTGGGGAGTACCAGGCCCTGCTGGGACCTGGGCACCAACCAACAGCAGGACACCACTGACTGACATCCTGAGAGTCAACCTGAACCCACTGCAAGGGTGGCATGCTTCATGGTGGGATAACTGGGCTGGGTGGAGAAGGAGGGCCTGATGTCCACCAAATACAACCAATGCTGGCCATGCACACACCTCAACATTCACATTGAAATGCCTCAGGTTTGCAGGACAATGTGCTACACCAATATCAACCTCTTACTGTGACAACTTAGGACAATGCAATGTACAGGCCCGCATCCAGAGGTACAGTCACAACTGTCAGGTGTGTGAACCATTGATGCCTGTAGAAACATAACATACATTGTGTGTCTCTTCCAAAAACAGGTGATGATGGGGACACAGCAGCAGACGATGAGGAGTCCCTGTCCCAGGCTCCGGGGGACACTGAGCGCACTGGTGTGGAACAGCCTCTGCCCTCCTCGGATGGCGAAGACCTACCTGGCCCCTCCGGTGTGAGTCATCATGCAGCACCAGCAGGACCAGCATCTGCACCCCCTGCACCCACTCCTCCAACAACTGCCAACACACAGACCACCCCCGCCGACACGGACAGACCAAGGACCACCGATGACAACAGCACAGGGACCCTGGCCCAACGTCGAGCTACGGACAACAACCCCAGTAACAACCCCCAAGGGGGCCTAGGGTCACCTGTGCGTGCCACCGCAGGTCCCGCACGTGTCGCCAGGGGTGGTGGGAGGGGTGGTAGACATAGGTCGCTGTTTGCAGAGGGGTCTGGACTGCATGATGACCCACAACTGGTACGCATTGCTGATGCGTACCAGAATAGCACCGGAGAGGTCACCCAGGTAGTGGGGATCCTCAAGGACATTCAACAGCAGCAGGCTGCCCATCATGCCCGCTTGGACTCACACATGTCCCGTGTGGAGACACACATGTCCCGTGTGGAGACACACATGTCTGGCATGGAGCCCAAGTGGGACACATTGCAAGAACTGACAGCGGTGCATAGGGACATATTGACATGCCTCCGCCAGATTAGCACCAACATGGCCACACCTCCCTGTGTGCCCACAACATCTGGTGCTGAAACAACTGCAACTGCCACAGGGAGGGAGGAGGACTCTGGCGGAGAGTCCCCTGCACCGCAGCAGCCTGCACGTGAGGGTCCCCCCCTAAAGAAGAGGGGTCGTCCGAGGAAGGAAAACTGAGAGGTCGATGGCCATGTACATCCCCCAGGAACCCAACACCTGTTCTGGAAATTCTCCTTTGTGTGCAAACTGTTCACCCTGTCGAATGCAACACAACTCTCCCACATGACATGGGGAGTTTAAGTTGGACCAATGTATCAGATGACTGTTGACTTTACTCAGGACATTTCTGCTACCAAGACTTCCAACTCATCTGGGAACTTTGGATCACAATCCCAATGTACAGCACCCACCATCTTGTGCACTATACTCACACATGTATGTAAATAAACTCACTAATACACCATACTTGCCTCTGTTGTGATTCCAACGTGGTTCCTGTCATGGGGATGAAGATCTGCTAAATGACACTGTGCATGTTAACTGCTACAGCAAGTACAACACCGTCATGTGAGTCATGGCGACGTGACACATATGAGGGAGACACACCACTAGGGCTACACAACACATACACACCAGGGCCATCAGACTCATCGCCTACACTGATGTTGCCAGGAAATACAGTGGAATGCACAGACAACACACCTATTCAGAGTCTGTGTTAACTAGCCCACAGGTGCAGTAAGCAAATGTCAGTCAGATGTGTGACCACAGACAACGCACATCCCAAAGTGAAGCACAGGTTTATTACACATTTGCGACATGTTGTTTGCACTACAGATGCAAGGTAATCCCACGTGGCAGTGGCCACACAGTCAACAAGTGTAGAAGAAAGAAAGTCCAGGGGTGTGTGGCACATCACCTGTAGGGAAACGACTGCTGCCACCCTGAGAGCTGAATCATGGTGTCGGGGGATCCAAGTTGAACAAACAACTCTGAAAGCACCCTGTGAAGGACAGACATGACACACAGTCAAAAGCACTGAAGAACAGGACAGAACTGCAATACTCATGCCCAATACATGTCACAAGATACCTACACAAAACCAAGTTAGCATGTCAACACTGTTGGGGAGTACAGACTACCTCTAAGGACACATCGCTGCACGCATCCAGTCAAGTAGCACATGGCCACACTCAAACAGCACCAGAGCACCACCCACACATATCATGCAAACTCACATCATTGACATGACATCTCTGGATACTCACATTCAGCTGAAGAAGTTGGTGATGAGCTGTGTGCGGACATCACCCTCATCATCATCATCATCACTGGCATCGTGGCCCAGGCCAGGATCCTCCACAGGTGGCGGATGTTGGTCATCGTCATCCAGGATGAGAGGCAACTCCTTCCGCACTGCCAGGTTGTGTAGCATGCAGCAGACGATGACAATCTTGCACACTTTCACAGGGGCATATGGGAGGGACCCTCCGGTCTTGTCCAGGCAGCGGAAGCGGCTCTTCAGGAGACCAAATGTCCGCTCAATCACTCTCCTGGTCCGACCATGTGCCTCATTGTAGCGCATCTGGGCTGGTGTCACAGGGTTCCTGAGGGGTGTCAGCAACCACGGCATGTTGGGGTATCCGGAGTCACCTACAGACAGACAATTGCACATTAGCTGAGTTGGAAAAGAGGGCGGAATACAACATAGCAGAACACACACAATGGTACAAAGTCTGTACACACCGACAAGCCAGGCACGCTGGTTCTGCATCTGTGACATCATCCTCGGGATGCGACTACTCCTCATCACGTAGGCATCATGTGCCGAACCGGGGAAACGGGCACACACATGTGAGATGCTCATATCTGCAAGACTTACCACCAGAGCATTGATAGAATGATAATGTTTCCTGTTCCTGTATGCCTGCTCATGTGCCTGTGGTGGTACCAAAGCCACATGTGTCCCATCAATGGAGCCAATGACATGTGGCATCCTCCCCAGGGCATAGAAGTCACTCTTGACGTCAGTGAGTTGGTGACGTTTAGGGAAATAGATGTACTGGTTCAGGTATCTCAACATTGCCTCCAAAAAATCGTGTAGCACACGGCTGAACATGGTCTGTGACATCCCACCAGCAGACGCCACAGTGTGTTGAAATGTACCGGTGGCAAAGAAGTGTAGGGCTGCCATCACCTTCACCTTGGGGGTCAGCGCTGTAGGGTATGGCCGGCCAGGTTGCAAATGTGGGGCCAACCGCACCGCCAATTCCTCAATCAGCGGCCTGTTGAAGCGGTACCGTCGGATGCAGTCACATTCCACCATCGTTGCAAGGTCAGGGAATGGTCTATGGACAGCTGGTGCCCTGCAGTGCATAGGTGAAGAAAGAAAGATTGTCAGTCACCCCACATATGTGCCATTGACCATACTCAATATCACATGATACATCATTACGAGACACAAGTACCTGATGTGTGTGCCGTTCTGTATGGACATATATGGCACCTACATGGCCAACATCTAACATCACAGTTCAACATGTGTTGACAACAAGTTCCAGGTTGTGCTATGGGAAATCATTAGGCTGTGTCACAGTATCCATTTACTGCTGTCACGTTCCAAACACACACCACAGTGACATATCAGGACAGATGTGCCCCAGGCATCACAGCTCATTGACAGGTAGATTCCCAGGGACCCTATATTGCCACATGGACACTGGCATGACATGGCGTATCATGTACACGTCAGCAAAACAACCATGACTCCCACAGGTAGTGGCCCCTGTTGCCTCTGCAGGACAGACATGGACGTCTGTGACACACACACGCACAACATCAAAGTCCATGCACAAACAACGTGGATGTGGAGACTGTCTCCCATTGTGCACATGGAATCAGAGACATCGGAAACACAACATGCACACAGACAGTGGAGGGCCATCAATATTGTGGCAATGGGTCACCCTGTGACGTACATACCTTCCCACATGGGACTCAGGGGGTATGTGACATGACATACACATACACAACCTGGCAATGTGACCATGCCACATGCTCGGAAATGAACAGTTGCACATCACAGTGGTCATGTGCACAACACACAAAGGATTCTGTCCCCATGAACACGTGCACAGCCTGGGAGTGGCTGCCCCCAAGTGCCACCCAAAAAAACACATGTTTCCCCCCATACACAGAAAAGGTAATGCAGCCTTACATGCCTTAGGATACAGTGTGGACAGGCTGTGGTGTTGTAGGTGTGCCCCTGAGTCCCTGGCAAGTAAATGTGGCTGGCATACGTTCACCAGTGACAGGCATGGTGACATATGCGAGTGACTTGTACAGGGACGCGTCATACAGCAATGGACCGATCCGTGTGCACGCATTAGCCATTGCATATGATGTGAGCGAATACGCGTTGTACAGCAATGGACCGATCGGTGCGCACGCATTGGCCATTGCATATGATGTGAGCGGGTACGCGTTGTACAGCAATGGACCGATCGGTGCGCACGCATTGGCCATTGCATATGATGTGAGCGGGTACGCGTTTTTATTTGAAATACGCGTTGTACAGCAATGGACTGATCGGTGCGCACGCATTGGCCATTGCATATGATGTGAGCGGGTACGCGTTGTACAGCAATGGACCGATCGGTGCGCACGCATTGGCCATTGCATACGATGTGAGCGGGTACGCGTTGTTATTTGAAATACGCGTTGTACAGCAATAGACCGATCGGTGCGCATGCATTGGCCATTGCATATGATGTGAGTGGGTACGTGTTGTACAGCAATGGACCGATCGGAGCGCACGCATTGGCCATTGCATATGATGTGAGCGGGTACGCGTTGTACAGCAATGGACCGATCGGTGCGCACACATTGGCCATTGCATTTGATGTGAGCGGGTACACGTTGTACAGCAATGGACCGATCGGTGCGCACGCATTGGCCATTGCATATGATGTGAGCGGGTACGCGTTGTTATTTGAAATACGCGTTGTACAGCAATGGACCGATCGGTGCGCACGCATTGGCCATTGCATATGATGTGAGCGGGTACGCGTTGTTATGGGAAATACGCGTTGTACAGCAATGGTCCGATCGGTGCGCACGCATTGGCTAGGGCCTGGCATTGCAACGGACGCGTTTTCGAATCTGTAACAAGTCTGATGCAGTGAATTCAGTTGGCCAGCCACAACAATGTTGCAAATTCATGGGTGTCATGAAGTTTAACTTTTGAAGGATGCTGTGGGCGTGTATAAGTGGTGCAATTCCATGGATTGGCCAGACTCAGAAGATGCAAACGAGTTGGACCTATCACTTTGGACACATGGGACAGTATCTGCCTCTGCAGCACACATATAATGCTGGCTGTTCCCCCGAGAGCTCACTTGCCTGCACTACATGCTCCAGGACGACATCTGCCACCAACACTGCTGCTGTCTCTGCATCCTCTGGCTACTGCAATGGCACGTACTGTGGAGAGAGCCCCAGCCTTCACCACTGAGGAGAACCAGGCCCTGCTGGACAGCCTCCTTCCACAGTACAGCAAGCTGTATGGGAAACCAGGGGAGCAGGTGAGTGTGCTGTCCACTGCCTTACTAAATGTGCATGTTGTCTGACTAGCAAGACTTCCAGTGTGCACACCACAGGCTAGCATGCTCACTGAGTAGTTCTCACCCCCCAAAGTGTGTAGTTACATGCACTGAACAGGTATAGTGCAGTAACAGTGCATTCCAACAAGGTTTTACTTCCCAGGCAATGATACTATTTAGTAACTGCTGGTAAACTGTTCATAGCCATAGTTGCACTGCCTGTGTACATCATGTGCCCCTGTGATTGAGACATGTATATCCAACTGTGTGATGCACGGATATGTTGCATGTGTAGTAATGGCCTTTTTCACTTTGTCATCCTCACAGGTTGATGCCCACCAGAAGCAGGAGATCTGGCTGACCATCGTCCGGGCAGTAAGATCCGTGGGGGACTACAAGCGCCGGATCCGCAACTGCCAGAAGAGGTGGCAGGACCTTCGGGGCTGGACCCGGAGGATCGCAAGGGTCCAGCTGAAGCTGTCGCCTCCTCGCAGGAGGGGCGGACACCGGACCCTGACCCCCACATGCTCCGGATCCTGGCGGTGGTCTTCCCTGACCTGGATGGGCAGCTGAAGGCCAGACAGCAGCAAGGAGGGGGTGAGTCCATGACTACACTGTGAACTTTGTCTGACATGCTATGTGCCCTCCTCTGGCCTGGTTAAACCTCCACAGTACATCAGTCTTGTGGTCCAGGACCCATGTCCCTCAATTGTGACATGCCCACTCCTCATCTGATACCCAGGTGTGGCCCTTACAGTCTGGAAATTGTGTCACTTGGGTACTGTGTCCTTGCATTTTGCTTAGCTGAAGGTGGGGGCCAGCATTTGTTACCGTACCTTTGTGGTGGGCTTCATGGGTGGGTCAATTGCTTACACAATGCCTGAGTTCTGACATGTAATCTGCGTGTAACTTTGATATGTGTTCCAATTGCTGATCTGACTCACCACATGTGCCTGGGGTATTTGGCACACCCCCATGCTGCGGGTGGGAACAATTTTTCGGCCTCAGGAGTATGTATATCAAGTGTGTCACACATGCTTAGCCACATGCCTACTGTCCAGGGCTCATCCCTCTTTCACGTGGAGCAGGACAGTCATGCCTACTCCAGGGCATACAATACACTCTGTACTCCCACTCCCGTGTATCAGCTGACACGTTGTGCTCAGTGAAATGTTCCCTCAGGTGTCTGCCTCTGAGTCATTGTGCTGTGGCTTCGTTGTCAGGACTACTGGACTGTTTATCGGTTATGGCTCAGCATACCATCTGAGATGTGACCATGAGAGACGATACTTGGGTGACATATAGGTGTTTGATCACTTGACTGTGCAGACTGGTGCATTCGACTGAGAAGTTCAGGCAGCTGTTTTTCATTCACAGCAGACTGTGAGGTGCTCAGGTTCAGAGAGTTGTGTTTCATGTCTCCCATATGTCCAATTGGTATGACGTGGACAAATACGAGTTCAGATGATGTGGTGGGGGGATGGACATGTGCACTTGTCAGCTACAGAACTTGCATTCCCCATGACCTAGGATTGTGACACAGTGCAGACTGTTGTTGGCTGGCTGCCCTGCCCATGTGACTGGAGACAGTGATGTATGACTTTGCAGGCATGCATGTGCCATGGCATTAAACTTCCTAAGAGTGATCCTGCAGGGGAGTGACATGTGCAACATGCACCCCATTGTGGCATTGACTATGAGGACATGGGTGCATCATGGTGTCTGGTGCTGGTATGCATCACATGCATTTCAAATTAGACTCTGGCCATCCCTTCATCCGGACACCTGTACTGACTCAGGGGCAAGAGATGTGATGTGTGCATGTTCACATACTTCACCGTGTTCCCTGCAATGTCCAACAACTGGGTAGGTGGTGCATGTGTCCACACTGGGGTATTACCATCCGGCAGGCATCAGACAGATGGGTGCAAGCTGTTTGAGGGTAAATGGGTGGTCACACCCTTCTGCTTACCGGCGCTCCGTCCATCATCCCCTTTGGTATCGACCGGCTCATGAGAGCACGACCCACACTCTGCTCGTTCACTTGAAAAGAAGGAACAACGGTGTGAAATACAGTGGCACTTTGTTAAGCAATTCAGTAACACCGAGAACTGTTCATTTAATGCTGCTCGTCAACACATGAGCAGGATGAAAATGAAAGCATCAACAATATTACAAATCATATTTTAAGTGAAGCACAAAGATCTATGTAACTATCTCTCTGTGAGCTACAGCCTATGGGGCAAGTCTTAAAAGAGGGATCATGAATAGGCAAGCGCCTAGAAGGCAAATCTTAAATAAGAGAGCAAGAACCATCCAAGGCTACACAGTTTAAGCTAGGATAAATGCAATGAATTGGGTGTGGATGAGCTAAATTAGAGAGGCTGACAAAGGCAAAAGGCTTGCAATCAGAAAAGAGCATTACCACCTTGATAGTAGAATTTCGAGGCCCAAGATCAGGAGAACGGCCGACCGTGAACCCTCCCCATGCAATGCACTGGTATGAAGAGTTCAGGGCGTGGACATGGGTGCAAAACTTTTATATGGCTTAATGCAGAACTCCTACCCACAGTTGACGTGGGCCCTGACGTGGGTCCTTGACCACACGCTTACAGTAACTGTGGAAAGTTTTTTGAAGAACAGAGAAGTGGTATCATGGTGAAAACAGGGGCTTTTAGCAGGTGGTCAGTGCTCTTGACCGCAAACATAAGAAAAAGATAACTTTTACCGTAAGATGCTCAGAATTTGAGAATTTTATATATTATTTCTCTGTCACGTAGCCGCCTTTTCAGTTTCAGTGGAGCA
Source organism: Calotriton arnoldi (assembly GCA_963921515.1). Lineage (NCBI taxonomy): Eukaryota > Metazoa > Chordata > Amphibia > Caudata > Salamandridae > Calotriton > Calotriton arnoldi. The sequence continues at coordinate 805,311 of CAWUFW010006582.1, read as the reverse complement.
AGCGTTGAAAGTTTCATAAGTTAAAATTTTGCAAACATTGCTTGTGAAAGAGCAAGATGTACCAGCAGAGTGTTACATACGTGTGGGCTAACCTTATTCTTGTGACTGTGGATATTTACAAGGGGGGGGCTGGTGCCGCGGTGGATGGCACAGGTCCCTGCTGTCAGGTCAGAAAGGCCTACAAGATTTGTTGTATTAGAAAAATGATAGCATGAGGCAGTGGCCTCTTGGGCCTACATGTGTGTGTGCATCTAAGGAGGTGGTTTGGGCCTAAGTGTATGTATCTAAGGGGGTGTGGACCACTGTGACAGGTACTAAAAGGCTAAAAGAAAAATGGACAGCTTAGGTCATCTATCAGGGCCTGACTGGTGGGGCCTATATGGGAGTGCCATGTTTCATGGGCAGAGCAGAAAGGTACATAGGTCTGTGTTATATGGTAGAACAGAACCCTACTACAAAGGCCAGGAGGGGTGTGAGTGCCATGGTTGACCATCAGACTGACAATTGGCTTCTCCTAATCTGTGTGAGCACTTTTGGCAATGTTCAACTAAGGATGCCAGGGCTTGCTCTGTAATGTGCTGTACTTACTGTGGTGTGTGCGGTCAGTGCAGGTGAATGATGTTTGTCTGTTTCCCTAATTGTTTGCAGATACATCCACAGCCACAGGAGGGGACAGCTCCACGGACCAGGAGGAGCTGCAGAGCCAGGCTGGGTCAGCAGCCGATGAGTGGTCGGAGGGACCCAGAGGCATGGAGGGCGAGGGGAGCCACACCGAGGAGTCCTCAGCACCATCCACCTCAGCTGAGGACCACAGCAGCTCAGAGGATGACTCCCTTGTGGAGGCGGGTGTCAGCAGCCACCACACCCCAGCTAGTATGGCTAGCCCCACCACCACCACCACCGCCCTCCCATTGGCTCCCATTCCAGAGGTCCGTGGAGGCTCCCGTGTTCGGGAGCGTGTCTCCTTCGTGCCAGGCACCGCACCCCCTGCCCCTGTGTCCCCTGCTGCCCTGAGTGAGGAGTCTGTGTACTTACTTCACCAGCTCCATGTAGGGCAGACAGCTATTCTGAGTGTCCTCCATGCACACACCACTCTGTTGACACAGCTGGTGTTGTTCATGGAGGGCATCTCATCTGGCATGTCTGCCCTACAGAGGAGCAATAAGTCCATGGACTCCTCCCTGACGGCAGCAGTGTCCCTCCACCAACAGTCCCTCACCCCTCCTACCTCTGCCCCATCCACACTTCCTGGCACCCTACCTGTCCCAAGCACATGCACACCTGCACAATCACCCAAACACACAGACACAAGCAGCACAGAAACACCCAAAACAAAGGCAAACCGAGCACGCAAGCATCCTCAAGGGACTGATACCACACCCACAGGGGATGGGGAACACACACACACACATGCATCCACAGTCACGCCGCAGTCCTCCAAATCCTCTCCCTCCAAGACCCCTTCCCTTGCCTCACCTGCAACCCCACCTAAACAGCAGCTCTTCCTTTGTGACCTCGGCCTCTTCCCCTCCGATCCAGCTGATCCAGCATACAGGGAGAAGAGGAAGTCCACCCACACAGAGGGGAGTGCCCCTCACCCCCGGACACCCTCCCCCAGGCACGGACAGACTAAGGCCCCCACACGCAAGTCCCCCCGGTCCCAGAAGAGCAAGACCCCGCCACCGCCCTGCAGCTCAACCACACAGTCTCCTTACTCCATCCCTCAGGCCCCCACAACACTGGTTCCCCTACCACACCCTGCCCCAGGTTCCCCCACCCACAGATACACCATCCCCAAAATGATCCGGCCTTCTCCACCTACCACTTGCTCTTCCAGCCTCACACCCCCGCTGCACATGTTTGTGCCACTGGTGTGGAGACTGTGTCCTCCCCCTCTGTCCTGCCCACCTTACCTGAACCCCATTCTCCTCCCCTGGAGATAGGCACTGCAGTGGAGTCCACTACCACCCCGTCTGACTTGGGCACTGCAGTGGGGAACCTGTCCACTCCATCTGGCCGGACTACTGCAGTCGTGCCGGCACCCACACCATCTGACTCATGCCCCCCAGTTGTGCCGGCACACACCATGTCAGACACCTCCACTGCAGTTGTCAGTGACTCTCCAGCACCAGCCACCCCTTCCCTGCCTCATTCTGGTGAGCCCTGATCCTGTCCCTTCGGTGCCTGGCCTGCCCCCCCGTATGCCCCTCCGAGGGGAATGTCCCTGTTCCGTATCAGTGCAGGCAAGCAGAGGGTGACATCTGCCACTGTCACCCTGTTCGGACTGAACTGTTGGACTGGCCATTGGCCTTTGTATTTTTGCAGGACTTTCATATTTCACACACATATGCTGAATAAAGCTCCTTTCTGTTCTCTGGTGGTTTAGTTTCAGATGTACATGATGTTGATGATGCTAACCATGCCCTTGCTGCAGTGATGGTGATTTTTGATATCATGAAAATGAAGTGTTACTGTGCAGGACCCCATGTGGTCCAGGGGGAATGTGTCCTATCCTGGTGTGTAGCCATGTCATCCTTTGCAGCAATATGAGGGTGTCATGTTTTCAATATTTGCCAATGTGATTTCCTACATTTATTTGCAATATCACATCTGTGGCTTACACCCCTGCACATCAGTTGTGCTTGCCATTGTCAATTTGCCTGTTTCCCTGACCGTGTGACCATCTCCACTGGACATGCAAGTTTGGGCATGAATGGGGAAGGACTCATCTGTGTTATCAGTACAACTTGCTATACATGTGTGTTGGATCTGTGCAGATGATTTCGGTGACACTCCCATGACCAGGCTGATGTGACGAGAGCCTTCATTTTGTGCTAATTGTTGACTGAGTGACCAAGTGTACTGCTGACATGAAAGAGCCCTGCAGAGACAACGTATGGCACAGCTTTCCTTACACAGGAGTGGAGTCCACTCATGGCAGTGTGTAATTCCGTGACATTGCCTGAGCCCAAGGCGTGTGTTGTGTGAGCATGTCTGTGTGTGTTCACTTCCATTTTGCAACACAGGCTGGGATCCCTAGTGATGTTCCTGTTTGTGATGCTTGCTGAGTTGACCTATGTTCCCCCCAAATCTTCGCACTGGGTTCTCTGGTATGTGGGTGCATGGCACATTACTGGTCATCCGGGTGTCATCCATAGGTGTGTTTGCTGTCAGGGCTGAGTTTGTGGGCAAATGCAGATGAGACACAGTCAGGATTCCCCTTGGCACTTGTTGGTTACACAAGTCATGTAATTTACAGTTTGTGTTAGCTTTCAGTGATTGTGACACGTTGTGTGTGTGACTGCTGCCACTCCTCTGGGTCAGAGCTGCAATGTTGGAAGTTGTCTATGTGTGTTCTTTGTGGGTGACCTTGACTTCTTCATTGGTGTGTGACTGTGTCCGGGATCACATTGATTGTGGTGGATTTCACGTCATGCCCATGTACGGCGTACTGTGCAGTGTGTCTGACATTCACAAGTCTTGTTGACTGGCCATGTGTGATGGGTTTCTGCACCTTAGTTCCCACCACCACCCCTGGGATTGTCATGGGTGCATGTGCAATGTCACCAGTCCATGTGAGCTTCACAGCTGCACATTGGTGTAGATCAAGGTGTGTGGTGTTGAGTGTGTGCAAATGAGAGTTTTTGCACGGCTAGCCCCTACCTCCATGTTGGCCTTGGCTGACAGGCCGTGCTTATTGATTTGTGCTTGTGTAGGTGTGATGGTAGTTTGTAGCTCAGGACACATGACTGTGGTTCACAGTGTGAACGACATCTAGCTTTGTCATCACAGTGGGATTATCATGCAGGCCAGGGTCACCACAATGTGGGGTCCCTGGGGGTAGTGCTGTGGTGGGTCTGTCTCTTGCTGTGTTATTTGCTGTTCCTACAAGCTTGTGTGACATGTGTAATTTGGGCTCCCTCTCATCTAACAATGCCTGATTGCCCACATAGGGGAATCCGATCCATGAGTTACTTTTGTGTGGCACTGTATACACATCTGTGTAATTGTGATTCAGGCCTCCTCATGTGTTGTGTGGTTGCCTGGGGACACTGGCACCCCCATCACCTGTTGTGTTTGATATGCAGTGTGAGGCTGCCTGTTTGTGTTTGTGCATCTGCACCACTGCATTGGCATATCTTGGTGTGCCATTGGCTGTATGTTGTTTGGTGGCTTTCCCCTGCTGTCCCTGGGACTCCTAGGTCATCAGTCAGCACAATGATCATGGTTTGTATGTCCCATTGCTGCCATGTTATGGTATTTGTTCACCTGACATCTACAGTCTCCACAGGATATCTACATTTGTGTGTCCATTGGTGCAGATATGTGGGGCTGCATTATGATGGTCACTTCTGTCATTGTGTTATTGACGAATGTTGACAATGTCAGCCCCCATGGGTGATGTTTGTCTGCACATGGCCAAAGGTATATCTTATTTGCACTGCACTGTTTGCCTCACCCAATGTATGTTGCTATGGGACACAAGCACTACTATGCCACAGATGTGTTTGTTGTTCTGTGACCAGGAATCATCCATGCTGTTTGGCATTTGCAGCTTTTCCCATGACAACACTTACCTTTTGGTCACTGTGGTGATGGGGGTTTAAACCCCATTGCCACAATGTTCAAAATGTGCTTCAGCTATGGACCCCACACTTACCTTTTGGTCACTGTGGTGATGGGGGTTTAGACCCCAATGCCACAATGTTCAAAATGTGCTTCAGCTATGGACCCCACACTTACATTTTGGTCACTGTGATGATGGGGGTTTAGACCACATTGCCACAATGTACAAAATGTGCTTCAGCTATGGACCCCACACTTCCCTTTTGGTCACTGTGGTGATGGGTGTTTAGACCCCATTGCCACAATGTTCAATTGGGCTTCAGCTATGGACCCCAGACTTACCTTTTTGTCACTGTGATGATGGGGTGTTATACCCCATTGCCACAGTGGTCATGGTCTGCTTGCATTGTGGAGGCCACACACATTTATGTGTGACACATGTGATAGGGGGTCACATTGTATGCTCAATGTCATGTTCAGTGTTGTAGGCATTTGACACAGACTACACATGCTTGTCATGGTGTTGCTGGGATGTATTTTCAGACATTCCTTATGTTGGAGTATGCTGGTTGTGTCATGCATTTCCCGTCCTATGTGTAGGGGTGGTGTGGGTGGTAGGCATCCATCCCCCTATGAGTGGGGATGGTGTTAGTGGTAGGCATCCAGGCCCCCCTGAGTAGGGGTGGTGGTAGTGGTAGGCATCCAGGACCCCATGAGTAGGGGTGGTGGTAGTGGTAGGCATTCATCCCCCTATGAGTGGGGATGGTGGTAGTGGTAGGCATCCAGGCCCCCCTGAGTAGGGGTGGTGGTAGTGGTAGGCATCCATCCCCCTATGAGTGGGGATGGTGGTAGTGGTAGGCATCCATCCCCCTATGAGTGGGGATGGTAGTAGTGACAGGCATCCAGGCCCCCATGAGTAGGGGTGGTGGTAGTGGTAGGCATCCATCTCCCTCTGAGTGGGGATGGTAGTAGTGACAGGCATCCAGGCCCCCCTGAGTAGGGGTGGTGGTAGTGGTAGGCATCCAGGCACCCCTGAGTAGGGGTGGTGGTAGTGGTAGGCATCCAGGCCCCCCTGAGTAGGGGTGGTGGTAGTGGTAGGCATCCATCCCCCTATGAGTGGGGATGGTAGTAGTGACAGGCATCCAGGCCCCCATGAGTAGGGGTGGTGGTAGTGGTAGGCATCCAGGCCCACATGAGTAGGGGTGGTGGTAGTGGTAGGCATCCATCCCCCTATGAGTGGGGATGGTGGTAGTGGTAGGCATCCAGGCCCCCCTGAGTAGGGGTGGTGGTAGTGGTAGGCATCCATCCCCCTATGAGTGGGGATGGTGGTAGTGGTAGGCATCCATATCCCAATGAGTGGGGATGGTAGTAGTGGTAGGCATCCAGGCCCCCCTGAGTAGGGGTGGTGGTAGTGGTAGGCATCCATCCCCCTATGAGTGGGGATGGTTGTAGTGACAGGCATCCAGGCCCCCATGAGTAGGGGTGGTGGTAGTGGTAGGCATCCATCCCCCTATGAGTGGGGATGGTAGTAGTGACAGGCATCCAGGCCCCCCTGAGTAGGGGTTGTGGTAGTGGTAGGCATCCAGGCACCCCTGAGTAGGGGTGGTGGTAGTGGTAGGCATCCATCCCCCTATGAGTGGGGATGGTAGTAGTGACAGGCATCCAGGCCCCCCTGAGTAGGGGTGGTGGTAGTGGTAGGCATCCAGGCACCCCTGAGTAGGGGTGGTGGTAGTGGTAGGCATCCAGGCACCCCTGAGTAGGGGTGGTGGTAGTGGTAGGCATCCATCCCCCTATGAGTGGGGATGGTAGTAGTGACAGGCATCCAGGCCCCCCTGAGTAGGGGTGGTGGTAGTGGTAGGCATCCAGGCACCCCTGAGTAGGGGTGGTGGTAGTGGTAGGCATCCATCCCCCTATAAGTGGGGATGGTAGTAGTGACAGGCATCCAGGCCCCCCTGAGTAGTGGTGGTGGTAGTGGTAGGCACCCATCCCCCTATGGGTGTGTATGGCATTGGTGGTAGCCATCCCGCCCCTATGGTTCTGCTGTTGCTAATGTACGTCATTTCTGCATCTCTATGTGTGTGTGACATATGTTGGGTACGTGTCGTTTCTTTGTGTAGTGGGTGTTTGACTTACCGTCTTTGCCGTACGCGTCCGTACCGGTCCCGATAATAGATGTAGAGTATTGGTAGGACCTGCGCAATGGGATTCATGGTTTGTTCGTCTCGTTCGGGTTTCTCGTGGCTTGGACTCATACTCGTCGCTGGCTTGTTCGTCTCGTAGCCGTGGATCATCTTGTGGCGCGAATCGGAGCTTATGTGCAGCTCTCCCGGATGCTCTGACGTGCCGGACGTAGCGACGGGTTCGGCGCGTACGGAGTGCACATTGTACTAGTCCGGCTGGAAGGTGCTGTGTATTTGGTTCCGTGCGACTCGATTCGACGTTTACGGATCTGGCTCGGGCGGGGAACAGGAGCTGAAATGGGTGAGTACGGCTCGCTCGGAATCTGGGCTGTTATGCGCATCGTACTTGTTCGTTCGGACGACTGTTCGAATCGGTCGGGAAACACGCGTTCGGCTTGGTTTTTTTCCGGACAAATACTGTTAGGTGCGCTTCCGGCCGAGATCGGAATCGACCCCCTAGTGTTCCAAATTGAAAAGCTCTTCATCCTTGTTGGATTCAATTGGCTACATCATTAACAGTAGTTGATGTTGACTTTTTCTTTGACCCTACTTTACAGACACAAGTATTCTTACATTATGAGCACGTTTATCCTGTTACTTCTCCTCTGCCTCTGCTTGAAGAATACTAGTATATCATCTACACCGATGGTTCAGCGCAACCTGCTATAGGTTCTAAGCAGAAATACTCCGCGGCATGAGCATCGTTCTAGACACTATGCTAGATGGCGTTTTTCAACCTACTATTACTCACTCTCGGTCTCTAGGAGATGTATCACACAGTTGGCTGAAGTAAAAGCTTTGCTTCTTGCTCTTGAACATATGAATCCTGAATTCCCCACACTCATAGTGTGTGATTCGTTTTACTGTGTACAATCATTTAATGATAATTTGCATTTTTGGCGACAAAATGATTTTAAGGATTCCAAAGGTAGGACAATCAAGCATAAAATGCTTTCAGTTATGGTGGCAGATTTTAAGGATAAATTGCCAAGCGCTCATGTAATTCATACATTAGGACCTCAACGTGTGGGAGCACACACAGTAGGGAATTCTATGGCTGATGAGATGGCCAAATCTGTAGTAGCCACTTATAAAATAGTAACAGTTACGTGTTCTAAAACACATGTTAATAACGACATCTTGGCTGCTGTGCATGCTTTTGGAGCCAGCACAACTTTACCTAAAGGTTTTCCGATAAAATATTCTTATTTTTTATGAATAAAATCTTCCCTTTGTGACTATATCTGGGGTTGGTGATCGTTGTATCCCCAACCTTGACTGCAGACATTCTTTATTAGTTGGCGCACATGAAGCAATCGCATTGGCACATGCGGGAGTGGCTGCCACTATCTCGCTTTTACAACAAGGTTATTTGTGGCAAGGGTTATACCAACAAACCAGAAAATATGTTTTAGGTTGTGACATCTGCCAACAAATTTAAAGTTCTACTGTGTCTCGTCCACCGCAGACACATTTGTTTATTTCTGATCAGCCTTTTAGCTGTGTTTACTTAGATCATTGCGGTCCTTTGATTTCTGATACTGCTTTCAAATAAATTTTGGTTACAGTTGATTCTTGCTCCCAGTTCCTCTGAGTTTAGCCACAGTGCTTGGCTGACTCTCAAACTGTTATTAAAGATTTGCAAGTCTTTGTCGAGAGTTATGCCTGTCGTACATTTCACTCGGACCAAGGTCCGGCTTTCGCCTCTAAGGCGCAACATGTTTGGATGAAGTCTATGGGTGGGCAAGTGCATTTTTCTTCTCTGTATAGGCCTGAGGGAAATTCTGTTATAGATAGACTGAACGATGACTTAAAGCAATCCTTAATGGCTAGAGTATTAGGTACATGGTGTGGTTAGTTGAATCCCCTCTATGGGGTTCAATCAGTATTAAATCATTTCCATAAAAGATCTCTGGATGGGCTGACTCCATTCCAAATGCTATTTGGCATCAAGATGTTTATTCCAGACCTTGATGATCCGGACTTTGTGGCGGCTGCCGCAACCTTCGACATAGATAACCACTGCGCTGTCTTACAGGATCTACAAACGTGCTGTGATGCCCTGGCTCACATGCATTTGCCTGCATCTCTCTCTTCGACTCCAGACACTCAAGTTCCTGTATCTGGTTGTCTTCCTAAAGTTGGGGACCTGGTTTGCGAAAAAGTGTCCTTCAAGAAGGAATTCGCCCCAACGTACCATGCTCCTGTTCAATTCCTTGGTGTCCATGGTACATGAACTGTGATTTTGCCACCACTTCCAGGTCTTAAAGAAAAACGCGTTGTCCCCATTGAACATGTCAAGTTACACCATATGGCCAATTCTCCATAGTATGCCCAGGAGTGGTCCTTCACAAGACTTTCCTTTGCAGCCTGTGAGTACCACCATTGCGGCTTCTCCCCGGATGGCAGGAGGAGGTCGAGACTTCTGTCGATTTGGTTCCTGTTACTACTTCTCCATCTTCTACAATGGATGTCATTTATACTGATCTGCCATTGGAAGCTCCTTCTGAGTTACATTTTTCAAATCTGACTGGTGAATCGCAACCACCTCTTTTCCATTTGAGTTCCTCAGGGTACTATATAGATCAAGATAATTTATCGTCTGACAGTTCTTTAGTGTCTTCTGCTCTGTATCCACCTCCAGCGCGGATTTGTGTCTTCATTTCTTGGTTTAAATACACTTATCTAGTCCCTCTTTGGATATACATTTGGATAATCTTTTCTTTGGTTCTCTTATTCATGATGTGGATTGGATTTGTGACTGTCTTTTTTCTTCCAATGAATGGTCATTATCTTCCAGAACGTTCTGCTACAGAACTGGTCGATGGGGTGTTGGCTCCCCATTCCTCTTCATATAAAATGAAGAGACTTGTCCCTTTTCAACATTTCAGTCATTTCAGTGACTGTTGGAATTGTTTGGGATGAAGTTCCATTTGATATATATGGTCCTACAGAGACCATACAGATTCCATATGTGTTCAAAGTTTCTATGGGCAAAGTAATAGTACTGGGGTTACAATCAGTTGATCGGGATGTTGATACTGTGAATTCAATGCTTTCTGAATTGCAATATACTGTGTTTGACTCGGACGATTCATATCTTATTCCGCTAATTATGCTGAGATGTTCTGTTACCACCATTATGGACATCATTTTTTGCACAGAGCAAGTGGGCAACGTCCTCATTATAATTATACCCAGTGGGAACATTGTCCAACTCCACCACAAGGAAGTTTAAAAGCACAGACAGATAAATTCACTTATTTCACAGGTTATGAACTTTCAGACCCGACATCATACTATTTTAAATTGGTTTCAAACCCAGTCGAAAAAAGTACATGCTTAGTCAGACTAAGCTGATGTATGCAGCTTCATTTGACGAACAACTGGCCCTTAAGGGTTATGATTATTGGAAAGACATTATTGATTTGAAATCAATTTGGGTTACAAAACCCAGGCAGGTCCAGGGTACAGAAACTCAATTTTGAGCCTGTCTGATTCCCACACAAACTATTTTAGTAAATGAAACGGTCCAACAAACTACTTGTCCGGTATTGGCTTAAATTAAAGAACTGAATACCAATTAAATAGAATAATACAAAATGGTAAATTTGCGACTCCTGGTGGGTGATTATTGTGGCCAGTAGACACAACTTTTCTTAATTCCAAATCCGGTTTCAAATCCAGTAGACTGGACTCACGGTACTCACAGTCAACCCATTTGAACACTATTACCGCCTATTCAGTGCGTAAACTATGCCAGCAGTGGTTAGAACACCCCACACTGTCTGCAGTCAAACATCATCTTTCTCTTTTATCCGAGGTCATGAATTTATCAGATTTTTTATTAGGTCGCAAGTCACCTCATTCTAAAAGATTTCTACATGCAGCCTAGACAAAAATATGTAAATTGTCACAGATTAAAGCTGCTATGCGTTTGAGACAAATTGATGAAGATAATTTGGATAAAGTACTTGCTGTAGTAGACAACAGTATTGATACATTATAATCGCGTGTTTATAATTTGAACAATATTGTGTCATCTGTTATTGATACTGTACATAACGATATGCCAGCAATGTATCATGGTCAGAGTCAGCTCAGATCCATTATGCAGTTTAGTTGGACACTTCAAACACTAAAAAATGGACGCATTCCCTGGTCTTAATTGAATTGTACTGCTTTGTTTCTGCCTTTTAATTTAACACACACACACAACAATCCATGGCTATGAAAGACGTCACATATACCATTTTACATTTAGAGAAATTAGAAAAAATCCCATTTACTGTGGCCAAGATGCCCTCAGCGGTATGGTTAAGACACAGTCATCTCCCTGCCCATATCAACATTTCAATTTACAGCGTGCATGAAACTTTTTCCGATAGGTAGATATGAACCCCTTGGGAGCAGCTACATCCATGAATTATTATCCCTGCCATTTACCTATCGCTGTGAACATGCTGATAGAGAAGTTTTTCTTACGGTAGAGGAGTGTGACTCCGCTGCCGGTCATTCACTTGTTTGTCAACATGTTAAAATCCATAGCGCTTATAATGTTTTGGCGTATAATTTGCCTTGTTATTTAACCACTTGAGTGCTCATGACGGCTCCCGGCAGTCATGAGTCACAGTAGGCGTATGCTCATGACGGCCGGGAGCCGTCCGAACGTTGCCACTCCGCCCACGCGGTATTAGTTCCCCGCCTGTGCGGGGAAATTAATCAGTGGGCGGAGTTTGGATGGCTCTCGGCCGTCATAAGCATACACCCACCGTGATTTATGATGGCCGGGAGACGTCCTGAGTATGGGAGTGCCACGCCCAACCCCGCCCCCTCTCGCACCGCAGCGGAATTTGCCCCGCGGGGAAGGGGTTAAAGGGAACTCCAGTTCCCGCACTTCTTCCCTTCATTACTATACTCTCAAATGGAAGCCCTCTTATGCTTAATAATCAGGACTGTTGTTGTATGCGGGCAGGAGTCACACATATATTGTGTCCGTTTTTCAGTTAGTCACTTGTTGCTACAACGTCCTGTTTCCCCCTCCACATGTAGTTGTAGATAGCTCACTGTGGCCTTCCATTCCAACATTAAAAGCAGATTCCAAGAAGCTAAGCAGACTCAAAACATTATTGTTTGAACAAGAAGTAGCTCTTACATCTGCCCGCGAGACCTTCGTATTGCAGGTGGCCAGGACTACTGTTGAAATACAGTCATTGTTAAATACAAATCTTCTCCTGCATTTAGGGGAATTGAAAATCAAATATTTAATGCTTCTGATACAGCAGGTGTAGCACATTTTTTTAAACTTGTGGGCTCTGGCCTCATCTCTTTTTTCCAAGCTATCTTTGGAGTAATACCGGCTTTTATACTCTCTATTTTTTCCAGCATGTTCGGTGGGTTCCTGGTGCTGCTGTCCTCATTTTCAGCATTCTCACCCTGTTACTGCTGTTCCGTAATGGATGCTCCTTTTGCGGCTGCCCTGGACCAGGCATCACTCCAACTCTACAGTAAGTGCATGCTTCAGCTCTTTGGCATCATTCCGTTACAGGCGTTAGATGTGGATTGGTGTCTAACATTCCGCTGTGCTTACTTCACCTGTGTGCAACCTGTATTTCAATGCATCTGGTGCCCCTTTCAATGGGCACTGGACATATGCCTGGCTCTATAGACGCCCGCTGCCTTGGATCTCAAACTGCTGATGAGCCCCTTAGTGGCCCATTATCAGGACTGTTCCTTGTGTTTGCAACCTCGTCAAAATCTGAGTCTGGAGCAAATGGCCAATGGGAGTTCCTGTGCATCAGCACATCGATTGCAAGATCAAAGTTTTGTTGAAGTCAGCGCAGGTTGCCCGGTAATAGTACCAGCATCTAATGGAGCTGAGGATCATGTATGTTCTTTGGAACTTATGAACTGGGCCAAGATCTGTCCATCTACATGGAAATGGATGCCATCATGGAGTCCTTTGCCTCTACAATGGCTGCATACATGCTGGGTTTCTCTGACATGCACTAATTGGATCTTTTCTTCTCAAATTGTCATTTGTCTGTTCCTGGAACTACTTTTGATTCGTAGTGCTCACTTTGAGTTTGCTTGTTTTCTGATTTCTGTCATCCCTTTATGTGCTTCCTTACTGACCAAGGGGAGGGTATCATGTGTTTTTCATAGGGTCCATTGTAGTTTTCCTTATGTTAGCCTAACTGGGCACAAGACAAGCCGCTTTAGCTTTGCACACGTTACTACATATACATTTTTACTTTTGTGCTACATTATATTTTCACACAGAACCTGCAGTTTTTTTCTCGTTCTGTTCTTTCCTGGGAATTACTCTGAACAGCACACAAGGTCAAACAACAATGTCCCTTGTTATTTTACCATAATGCCCCCGGGAACTAGCCTACCCATGGGCTGATTTCAAATGTAGGGCGGAGCCCACGCTTCATTTTTATTTTTTTTATTTTAGTTGGAGTCACAGATCCAGTGCGGCTCCTGCCAAAATGTTTTTTTTTTAAATGCTTTTTGGCGCTGGGGGGGACCTTCTGGGAGGTGCAGAAAGAGGGAAGGGGGAGCAGAAAGAGGCAGAAAGAGGCAAGAGGGGTGCAGAAAGAGGCAAGAGGGGTGCAGAAAGAAGCAAAGGGGTGAAGAAAGAATCAAGAGAAGTGCAGAAAGAAGCAAGAGAGGTGCAGAAAGAGGCAAGAGGGATGCAGAAAGAGGCAAGAGAGGTGCAGATAGAGGAAAGATGGGTACAGAAAGATGCAAGAGGGGTGCAGAAAGAACCAACAGAGGTGCAGAAAGAGGCAAGAGGGGTACAGAAAGAGGCAACAGAAGTGCAGAAAGAAGCAAAAAAGGTGCAGAAAGAGGCAAGAGGGGTGCAGACAAAGGCAAGAGAGGTGCAGAAAGAAGGAAGAGGGGTGCAGAAAGAGGCAAGAGAAGTGCTGAAAGAAGCAACAGAGGTGCAGAAAGAAGCAAGAGAAGTGATGAAAGAGACAAGAGTTGCAAAAAGAAATAAGAAAGGTCAGAAAAAAGCAAGAGAACTGCAGAAAGAGGCAAGTGACATGCAGAAAGAGGCAAGACAGGTGCAGAAAGAGGCAAGAGAGGTGCAGAAAGAGGCAAGTGAGGTACAGAAAGAGGCAAAAGAGGTGCAGAAAGAGGCAAGAGAGGTGCAGAAAGAGGGTAGCGGGTGCAGAAAGAGGCAAGAGGGGTGCAGAAAGAAGCAAAGAGGTACAGAAAGAGGCAAGAGGAATGCAGAAAGAAGCAACAGAAGTGCAAAAAGAACCAAGAGAAGTGCAGAAAGAAGCAACAGAGGTGCACAAAGAGGCAAGAGGGGTGCAGAAAAAGGCAACAGAAGTGCAGAAAGAAGCAACAGAGCTTGAAAAAGAGGCAAGAGAGGTGCAAAAAGAGGGAAGAGGGGTGCAGAAAGAGGCCAGAGAAGTGCAAAAAGAAGCAACAGAGGTGAAGAAAGAGGCAAGAGAACTGCAGAAAGAGGCAAAAGAGGTGCAGAAAGAGGCAAGAGAGGTGCAGAAAGAGGGTAGCGGGTGCAGAAAGAGGCAAGAGGGGTGCAGAAAGAAGCAAAGAGGTGCAGAAAGAAGCAAGAGGAATGCAGAAAAAAGCAACAGAAGTGCAAAAAGAACCAAGAGAAGTGCCGAAAGAAGCAACAGAGGTGCACAAAGAGGCAAGAGGGGTGCAGAAAGAGGCAACAGAAGTGCAGAAAGAAGCAACAGAGCTTGAAAAAGAGGCAAGAGAGGTGCAAAAAGAGGGAAGAGGGGTGCAGAAAGAGGCAAGAGAGATGCAGAAAGAAGCAAGAGAGATGCAGAAAGAGGCAAGAGATATGCAGAAATAAGCAAGAGTGGTTTGCTCACCATTAGTACAAATTTAACACCCACATTTAGCAATAAGTAACAGGTGACCATTCCAGCTTTGCAAAGGGCCTTCCACCACGATGTAACACTTGTCACTGCATTTTTGGTAACGTCTGAGCCGTTTGAGCTAGAAACTAGTTTTTTTGTTCAAATCTGCAGATTATGAAGCAGATGATAGATTATGTGGCAAAAGCGGAAAACTTATAATTAGGCAAAAAGCGGTGCAGCCGAACAGTCGCATAATTCCAGTGGCCCTGTTCTTACCTCTGACTAGGTCCAGAAGTGCTCCTCAGTGGTTCCTTCTTTTTTTTGTCTCATTGAGTTTATAATTTAGCTTCTATGGAAACGAGGAAGACGAAACCTGAGGTTATCACTCCTCAACACAGACTACGATACCACATAATTACTCTCCATAACACATAATCCCACTCTACATAATTCCTATACACTAAATACCACATACTTTCTATCCACATAATTTCACTGCACAACATACCACATAATTCCACTACACACAACGTACACCCACTCCACTCCCAATAACATTAGTAAAACACTTTTACATCGACAACGCCAATAGCTCTAACTCTCGCGAATGCGAGACCTTTTACATTGCAAATGCTTCTTTAACTAGTAGTCGCGTTTGCAGAGTGGTGGAGAAAGGGGGCTGGGCCTCCGACCATTGCTCAGAATTACCGCTGTGTAGGACATACAGGAGGTACCAGGAGGGCTTCTTGGCCCCCAAAGTCCCTCAGGAGTAAAGTGGACTTCATCCCCCAACCAGTAGTGTGCCAGGAGGCATGTTTGCAGAGTGGTGGAGAAAGGGGGGACTGGCCTCTGAAGACCTCTTAGCAATCCCACTGTGTGGGACTTACCGGAGGTAACAGGAGGGTTAGTTGCCCCCCAAGGACATCTTTGGGGGCCAACTACCTCTCCTATTACCTCCAGTAAGTCCCACACAGCAGGATTGCTACGTTCTCATAGCAGGCCACGCCCCCTTTGCCCACCACTCTGCAAATGCGATCCCTGGCGCGCTCTTGGTTGAGGATTGATGTCCCCTTTGCTGCTGGGGTTCCGTAGGGGCTAACAAGCATACCTGTTGCCTCCAGTAAGCCTCACACAGTGGGATTGCTGAGAGGTGGATACAGGCCACGGCCCCTTTCTCCACCACTCTGCAAATGCACCTCCTGGTGCGCTCTTGGCTGGGGGATGAATTTCCCTTGCCTCCTGAGGGTCCCTGGGGGCCAACTAGCCAGCCTATTACCTTTTGTGAGTCCCACACAGCTGGATTGCTGAGAGCGGACAGAGGCCACTCCCCCTTTTTACACCACTCTGCAAACACGTCTCCTGGTGCACTGCTGCTTGGGGACATAAGGGGACCTCATCCCCCACCAGCAGTGCGCCAAGAGGCGCATTTGCAGAGTGGTGTAAGAAGGGGCATGGCCTCCTATCACCTCTCAGCAATCACACTGTGTGGGGCTTACTGTAGGTACCTGGTGGGCTAGTTGGCCTCTAAGGACCCTCACCAGCACAGGGGACTTCATCCCCCAACCCAGAACGCGCCAGGAGGCGCGTTTGCAGAGTGGTGCATGGAGGGGGCAGAGCCTCCGGCGAGTTGCCGGTTTCTTTTTTATTTTAGGAAGAGGGGCTGTGTGGCTCCCCTTCCCTTGAACCTTTTAGGCCCTGGGGACCCTACCCCCCGTGGCCTGAGCCATTAAAAAAATTATATATATATTGAAAAGGGAGGGGGCGTGCGGCCCCCCTCTCAAGGCCGATTACAGCCTCGGGGACCCCATCCCCCAGGGCTAGGCCTACATTTATTTTATTTTTTTAAAGGAGAGGGGGCCGGCAAAAACTTTTTTTATAGAAGGGGCCACGTGGCCCCCTTTCCTGGGCCACTTTTGGCCCCGGGTACCCCATCCCCCGAGGCCTGCCCAGCCTTTTTAAAAAAAAGAAAATTGGAGGGGGGCCACGTGGCCCCCCTCCTGAGGCCAATTTTGGCCCCGGGGACCCCATCCCCTGGGGCCTGGCCTTATTTTCAATTTTTTTTTATTTTATAAAATTAAAAAGGGGAGTGGGACCGAGTGGCCTCCCTCCCGGGCCATTTTCAGCCCCGGGGCATGGCCTCTGTGTTTTTGACCACAGGAGCCCCAATGCCCTGCCGGCTCCCTGACTCCTGCGGAAGGCGGCACTGCTTTTGGACAAAGGGAGCTGCAAACATACAGCTCACTTTGCCCAAAAGCAAATCTGCTTTGCTTCATGGAAGCGAGAGCAGTTTTCCTGCTCTCACTCCTGTGAAGTGAAGCAGAAGTTTCCTATGGCAGGGCTGGAGCAGTGCTCCCGCCCTGTCATAGCAAACTGCAATGTCCTGGGGGTGGGCACCCCGGGACATTGCTGGAGCCGGCCCTAGGGGGTGGCAGTCCCAAGGGCCATCTAGGGCTCCAGGAGGGGGGCCACGCAGCCCCCCTTCGAACAGATGTAAAGACCGTGGGAGGTGGTGGTCCCCGGGGCCCGCAACAGACCCCAGCATTTACATAATCTATGCCCCAGTAGGTGGTGGGAACCACATTATTAATTTGATAAAGTAAGCCCCGGGGAGGTGGCAGGTCCGGGGGCTATGGGGGGGGCCGCATGCACCCCTGCATTTAATAATTATCGCCCCGGGGAGGTGGTGGTCCCCGGGGCCGCATCGCAGGCGCAGGAGCCCCCCACGCATTTTTTTAATTAAAATAAAGCCCCGGGGAGGTGGCAGTCCCCGGGGCTACGGGGGGCCGCCTGCCCCCTGCATTTAAATGAATATCGCCCCAGGGAGGTGGCGGTCCCCGGGGCAGCGGGGGCCCCACTACATAATTAAGCATTGCCCCCGGGACCTGTCCCACCAAAAAACAACGAGCGGGCTCCCGCGCTTCGTTTTAAAAAAACATTTCTGCCCAATTCGCGGACCCTACGCAAACCCGCCAAATTTTTTTTTTTTAAATGCTTTTTTTTGCCCTAGTGGGTCAGTGTGTTTCTACCCTGCTCCCTTTTCTTGTTTTTTTTACTGTTTTTCTTGTGACTCGATTGAACCGAGTCACAATATATATATATATATATATATATATATATATATATATCCCAAAACCCCACTCTGCTTCAAGAATGGGCTTTGACACAGCGAAGGGGCACAGCCAGCGATTTTAATCAGCCACCAGGAACGGGAGTACAAAATTATCCAAGTGCAGTCTTAGAAATACTTTGGCAGACGCGTTTCGGCGTGATCGCCTTTTTCAATGCCAATTTTTCATGAAGGGTACCTCAGCTGGAAGTCCTTAAAATCACAATAGTTGGCTCCTATTGGAGCATGGGCTATCCTTCACTGGTCACTTAAAGGTATATTGTCCCTTCTTTCAACCGCACTCATCTCATGTTCACCGGTTGACAAAATATAGGCAGATCCCTTCAGCGTGCGCTCGTTAAATAATTCGCGCTCGTGCACATGATAATGCCCCAATTCACATCGGCTTACGGGCTGCAGAATGTTGTCCACCAGCGAATTTCGTTCCCGGTGTATTCTCGCTGAAATCTGCGTTCCTTCTCGCAGTAAGTACTGCTACCTCTCTCTCTATATATATATATCACTGCTCCAAGGTACCAAATGTACGATAAGCACTCGGACAATGGCTGTAGACATCAAGCCTTTATTGGTAAACACAACACACAGCACACCGATTCCGTAAGCAGCTCCACCATCGTATATGCCTGACGCGTTTCAGAGTGTCAAACTCCTTCCTCAGAGGCTGCGATAGTTTGAGGTGTGCGCACCACCCTTTAATTAAATACACAATTGTACGCCCTGTATGGGCTGCTCCGACGTGATTCCTTGCAGAGCATTATGGTGTTGTAGTGTCCATTAGAATTATTCCCCAGATGGTTTGCGCAATAATCAC
Source organism: Calotriton arnoldi (assembly GCA_963921515.1). NCBI lineage: Eukaryota > Metazoa > Chordata > Amphibia > Caudata > Salamandridae > Calotriton > Calotriton arnoldi. The sequence goes on along the minus strand of CAWUFW010006582.1, from coordinate 786,783 downwards.
TGCCAGCACAATTTCAAGCCTGCAAATGGGCCTCGGCATGCTGGTGTGTGATTAATCCATATCACTGCTGTCCCACTTGTGTGACCTGGTAAATACCAAGCCCGCTTGGCCCCCTCACTTCACGGGGTGGTGCTTCTCCACGGCAGGGCAGCCGCATTAAATCTCACTGCTCCAAGGTACCCAACGTACGAGAAGCACTCGGACAACGGCTGGCACCCCGCTGCTGGCAATGCGGGTCCTCAGCACTGGTGATGTACAAGGCGCGGATGGGGTGGCGTGTCCGGTTGGCAGGACACAAAAGATGCGGGGAATTAACCTTGAATGTTACCAGCAAACCCACTGTGGTATGAGAAGACATTGGAGCAAAGTACAGAGGCACTCACTATGAAAAAAAGCCTATGTTGAGACTCTAAAGACCAGAATGCACTTGTTGCATACGCCCACTGGGGCGGGACTTATAAACTTGCTGCAAGTGCGGCGTTATTTTTTGCTGTCTGTCCTCCTGTTGCCAAGCCAGTGATCAAGAGCTGGAATGCTCGAAACGCGTATGGCGAAGTATTGGCGTATTGTTTATGCTGGAACAGCAATGTTTAATACCCTGCAGTCCGCTAATTAAAAAAGGAAGAAAAGCACGCCGCGTGTATCGCCTTCATTTGGGAGCACCTTTCATCTGGATTTGTAGCGGTCGGCTCTGACCGTGAGGGCGCCCCGCTGCTGACAATGCGGGTCCTCAGCACTGGTGATGTACAAGGCGCGGATGGGGCCGCGTGTCCGGTTGGCAGGACACAAAAGATGCGGGGAATTAACTTTGAATGTTACCAGCAAACCCACTGTGGTATGAGAAGACATTGGAGCAAAGTATAGAGGCACTCACTATGAAAAAAAGCCTATGTTGAGACTCTAAAGACCTGAATGCACTAGTTGCATACGCCCACTGGGGCGGGACTTATAAATTCACTGCGAGTGCGGCGTTATTGTTTGCTGTCTGTCCTCCTGTTGCCAAGCCAGTGATCAAGAGCTGGAATGCTCGAAACGCGTATAGCGAAGTATTGGCGTATTGTTTATGCTGGAACAGCAATGTTTAATACCCTGCAGTCCGCTAATTAAAAAAGGAAGAAAAGCATGCCGCGTGTGGCGCCTTCATTTGGGAGCACCTTTTGTCTGGATATATATATATATATAGGGAGACTTTATTACTTTCTAAGGAGGCGGTGAGTGGTGAGTCTAATGAGGAGGAACACCCCCGCCTCATCATCACGTATAGCAAACAAGAAAGAAAAATTAAGGCTATTGTCAGAAATAATTGGCCCATTGTGCTTACGGATGGAGTGTTGGGCACTAGACTCCCAGAGTTACCAACGATCACATATAGGAAACCAAAGTCCATGAGAAGCCAATTAGTTAAAATGAGCCCTGAATTGAGCACAGCAGGCACTTGGCTCAAACCAAGGCAGGGTTTTTATAAATGTTCCTCTTGCTGTGCCTGCAAGTTTGGCATTAATACTACTCATTACACTGTTCCTTTTTCAGATGATAAAATGGCCATCAGGGGCAGCTACAGCTGCAGAACTGATTATACTGTGTATGTCCTGACATGCACCTGCGGCTTGCGTTATGTTGGGAGTACTAAGTTGCAGGTGCAAGTCAGGATTCTGCAGCACCTGAGAGCAATTGTAAATAATGATAATTCATATCCTGTCGCCAGACATTTTAAGGCTGTCCATGACAACGAGTTGAGTTGCCTTACATATTACGTGATCAATGCCATTAGAAGGGGTGGCAATAGGGAAAAACTATTACGTCAGCTAGAAACACGTACTATTTTAGATCTAGATAGTAAGGCACCAAATGGATTAAATACAACGGAGGATATGTACAATTTTTGTAATGATTATCAATGAATATGAATTTTTCTGTAGTAACTACATACAAGCAACATTCATCGTTGTCTATGTTGCCATTCAAAGAAGTCATGTAGTATTTCTAACCTAAAGATTTAGGGGCCGATTCCGATTCGGGCCGGAAAACGTACCGACCGACTCGGTACAGGAATTTAGTCCGACCGACTCGGACCGGCGCCGCACGACCCGGGTAGTACGATGAAATGAATGTGAAATCCGACAGACTCGGACGGAATACAAAACGACCGACCGAGCCGGACAGAAACAAGCCATCCGGCCGGGAAATCACGCGAAACGAACCGACCGACACGCACTCGAATTGAACCCGAACGAAACGTACCCGCGAACTCCGACCCACGTAGTACGATGCTGTGCGTGCAAAACACGACCGACTCGCCCGGAGCACAAGCCGTACAACCGACACGCATACAAAACCCAGCCGAAGCAACCCAATACTACGCAACCGACTCGTACACCGCATATGAAACCTAGCTGACACACAGCGGGAACGAGTCGGACAAGATCGCACCAGACAACTGCAGCGTCCTACTCGGACACAAGAAGGAAAAATTAGAAAAAAAGGGCCAAACAAGCAACCACCAAGCCAATAAATACAGGGAGGGAAAAGAAAATGGAACAAGGACACACCTCCAACTCCACCTACATAAAGGCCACAAATCCCTACCATGATCCTTTGCAAATTCCACTGACCTGACAGCACACAACACCATCACACAGCAACCACAGACACACTCACAGCTCATACATCACACAAACCACACACCATTACCACACCTACAAATAGCACCCTCACACACACCCAGCTAAACCTACACTCACACCCCCCCACCTGCACACACACACACACATCAATCACCACCACCACCCATCACCATGCCCCCAAAGAAGAACCATAAGTTCCTAGATTGTGAATTGGAAGTCCTGGTAGACGAGATACTCAGGGTAGAGCCACAGTTGTTTGGAACATTGGTACAACAGACCCCCATATCGCAGAAAACCAAGATGTGGGCGAGGATTGTCGACAGGGTGAACGCACAATCACCATGTTTGCGCACAAAGGAAGACATCCAGAACAGGTGGTATGATGTGCGCAGGAGGCTCCGGGAACTACTCAAAAAGGACTACCTCCTCAGCCAGCACACCGGCAGTGGCCCTCCTGCAAAACCAGTATACCTCAGGCCCTGGGAGGAGAAGGTGCGGGCCATCCTACCACCAGTGAGCGTATACGGACTAACAGACATCCCAGAGCCTGGTGAGTACACAACTAATATATACAATATGGTGTGACAACACACACACATCACAGTCAAGGGGATAGGCAAACCATGCACACTTAGCAAATACACAGCAACCAAAAGTTATTCATCCCAAGATGTGAATGCTAGACAGACAAACACAATACCTGCCATCTCATAGTGATATGTAACTGTGTCATGAGATCTACAAACCTAACAACAAATACAGCAAGGCAGTGGCACAAATAGAACCAACAAACACTCACAGATATTTACCCACCACTAGAACACCACCTCACAGGGAAGCTCACTCAAAGGAAGGAACTCTGTGTATGCTGGTCAAGTCAGTATAGCCAATAGCATGATGGGAGTGGTAGTCACAGATATTGGTCACACCCACAATTGGCCCGTCAACACCACTCTCAACCATGCTCACATCACAGGGAGTGGATAAGGACTCACAAGATGGCTGACACTGGGTACTGCTGTGGGGAGCACAAGGCCCTGCTGGGAACTGTGCACCAACAACCAGCACAACACCACTGCCTGACATCCTGAAAGCCAACTTGCACTCCCTGCAATGCAAGCACATTGCATGGTGGGATATCTGGCTGGGTGGGAAGGAGGACTCACAGCACTGACCATAGTTACAAGCAGCTCTCCTCACACACCCCCTCAACACTAACTCCACATAACCCACCTGGGAGAATGCAATGCCTCACAGCCTAACTGAAGATCCCACAAAGAACCACCACCCTGGGTTATGCTGTGTGAAGCACAGGGACACTCTTGGGACTTGTAGCCAAACAACTGCCAGGACAACACTCCCAGCCATCCTGTCAGCACAGGCACCCCACCCCTCAGGGAAGCAGAGTCAAAAGGAAGGAAGGATGGGCATGCTTGGAAGGGGGTGGAGGCAATAGCATGATGGGAGTTGTAGGCACAGATATTGCTCACCCTCACAATTGACCCATCAACACCACTCTCAACCATGCTCACATCACAGGGAGTGGATAAGGACTCACAAGATGGCTGACACTGGGTACTGCTGTGAGGAGCACAAGGCCCTGCTGGGAACTGTGCACCAACAAACAGCACAACACCACTGCCTGACATCCTGAAAGCAAACTTGCACTCCCTGCAATGCAAGCACGTTGCATGGTGGGATATCTGGCTGGGTGGGAAGGAGGACTCACAGCACTGACCATAGTTACAAGCAGCTCTCCTCACACACCCCCTCAACACTAACTCCACATAACCCACCTGGGAGAATGCAATGCCTCACAGCCTAACTGAAGATCCCACAAAGAACCACCACCCTGGGTTATGCTGTGTGAAGCACAGGGACACTCTTGGGACTTGTAGCCAAACAACTGCCAGGACAACACTCCCAGCCATCCTGTCAGCACAGGCACCCCACCCCACAGGAAAGCAGAGTCAAAAGGAAGGAAGGATGGGCATGCTGGGAAGGGGGTGGAGGCAATAGCATGATGGGAGTTGTAGGCACAGATATTGCTCACCCTCACAATTGACCCATCAACACCACTCTCAACCATGCTCACATCACAGGGAGTGGATAAGGACTCACAAGATGGCTGACACTGGGTACTGCTTTGGGGAGCACAAGGCCCTGCTGGGAACTGTGCACCAACAAACAGCACAACACCACTGCCTGACATCCTGAAAGCAAACTTGCACTCCCTGCAATGCAAGCACGTTGCATGGTGGGATATCTGGCTGGGTGGGAAGGAGGACTCACAGCACTGACCATAGTTACAAGCAGCTCTCCTCACACACCCCCTCAACACTAACTCCACATAACCCACCTGGGAGAATGCAATGCCTCACAGCCTAACTGAAGATCCCACAAAGAACCACCACCCTGGGTTATGCTGTGTGAAGCACAGGGACACTCTTGGGACTTGTAGCCAAACAACTGCCAGGACAACACTCCCAGCCATCCTGTCAGCACAGGCACCCCACCCCACAGGGAAGCAGAGTCAAAAGGAAGGAAGGATGGGCATGCTGGGAAGGGGGTGGAGGCAATAGCATGATGGGAGTTGTAGGCACAGATATTGCTCACCCTCACAATTGGCCCATCAACACCACTCTCAACCATGCTCACATCACAGGGAGTGGATAAGGACTCACAAGATGGCTGACACTGGGTACTGCTGTGGGGAGCACAAGGCCCTGCTGGGAACTGTGCACCAACAAACAGCACAACACCACTGCCTGACATCCTGAAAGCAAACTTGCACTCCCTGCAATGCAAGCACGTTGCATGGTGGGATAACTGGGCTGGGGGAGAAGGAGGCCTGGATGGTAACCAAATACCACCAATGCTGGTCATGCACACACCTCAACATTCACATTGACATGCCACAGGTTGGCAGGACAATGTGCTACACCAATATCACTCACTGACTGTCACTATTTAGGAGAATCCAATGTCCTGGCCCACATCCAGAGGTACAGTCACAACTGTCAGGTGTTTGAACAATTGATGCCAGTAGAAACATAACATACAATCTGTGTCTCTCCCCAAAACAGGAGATGATGGGGACACAGCAGCAGACCAGGAGGACTCCCTGTCCCAGGCTCCGGGAAACACTGAGCTCACTGGTGTGGATCAGCCTCTGCACTCCTCGGATGGCGAATAACCAGCTGGACCCTCCGGTGTGAGTCATCATGCAGCACCAGCAGGACCAACATCTGCACCCCCTGCACCCACCCCTCCAACAACTGCCAACACACAGGCCACCCCAGCCAACACGGACACACCAAGGACCACAGATGACAACAGCGCACGGACCCAGGCCCAAACTGGAGCTGCTGACAACGAGCCCAGGAACAACACCCAAGTGGGCCCACGGTCACCTGTGCGTGCCACTGCAGGTCCTGCACGTGTCACCAGGGGTGGTGGGAGGGGTGGGAGACATAGGTCTCTCCTTGCAGAGGGGTCTGGACTGTATGATGACCCACACCTGGCACGCATCGCGGATGCGTACCAGACTAGCACCGGAGAGGTCAGCCAGGTAGTGGGGATCCTCAAGGACATACAACAGCAGCAGGCTGCCCATCATGCACGCTTGGACTCCCACATGTCCTGTGTCGAGACACACATGTCACGTGTCGAGACACACATGTGTGGCATGGAGTCCAAGTGGGACACATTGGAACAACTGACAGTGGTGCATAGGGACATACTGACATGCCTCCGCCAGATCAGCACCAACATGGCCTCACCTCCCTGTGTGCCCACAACATCTGCTGCTGAAACAACTGTAAATGCCACAGGGAGGGAGGAGGACTCTGGCAGAGAGTCCCCTGCACCGCCGCAGCCTGCACCTGAGGGTCCCCCCCCCAAGAAGAGGGGCCGTCCGAGGAGGCCAAACTGAGAGGCCCATGGCCATCTACATCCCCCAGGAAGCCAACACCTGTTCTGGAACTTTTCCTCTGTGTGCATACTGCACGCCCTGTTGAAGCCAAGCCAACTCTCCCACATGACATGGGGAGCTCTAGTTGACCAAATGTATCAGATGACTGTGGACTTTACTCTGGACTTTTCAGCTACCAAGACTTCCAATTCACATGGGAACTTTGGATCCAAATTTCTATGTACAGCACCCACCATCCTGTGCACCATCCTCACACCTGTATGTAAATAAACTCACCAATACACCATATCTGCCTCTGTTGTGATTCCAACGTGGTTTTTGTCATGTAGATGTTGATCTTCTAAATTACACTGTGCATGCTAACTGCTACAGCAAGTCCAACACTGTCATGTCAGTCATGGCGACGTGACACATATGAGGGAGACACACCACTAGGGCCACAAAACACATACACACCAGGGCCATCAGACTCATCACCTATACTGATGTTGCAACGAAGTACAGTGGAATGTACAGACACGCCACCTATTCACAGTCACTGTCAACTAGACAACAGGTGCAGTAAGCAAATGTCAGTCGGATGTGTGACTACAGACAACGCACATCCCAAAGTCAAGCACAGGTTTATTACACATTTCCAACATGTAGTTTCCACTACAAATGCAAGCTAATCCAACCTGGCTGTGGCCACAAAGTCAAAAAGTGCAGAAGATAGAAAGTCCAGGGGTGTGTGGCACATCACCTGTAGGGAAACAACTGCTTCCACCTTGGAAGTTGAATCATGGATTCGGGGGATCCAAGTTGATCAGACAACTCCAGCAGCACCCTGTGAAGGACAGACATGACACACAGTCAAAACCACTGAAGAACAGCACAGAACGGCAATACTCATGTCTAATACATGTCACGAGATAACTACACAAAACCAAGTTAGCATGTCAACACTGTTGGGCAGTACAGACCACCTGCAAGGACACATCGCTGCACGCATCCAGTCAAGTAGCACATGGCCACACTCAAACAGCACCAGAGCACCACACACACATATCATGCAAACTCAAATCATTGACATTACAACCCTCTGGAGACTCACATTCAGCTGAAGAAGTTGGTGATGAGCTGTGTGCGGACATCACCATCATCATCATCATCATCTTCACTGGCATCGTGACCCAGGCCAGGATCTTCCACAGGTGGCGGACGTTGGTCATCGTCATCCAGGATGAGAGGCAACTCCTTCCGCACTGCCAGGTTGTGTAGCATGCAGCAGACGATGACAATCTTGCACACCTTTGCTGGGGCATATGGGAGGGCCCCTCCTGTCTTGTCCAGGCAGCGGAAGCGGCTCTTCAGGAGACCAAAGGTCCGCTCAATCACCCTCCTCGTCCGACCATGTGCCTCATTGTAGTGCATCTGGGCTGGTGTCACAGGGTTCCTGAGGGGTGTCAGCAACCACGGCATGTTGGGGTATCCGGAGTCACCTACAGACAGACAATTGCACATTAGCTGATTTGAAAATGTGTGCGGAAAACAACATAGCAGAACACACACAATGGTACAAAGTCGGTACACACCAACAAGCCAGGCACACTGGTTCGGCATCTGTGACATCATCCTCGGGATGCGACTACTCCTCATCACATAGGCATCATGTGCCGAACCGGGGAAACGGGCACACACATGTGTGATGGTCATATCTGCAAGACATACCACCAGAGCATTGATCGAATGGTAATGTTTACGGTTCCGGTATGCCTGCTCATGTGCCTGTGGTGGTATCAAAGCCACATGTGTCCCATCAATGGAGCCAATTACATGTGGCATCCTCCCCAGGGCATAGAAGTCACTCTTGACGTCAGTGAGTCGTTGACGTGTTGGGAAATAGATGTACTGGTTGAGGTATCTCAACATTGCCCCCAAAACATCGCGTAGCACACGGCTGAACATAGTCTGTGACATCCCACCAGTAGTTGCCACAGTGTGTTGAAAGGTACCGGTGGGAAAGAAGTGTAGGGCTGCCATCACCTTCACCTTGGGGGTCAGCGCTGTAGGATACGGCCGGCCAGGCTGCAAATGTGGGGCCAACCGCACTGCCAAATCCTCAATCAGCTGCCTGGTGAAGTGGTACCGTCGGATGCTGTCACGTTCCACCATCGTTGCCAGGTCTGGGAATGGTCGATGGACAGCAGGAGCCCTGCAGTGCATAGGTGAAGAAAGCAAGATTGTCAGTCACCCCACCAATGTGCCGTTCACCATACTCAATTTCACATGACACATCATCAACATACACAAGTACTTGATGTGTGTGTCGTCCCGTTTGGACATATATGGCACCTACATGGACATCATCTAACATCTCTCTGTTCAACAAGTGTTGACAACTGGTTCCAGGCTGTGCTATGGGACACCATTAGGCTGTGTCACAGTACACATTAACTGCTCTCACGTTCCACACACATACCACAGTGACATGTCTGGACAGATGCTCCACAGGCATCACAGCTCATTGACAGGTAGATTCCCAGGGAGCCTGTCTTGCCACATGGACACTGGCATGACATGGCGTATTATGTACACGTCAGAAAAACAAACATGACACCCACAGGTGGTGGCCCCTGTAGCCTCTGCAGGACAGACATGGACGTCTGTGACACACACACACCATCAAAGTTCATGCACAAACCACGTGGATGTGGAGACTGTCTCCCATTGTGCACATGGAGTCAGAGACATGTGATACACAACATGCACACAGACTGTGGAGGGACATCACTATTGTTGGAATGGGCCACCCTGTGACATACATGCCTTCCCACATGTGAGCCTGGGGGTATGTGACATGTCATACACATACACAACCTGGAAATGTGACCATGACACATGCTCAGAAATGAAAAGTTGCACACCATAGTGGTCATGTGCACAACACACAAAGGACCCTGTCCCCATTAACACGTGCACAGCCTGGGTGTGTCTGCCCCCAAGTGCCACCCCAAAATCCACATGTTCACCCCCATACACAGATAAGGTTATGCTGCCACACATGCCTCATTGACAGTGTGGACTGGGTGTGGTGTTGTAGGTGTGCCCCTGAGTCCCTGGGTAGTAAATGTGGCTGGCATAGGTTCACCAGTGACCAGCATGGTGACATATGCGTGTGACCTGTCCTGGTACGCGTTGTAGAGCAATGGACCGATCGGTGTGCCCACACGGCCCATTGCATTGAATGTGAGCGGGTACGCGTTGTACAGCAATGGACCGATCGGTGTGCCCGGCCGTCCCATTGCATTGAATGTGAGCGGGTATGCGTTGTACAGCAATGGACCGATCGGTGTGCCCGGCCGGCCCATTGCATTGAATGTGAGCGGGTACGCGTTGTACAGCAATGGTCCGATCAGTGTGCCCGCACGGACCATTGCATTGAATGTGAGCGGGTACGCGTTGTACAGCAATGGACCGATCGGTATGCCCGGCCGGCCCATTGCATTGAATGTGAGTGGGTACGCGTTGTACAGCAATGGTCCGATCGGTGTGCCCGCACGGACCATTGCATTGAATGTGAGCGGGTACGCGTTGTACAGCAATGGACCGATCGGTGTGCCCGGCCGGCCCATTGCATTCAATGTGAGCGGGTACGCGTTAGTACAGCAATGGACCGATCGGTGTGCCCGGCCGGCCCATTGCATTGAATGTGAGCTGGTACGCTGTTGTACAGCAATGGACCGATCGGTGTGCCCGGCCGGCCCATTGCATTCAATGTGAGCGGGTACGCGTTGTATCGTGGGTACGCGTTGTACAGCAATGGTCCGATCGGTGTGCCTGCACGGACCATTGCATTGAATGTGAGCGGGTACGCGTTGTACAGCAATGGTCCGATCGGTGTGCCCGCACGGACCATTGCATTGAATGTGAGCGGGTACGCGTTGTACAGCAATGGACCGATCGGTGTGCCCGGCCGGCCCATTGCATTGAATGTGAGCGGGTACGCGTTGTACAGCAATGGACCGATCGGTGTGCCCGGCCGGCCCATTGCATTCAATGTGAGTGGTTACGCGTTGTATCGTGGGTACGCGTTGTACAGCAATGGTCCGATCGGTGCGCACGCATTGGCTGGGGCCTGGCATGGCAACGGACGCGTTTCTGAAGCTTCAACGAGTCTGATGCAGTGAATTCAGTTGGCCACCCACAACAATGTTGCAAATTCATGGGTGTCATGAAGTTGAAATTTTTGAAGGATGCTGTGGGCGTGTCTTGGTGCTGCAATTCCATGGATTGGTCAGATTCATAAGATGCATACGACTTGGACCTATCACTTTGGACACATGGCACAGTATCTGCCTCTGCAGCACACATATAATGCTGGCTGTTCCCCTGAGGGCTCACTTGCCTGCACTACATGCTCCAGGACGACATCTGCCACTACACTGCTGCTGTCTCTGCATCCTCTGGCTACTGCAATGGCACGTACTGTGGAGAGAGCCCCAGCCTTCACCCATGAGGAGATCCAGGCCCTGCTGGACAACCTCCTTCCACAGTACAGCAAGCTGTATGGGACACCAGGCGAGCAGGTGAGTGTGCTGTCCACTGCCTTACTAATTGTGCATTTTGTCTGACTAGCAGGATTTACAGTGTGCACACCACTGGCTAGCATGCTCACTGAGTAGTACTCACCCCCAAAGTGTGTAGTCACATGCACTGAACAGGTACAGTGGAGTAACAGTGCATTCAAACAAGGTTCACTTCCCTTGCAATGATACCATGTAGTAACTGCTGGCAAACTGTCCATAGCCCTCGTTGCACTGCCTGTGTACATCATATGCCCCTGTGATTGAGACATGTATTTCCAACTGTGTGATACACGGATATGTTGCATGTGTAGTAATGGCCTTTTCACTTTGTCATCCTCACAGGTTGATGCCCATCAGAAGCAGGATATCTGGCTGGCCATCGTCCGGGCAGTCAGATCCGTGGGGGTCTACAAGCGCCGGATCCGCAACTGCCAGAAGAGGTGGCACGACCTTCGGGGCTGGACCCGGAGGATTGCAAGGGTCCAGCTGAAGCTGTCGCCTCCTCGCAGGAGGGGCGGACACCGGACCCTGACCCCCCACATGCTCCAGATCCTGCCGGTGGTCTTCCCGGAGCTGGATGGGCAGCTGAAGGGCAGACAGCAGCAAGGAGGGGGTGAGTCAAAGACTGCACTGTGAACTCTGTCTGACATTCTATGTGCCCTCCTGTGGCGTGGTTAAACTACCCCAGTACATCAGTCTTGTTGTCCAGTACCCATGTCCCTCTATTGTGACATGGCCACTACCCATCTGATAGGCCGGTGTGCTCATTACGCTCAGGATAATTGTGTCACTCGGGTACAGGGTCCTTGCATTTTGCTTTGCTCAAGGTGGGTGACAGCTTTTGTTCCCGTGATATTGTGTTAGCCTTCATGGGTGGGTCAATTGCTCACACAATGCCTGAGTCGTGCAATGTAGTCTGGGTGTAACTTTGATATGTGATCCACTTGCAGATCAGAATCACCACATGTCCCTGGGGTATTTGCCACACCCCCATGCTGCGGGTGGGTAAAATGTTTGGGCCTCAGGAGTATGTATGTCAAGTGTGTCACACATGCCTAGCCACCTGCCTACTGACCAGGGCTCATCCATCTTGCAGGTGGAGCCGGACAGTCATGCCTACTCCAGGGCATACAATACACTCTGTACTCCCACTCCCGTGTATCAGCTGACATGCTGTGCTCAGTGAAATGTTCCCTCAGGTGTCTGCCTCTGTGTCGTTGTGCTGTCACGACGTTGTCGGGACTCCTGTGATGTTTATCGGTTAGGGGTCAGCATGCCATCTGCTATTGGACCATGTGAGACAAGACTTCTGTGACTTATAGGTGTTTGATCACATGACTGTGCAGACAGGTGTATGCCACTGTGACTTTCAGGCAGCTGTTTTTCATTCTCAGCACACTGTGAGGTGCTCATGTTCAAGAGAGTTGTGTTTCATGTCCCCCATATGTCCAATTGGTACGACGTGGACAAATAGTAGTTCAGATGATGTGGTTTTTGGGGGATGGACATGTGCACTTGTCAGTTACATTACTTGCCTTCCCCATGTCCTAGGATTGTGACACAGTGCAGACTGTTGTTTGCTGGCTAACATGGCCATGTGACTGGAGACAGTGATGTATGACTTTGCAGGCATGCCTGTGTCATGGCATTAAACTTCCTAAGAGTGATCCTGCAGGGGAGTGACATGTGCAACATGCACCCCATTGTGGCATTGACTATCCGGACATGGGTGCTTCATGGGGTCTGGTGCTGGTATGCATCACATGCATTTCTATTTAGACTCTGGCCGTCCATTTATACAGACACCTGCACTGACTCAGTGGCAAGAGATGTGACGTGGGCATGTTCACATACTTCACCGTGTTCTCAGCAATGTCCAACTACTGTGTAGGTGGTGCATGTGTCCACACTGGGGTCTTACCATCAGACAGGCACCAGACAGATGGGTGCAAGGGCAGGAGGGGTGTCTGTTCCATGGTTGACCATCAGACTGACAATTGGCTTCTCCTAATCTGTGTGATGACTTTTGGCAATGTTCTACTAGAGATGCCAGGGCTTGCTCTGTGATGTGCTGTACTTACTGTGGTGTGTGCGGTCAGTGCAGGTGACTGATGTTTGTCTGTTTCCCTAATTGTTTGCAGATACATCCACAGGAGGGGACAGCTCCATGGACCAGGAGGAGCAGCGGAGCCAGACTGGGTCAGCGTCCGATGAGTGGTCAGAGGGACCCAGTGGCACGGAGGGCGAGGGGAGCCACACCGAGGAGTCCTCAGCACCATCCACCTCAGCTGGGGACCACAGCAGCTCGGAGGATGACTCCCTTGTGGATGCGGGTGTCAGCAGCCACAACACCCCAGCTAGTCTGTCTGACCCCGCCACCACCACCACCGCCCTCCCATTGGCTCCCATTCCTGAGGTCCGTGGAGGCTCCCGTGCTCGGGAGCGTGTCTCCTTCAAGCCAGGCACCGCACCCCCTGCCCCTGTGTCCCCTGCTGCCCTGAGTGAGGAGTCTGTGTACCTCCTTCGGCAGCTCCATGTAGGGCAGACAGCAATGCTGACTGTCCTCCATGCACACACCACTCTGTTGACACCGTCGCCGATTGGATGAAGATCAGCCGACTAAAACTGAACACGGAGAAGACAGAGGTCCTCATCCTCGGCTTCAACCCCTCAGCCTGGGACGACTCCTGGTGGCCAACGACGCTGGGAGCAGCCCCGACACCCACCGACCACGCACGCAACCTGGGAGTCATCCTCGACTCAACGCTCTCCATGGCCAAGCAAGTCAACGCAGTCTCATCCTCCTGCTTCAACACCCTCCGCATGCTTCGCAAGATCTACAGGTGGATCCCGACAGACACGAGAAGAACAGTCACCCAGGCCCTCGTCAGCAGCAGACTCGACTATGGGAACGCCCTCTACGCGGGAGCCCCGGCCAAGCTCATCAAGCGACTGCAACGCATACAAAACGCCTCCGCACGCCTGATCCTCGATGTACCACGCCACAGCCACATCACCCCCACCTGAGGAACCTGCACTGGCTCCCCGTCGACAGGAGAATCTCCTTCAAACTCCTCATCCACGCACATAAGGCACTCCACAAGACTGGCCCAGCCTACCTCAACAGACGACTCCTCTTCTACGTCCCCAACTGCCAACTCCGCTCCGCCGACCTCTCCTCGCCACCGTCCCTCGCATTCGAAGAACCACCACCGGCGGCAGATCCTTCTCCCACCTCGCCGCCAAGACCTGGAACACCCTTCCACTAAGCCTACGACAGACCCAAGACCTGCTGACCTTCAGGAGGCTACTCAAGACCTGGTTGTTCGACCAGTAGCAGCACCCCCCCCTTTTTTCTCCCCCAGCTCCATGAGACCCTCGCGGGTAAGTAGTGTGCTTTACAAATTCTGTGACTGATTGATTGATTGATTGACACAGCTTGTGTCGTTCATGGAGGGCATCTCAACGGGTATGTCTGCCCTACAGAGGAGCAATAGGTCCATTGACTCCTCCCTGATGGCAGCAGTGTCCCTCCTCCAACAGTCCCTCACCCCTCCCACCTCTGCCCCATCCACACTTCCTACCACCCTACCTGTCCAAAGCACATGCACACCTGCACAATCACCCAAACACACAGACACGAGCAGCACACACACACCCAAAACCAAGGCAAGACGTGCACACAAGCATCCTCAGGGGACTGATTCCACACACACAGGGGATGGGGAACTGACACACACACAGGCAACCACAGTCACTCCGCAATCCTCAAGATCCTCTCCCTCCAAGACCCCTTCCCTTGCCTCACCTGCAACTCCACATACACAGCAGCTCTTCCTCTCTGACCTCGGCCTCTTCCCCTCCAAACCCGCTGATCCAGCATACTGGGGGAAGAGGAAGTCCACACACAGAGAGGGGAGTGCCCCTCGCCCCCGGACACCCTCCCCCAGGCGCAGGTAGAATGAGCCCCCCATCCGCAAGTCCCCCGGACCCGGAAGAGCAAGACCCCGCCACCGCCCTGCAAGTCACCCACCCAGTCTCTCACCTCCATCCCCCAGGCCACCACTCCACAGGTTCCACCGCCACACCCTGCCCCAGGTTCCCCCACACACCGATACCGCATCCCCAAACTGCTCAGGCCCTCCCCCTGCCACTTGCTCTTCCACCCCCAAACCAGACGCTCTGCCTGTATGTGCCACTGGTGTGGAGACCGTGTCCCCCCCTCTGTTCTGCCCAGCTCTTCTGCCCCCCTTCCACTCCCTTGGAGTCATGCACTGCGGTGGAGTCCACAACAACCCCGTCTGACTCGGGCACTGCATTGGGGACCCAGTCCACTCCATTTGACCAGCCCACTGCAGTGGTTGCAGCACCAACACCATCGGACTTGAGCCCTGCGGTGGTGCCGGACCCCCCTGAGTCAGATACCTCCACTGCAGTTGCCGGTGACACTCCTGCACCCACCTCACCTTCCCTGCCTCCTTCTGGCATCCCCTGATCCTGTCCCGGCGGTGCCTGGCCTGCCCCTCGTATGCCCCTCCAAGGGGGATGTCCCCTGTCGGTACCTGTGCAGGCAAGCAATTGGTGACAAGTTGTCACACATCACCCTGTTGGGACTGTGTATTTGGACTGGACATTGGCCGTAGTTAATTTTGGACTTTTGATTTCAGTTGCACACTTGCTGAATAAAGCCTCTTTTTGTTTACTTGTGGTTAATCTTCGGTGGTACATGATGTAGATGTGTAGAATCATGCATTTGCTGTTGTAATTGTGTTCAGATCAGGTAAATGAAGTTTTGCTGTGATGGGCTCCATGTGATCCATGGGATATGTGTCCTAATCTAGTCTGGATCTATAGCATCCCTTGCTGCAGTCTGAGGGTGTAATGTTCAGCATTTGACACAGGGATGTACGTTTAGCATTTGTAGATTACCATCTTTGTCCTACACTGTTGCACATCTGTTGGGCTTACCACTGGCCAATGTTCCTAGTACCCTGACTGTGTGCCCGTCTCCACTGGACATGCAGTTTTGCACATCAATTTTGGAGGACTCATCTGTGTATACAGTACAACTGGATTGCCACGTGTTTTGGGTGTATGCAGATGACTGACGTGACACTCCCGTACCCAGGCTGATGTGAGCAGAGGCTTCTGTGTGTTGTAGTTGTTGACTCACTGACGGAGTGTCCTGCTGATATGTTTGAGTCGTGCACAGACAAGGTTTGGCACAGTGGACCTTCCACAGGAGTGGAGTGCCCTCATGGCTGTGTGTAATCTGGTGACATTGCGTGTGCCCGTGTTGTGTGTTGTGTGAGCATGTCTGTGCATGTTCCCTTCCCTTTTCATACACAGGCTGTGTCCCTAGGGATGTTCCTGTTTGTGATGCTTGCAGAGTTGGTATGTGTTCATCCAGCATCTTGGACCTGGTTTCTCCGTGATGTGGGTGCATGGCAAACTGATGTTCATGAGGTTGTCATCCCAGGTTGTCTTTGTTGTCAGGGCTGGGGATGTGGGCAAACGCTGATGGGACACATTCAGGATTCCCCTTGGCACTTGTTGTTTACACAAGTAATGTGATTTTGAGTTTGTGGTTGCGTTCAGTGATTGTGACGCATTGTGTGTGTGACTGCTGCCACTCCTCAGGGTCAGAGCTGCAATGTTGGAAGTTGTGTACGTGTGTTCTTTGTGTCTCACCTTGGCTTCTTCGTTGGTGTGTGACTATGGCCAGGATCCCATTGTTTGTGGTGGATTTCACATCATGCGCATGTACGGCGTACTGTGCTGTGTGTCATACATAGACGAGTCATGTTGAGTGGGCATGTGTGATGGGTTTCTGCACCTTAGTTCCCCCCACCACCCCTGGGATTGTCATGGGTGCATGTGCAATGTCACCAGTCCATGTGAGCTTCACTGCTGCACATTGGTGGAGATCAGGGTGTGTGGTGTTGAGTGTGCAAATGTGAGTTGTTGCACGGCTAGACCACTACCTCCATATTGGCCTTGGCTGGCAGGCCCTCCTGATTGATTGGAGCTTGTGTAGGTGTGATGGTAGTTTGTAGCTGAGGACACATGGCTGTGGTTCACAGTGTGATCAACATCTACCTTTGTCATCACAGTGGAATTGTCATGCAGGCTAGTGTCTGCACAATGTGGGGTCCCTGGGGGTAGTGCTGTGGTGGGTGTGTCTCTTGCAGTGTTAGTTGCTGTTCCTACAAGCTTGTGTGACATGTGTAATTTGGGCTCCCTCTCATCTAACAATGCCAGATTGCCCACATAGGGGAATCCAATCCATGAGTTACTTGTGTGTGGCACTGTATACACATCTGTGTAATTGGGATTCAGGCCTCCTCATGTGTTGTGTGGTTGCCTGGGGACACTGGCACACACCCCCATCACCTGTTGTGTTTGATATGCAGTGTGAGTCTGCCTGTTTGTGTTAGTGCATTTGCATCACTGCATTGGCATTTCTGTAGTGTGCCATTGGCTGTATGTTGTTTGGTGATTTTGCCCTGCTCTCCCTGGGACTCCTGGGTCATGAGTCAGCACAATGATCATGGTTTGTATGTCCCATTGCTGGCATGGTATGGTATTTGTTCACCTGACATCGACAGTCTCCACAGGTTATATACATTTGTGTGTCCATAGGTGCAGATATGTGGGTCAGCATCATTATGGTCACTTCTGTCATTGTGTAATTGGCTGATTGTTGGCAATGTGGTCCCCCATGTGTGATGTTTGTATGCACATGGCCAAAACGATGTTTCTGTGTCACTGCACTGTTAGCCTCGCCCAATCTATGTTGCAATGGGACACAAGCACTACTATGCCACAGATGTTTTAGTTGTTGTGTGACCAGGATTCATCCATACAGTTTCTCTTTGGCAGCTTTTACCATGCCTACACTTACCTTATGATCACCGTGGTGATGGTGCTTTGAGCCCCATTGCCACACTGATCAAAAGGTGCATCAGCCTTGGACCCCACACTTACCTTTTGGTGACTGTGGTGATGGTGCTTTAGGCCCCATTGCCACACTGATCAAAAGGTGCATCAGCCTTGGACCCCACACTTACATTTTGGTGACTGTGGTGTTGGGGCTTTGGGCCCCATTGCCACACTGATCAAAAGGTGCATCAGCCATGGACCCCACACTTACCTTTTGGTGACTGTGGTGATGGTGCTTTAGGCCCCATTGCCACACTGATCAAAAGGTGCATCAGCCTTGGACCCCACACTTACCTTTTGGTGACTGTGGTGATGGGTCTTTGGGCCCCATTGCCACAGTGGCCATGGTCGGCTTGTATTGTGGAGGCCACACACTTTTATGTGTCACACATGTGATAGTGGGTCTCATTGTATGTTCATTGTCATGTTTTGTGTTGTTGGCATTTGACATGGACTACACACGCTTGTCATGTTGTTTGGGTGGATGTAATTTTCTGTGATTCCTTATGTGGGAGTATGCTGGTTGTGTCATGCATTACCCGTCCTATGAGTAGGGGTGGTGGTAGTGGCAGGCATCCAGCCCCCCATGAGTGGGGATGGTAGTAGTGATAGGCATCCAGCAACCCATGAGTGGGGATGGTAGTAGTGGCAGGCATCCAGCCCCCCATGGGTGGGGATGGTAGTAGTGATAGGCTTCCAGCCCCCCATGAGTGGGGATGGTAGTAGTGATAGGCATCCAGGCCCCCCATGAGTGGGGATGGTAGTAGTGATAGGCATCCAGTCCCCCATGAGTGGGGATGGTAGTAGTGATAGGCATCCAGGCCCCCATGAGTGGTGATGGTAGTAGTGATAGGCATCCAGCCCCCCATGAGTGGGGATGGTAGTAGTGATAGGCATCCTGCCCCCCATGAGTGGGGATGGTAGTGGTGGCAGGCATCCTGCCCCCCATGAGTGGGGATGGTAGTAGTGATAGGCATCCAGGCCCCCATGAGTGGGGATTGTAGTAGTGATAGGCATCCAGCCCCCCATGAGTGAGGATGGTAGTAGTGATAGGCATCCTGCCCCCCATGAGTGGGGATGGTCGTAGTGATAGGCATCCTGCCCCCCATGAGTGGGGATGGTAGTGGTGGCAGGCATCCTGCCCCCCATGAGTGGGGATGGTAGTAGTGATGGGCATCCTGCCCCCCATGAGTGGGGATGGTAGTAGTGATAGGCATCCAGCCCCCCATGAGTGAGGATGGTAGTAGTGATAGGCATCCAGGCCCCCATGAGTGGGGATGGTAGTGGTGGCAGGCATCCTGCCCCCCATGAGTGGGGATGGTAGTAGTGATAGGCATCCTGCCCCCCATGAGTGGGGATGGTAGTAGTGATAGGCATCCAGCCCCCCATGAGTGAGGATGGTAGTAGTGATAGGCATCCAGGCCCCCATGAGTGGGGATGGTAGTAGTGATAGGCATCCAGACTCCCATGAGTGGGGATGGTAGTGGTGATAGGCATCCTGCCCCCCATGAGTGGGGATGGTAGTGGTGGCAGGCATCCTGCCCCCCATGAGTGGGGATGGTAGTAGTGATAGGCATCCAGGCCCCCATGAGTGGGGATGGTAGTAGTGATAGGCATCCAGCCCCCCATGAGTGGGGATGGTAGTAGTGATAGGCATCCAGCCCCCCATGAGTGAGGATGGTAGTAGTGATAGGCATCCTGCCCCCCATGAGTGGGGATGGTAGTAGTGATAGGCATCCAGCCCCCCATGAGTGAGGATGGTAGTAGTGATAGGCATCCTGCCCCCCATGAGTGGGGATGGTAGTGGTGATAGGCATCCTGCCCCCCATGAGTGGGGATGGTAGTGGTGGCAGGCATCCTGCCCCCCATGAGTGGAGATGGTAGTAGTGATGGGCATCCAGGCCCACATGAGTAGGGGTAGTGGTGGTGGCAGGCATCCATCACACCAAGGGTGGGGATGGTAGTAGTGGCAGGCCTCCAGCACCCCATGAGTGGGGATGGTAGTAGTGGCAGGCATCCAGCCCCCCATGAGTGGGGATGGTAGTAGTGATAGGCATCCAGCCCCCCATGAGTGAGGATGGTAGTAGTGATAGGCATCCAGGCCCCCATGAGTGGGGATGGTAGTAGTGATAGGCATCCAGGCCCCCATGAGTGGGGATGGTAGTAGTGATAGGCATCCAGCCCCCCATGAGTGGGGATGGTAGTAGTGATAGGCATCCAGCCCCCCATGAGTGAGGATGGTAGTTGTGATAGGCATCCAGCCCCCCATGAGTGGGGATGGTAGTAGTGATAGGCATCCAGGCCCCCATGAGTGGGGATGGTAGTAGTGATAGGCATCCAGGCCCCCATGAGTGGGGATGGTAGTAGTGATAGGCATCCAGCCCCCATGAGTGGGGATGGCAGTAGTGATAGGCAACCAGCCCCCCATGAGTGAGGATGGTAGTAGTGATAGGCATCCAGCCCCCCATGAGTGGGGATGGTAGTAGTGATAGGCATCCAGCCCCCCATGAGTGGGGATGGTAGTAGTGATAGGCATCCTGCCCCCCATGAGTGGGGATGGTAGTAGTGATAGGCATCCTGCCCCCCATGAGTGGGGATGGTAGTGGTGGCAGGCATCCTGCCCCCCATGAGTGGGGATGGTAGTAGTGATGGGCATCCAGGCCCCCATGAGTAGGGGTGGTGGTGGTGGCAGGCATCCAGGCCCCTATGGGTGTGTATGGCATTGGTGATGCCCATTCCACCCCTATGATTGTGCTGTTGCTAATGTACGTCATTTGTGCATCCCTATGTGTGTGTGACATATTTCGGGTACGTGTCGTTTGTTTGTGTTGTGGGTGTTTGACTTACTGTCTGCGCCGTACGCGTCCGAACCGGTCCCGGTAATAGATGTAGAGTATAGGTAGGACCTGCGCGATGGGATTCATGGTTGGGTCGTCTCGTTCGGGTTTCGCGTGTCTTCGACTCGTACTCGTCGCTGGCTTGTTCGTCTCGTAGCCGTGGATCTTCTTGTGGCGCGAATCAGAGCTTATGTGCGGCTCTCCCGGATGCTGAAACGTGCCGGACGTAGCGACGGGTTCGGCGCGTACGGAGCGCGCATCGTACTAGTCCGGCCGGAAGGTGCTGTGTATTTGCTTCCGTGCGGCTCGAATCGGCGTTTGCGGATCTGGCTCGGGCGGAGAACAGGAGCTGGATTGGGTAAGTACGGCTCGCTCGGAATCTTGGCTGTTGTGCGCATCGTACTTGTTCATTCGGTGGGGTATTCGAATCGGTCGGAGAACACGCGTTCGGCTTGTTTTTTTTCCGGACGAATAGTGTTAGGTGTGCTTCCGGACGACATCGGAATCGGCCCCATAGTGTATATAGTGATGTTAGACTTAGATAGATTTTTTGTCTCATGAGGTTTAGATATTTTTATGCATTGTAGTTTTAGTGTCTAATCATACTGCTTTTTAGTCGCCATCACTCTAGATAAGATGTGTCTTTTAAATTTTAGATTAGGGTTTTAAGTCCACGGGTTTTTATCACATGAACTAAGCACAATTTTTTAGATTTTTTAGGAGCACTTAGCACTTTATGTAATATCACATGTTTACATAGGATAATATGCTGCTAGTCACGGAAGTACTTTAAATCTAGTTTTAGGAACCAGTTGCATTATAATGAACAATGACTCTGCGGAAGATGCTATATTTATTAACTTAAACTCAGGATCATAACATTATGGCAATTTTTTGTTTCATGCATTTATGCAGAAAGTATTTTTTAAGAATGGCTATGTTAAACGCAGACTGATGCATTAATGATAACATCATGCGGAATATATAACGTCTTTTACATAATCAATTTTATGTCGACGTCTATGTTTTTAGTCAATGCATAAAGGGTTTTTAACAAACAATTTTTTTAATCCAAAAATATGTGTTGTACTTATGCTAATATTTCCACAATTGCTCATTTGCACAAACCGCGATTTCTTGTACAGATGGCGTTACTACATGCAATAGTCGTCCAGCCAGAGCTAAAAAGTCATAATTGATGAATTGTAATTTGAAATTTTCAAACACAAATATGTAGCACTATATCATGTAGATTTGTTTAGACAGAGTATTTTCCAACAATCATTTCTCCAATGTGGGATCATTTTGGAAGGAAGACATATGCATGCTTGTTTAAATAGTATTACTTCCATGTCTATAACCATGTGACACAAGGGGGTTGGACACCTAGCATTTAAAATTGTAATGGCCGATGTTTGTTTCCATGTGTGAACCAGGGCACAGGGTGCTCGAAACGCGTCACAGAGGGAGTCAATAAAAGATCTTACCTGCCATATGTATCTGGGTTCGTCTCTCTCGGTTCGCCAGCAAGGAGCGTGGAGGTTCAAAGAGTGTGCTTGGAGGATATATATATATATATATATATATATATATATATATATATATATATATATATATATATATATATATATATATTTATATACAGTGCTTAAACTCTTTGGGGTCAGGCACTGAGAATAATGGTAGAATTACTTTCTCTCCTTGTGGGGCTGTTCTTACAAGTTCTGTGGGCCAATCAACCTCCGCTAAGAGGATGTCATAGCTTAGTGATAAATCCTCCTAGAATTTTACCCTAATGCTCGTTAATATTTCACCCTCAATTTGTAAGCTTAGTTTGTAAAGTTTGTCTGGAGAGCTGACGTGCTGATCTGGAGTTTTGACTTCAATAGAGTTGTCAGTTGCTCTAGCAAACTATTGTGACCTCTACCGCACTGTATAGAAGAGTCACTGCTATACAGTCTTGTTCTGAAGGAGAGTGCTCAGTATGTGTGCCATATTTGGCTCAAATTCATGCAACCTTCTTTTTCTTGATTTGGTGTTTTTGTTGTGTACGTTTCTCTTCATTTTTTATGCTGATGACGAATGAGCGTAGTGAGTTCTTTTTCAGTTTCACATACTCTTTTTGTCTGCAATCTGACTGCCTGCCTCTCTCTGATCATTTGTCCGATGAGTCCTGAAAGGAACGAGAAGGAGGTGTATCAGTGTTCTGAAACCTAGCAGGCTGTTTAATTCTATCACAGTTACGTAAATTCTAATGTCTATTAGAGGTCTCTGGATGCGGAGATCCACCCCATGATTTAGTTTTTTTGTTTGTTCCAGACTCTGGTGCCTGCTTGACATTATCCTTTTCAGAACGATTTTTAACCTGTGTCTTTTTTGGTCTGGCCCCTGATGGAGCATGATTATTTGTGAATAATTTTTCTTGATCAAGCCTGCTCATTTAGTGCGAAACTAATATATACTTTATAAAATAACTAAGAGTGTGGTCATTTAAAAAAACATGAGAGTTTTTTAAATAAAAATACAACGTACAAATGTGCAAGAATGACACAACATATTTAGGGCCCGATTCCGATCTCGTTCGGAAAGCCCTACGACCGAGTCAGTCCCGTAGAGCTTTCTGAGCGACTCGTGCTCCGTGGCTCCGAGCGACCGAGTACTATGCCATTGAGCGCTGACGGACTCGGGTCGCTCGGAGTCCCATTGACGTCTATGGGAGCCTGTTGTAAGTCGGGCATAAAGGCTCCCATAGCGAAAAAAAGTAGGTCACGGAGAAGGGCACCCCCTGTTGCGGGGACGCCTCGGCGCCAGGCGCCCCATGCATGCATGTGTAGGGGGGACTCTTGGGTCCCCCCCTGTGACCGGGTCGTAAGGCTCCGGGTGAAGGGGGTCCCGCTACGGCCCCCAAAGTCTGCTTCCCGACGCCTTTTCGAGTCGAAGGCTCCGACTCGGTCCAGCCACCCGATGCGCACATCGTACTTGGTCGCTCGGAAATCGGGCCCATTGCGCGGTGCATCGGTGAAGTCGGAGTCGTCCGGACGGCGTCACTGACGTGTACGAGTCGGTTGGAGCGCGAGGCTATCTTCGCATCGTACTTGCTCGCTCATACAGCGGTACGAGTCATCCGGAAATCACGCGTACGAAACGGAGTAGCCTCTCCGACCGACATCGGAATTGGGCCCTTAGTGTTCAAAAGCTGCAAGGAGAAACATACAGAATGGTTGTAAACTGGACTGATGAGAGATATTTATGCCACGAGGGAGAAAGCTATTAAATGTACTAAAGAATATAGTGCAAAAGTAAACTGCAAATAGTAATAGAGAAACATGATAATGAAAATGCTTAATGAATAATGATTCTTGCTTATGTTTTCCCCTGAACATGAAAGCCATAATAAAAAGTGATTGCATATATTCTTAGAAAAATTGTTTTAGAATATGGTTATAAGTTTATTTGAAAGATGTTTTTTTCTTTATATTGTTTCTTATGTATTCACTATTTCTCATACATTATTAAAAGTGGTATGTTTTATTCTTTAGAACATGATGATTTTGTGGTTTTCCATGTAGGCCTCAAAACCTGTTAGTGTATTATTTCTTTCCTAACGTAGGTCTCAGAAAAATGTATTTAGTCCTTCATTATTTCAAAAATGCTGATCCATTTGCTTCAGTTATGAATGCGTATCACTAGATTTACCTTCCTACGGTTAGAATATTTCTCTCTATGAAAATTGTGTCGACTATGTTGCAAGCTAACGTGGAAGCGAACCCGTGGATATGAAAAGTTTCGATTTGCTTCCTATTTCCGAGGTGACATGACGTTTCACAAATGAACAAAAGCATCTTGTTAAAGTTACGGATGAATTAGGATGGAGAATGATCACCTCATGGATCCTAACCAATGGAAATGTGTAACATTGTGAAGGAGCTACATTTGGGGGCTGGAATTGCAAACATTTATGGGGTATAACTACTCCGTGAGGAAGAAGAACTCTCTCTCTCTGGCTTGCTCAATGCTTTCCTGGCTCCTGGCTATTTTCCTTGCGATTCTGGGCGTGACATGCTGTCGGTCCGAACTTTGACTCCTTCTCAGAACTGAACTGTCCTGATATTCCTAGCACTTCATCGACTGGTGATGTTGCACAAGCTAAACGTTTTCGGCTGAAGGGTTAGCTGATTCAGACTTTGGCACGCTGTGCAATAGTTCCTTGAACTTAGGTTCGTATGAATTGCGAATAGTATATGACTATCTTTAATTAACCTGTCTGTGCATTTGCTATTTTGACCTGCCTTGGAATATATTGAACCATGCTGTAACAAGGTGATTATTGATTTATGACTAATTTGACTGGTTTGAGTTGTAACTTTGCTAATGTGCTAATACACCTTCATGGTTTGTGTTGGACTTGGCCCTTTTTGCAGGGTCATCCCTAAACTTTTAGCCTTTCTCCCCGCCTTATTGCTGACATGGTGTTGGTGGTTTTAGGCCTCTGGGCACTTTAGCACTGCGGTCCAGTGTAAAGTGAGTGCGCTCTCTGTGTACATTTGGTAAGGTTGGCCTGCCCTCACATAGGAATGCATTGGGGATTCCCTGATAAGTGTGTCAGTTGTAATTCCTGGGATGAGAGGAGCAGCGCGATCGAGTTTAGTATGTATGAAACTGTAATAATAAATGCTGCGCAATGGTGTGCGCAGATTTATTATGACTATTTGGGAAATACCACTTTTAGAAGTTGGCATTTCTGTGTGCTATGTGTCTGCCTGCCTGATGTGAATTGCATGTCTGGCTTGTGAGTGACAGGGGCAGGGAGGTGTGTGTGGCTCCAGGAGGGGCAGGGTGAGTCAGCACTAGGCTGAATGGGACATCTGCATTGGGAGTAGTGGGAGGAGTAATCCCCTGACCCTGAATAGATCTGTGCCTAGCCTGGACATTGCTGGCTCCGCCCCCTGTGGTGTGTCTGATTACCTAGCCCCCACCTGACAAAGGGGAAGAAGAGCTTGGAAAACAAAGTGCTCCAAATCCCCCCTGAACCAGTTGCATCTGGTTCCCCCAAACCCTACACTGCAGACAAAGGAGGGAAGTGGTATAAATGTAGGGGCTGTGACCCCATGTTGGTTGTTCTGTGCTGGTGTGCTGTTCCTGACTTGCTGGGGGCTTGCTGCTGCTGGGGCCCAGGAGGAACCACCATGGGGGCTTACCTCCCTGCTGGAGGGCCCTGTGTGCTGGCCTCCCTGGGCCCAGCTATGCCCCTTGGACCTGAAAGAACTTGTTGCTTGGACCCTTTTACTTTTCTTTGGATGGTCCAGGACTTTTGCTGCATTTTGTGCCCTGTGAGCGCTCTGTTTTGATTTTCCCCAAAGGAGGAAAGCTTGGGCTTTGCAGCACGAAGCTGCAGCCCCTTTGAGAGGGAATCCCCATCGTAGGGATTCCCCCGTGAGGCTGGAAATCGCGGGTGCCCACCCCGCATTGGGATTTTTAATTGCCTTTATGGATGGGAGAGCTGGTGCCCACCCCGCTCTCATGCAATTTTAAAATGCGGGTGCCCACCCCGCTTATGCTGCTACTTTTGGCGGGTACCCACCCCGCTTCTGCCTTATTTTATTTGTGGGTACCCACCCCGCATTCTGGAGAGATCACCGCCGCGGCCCGGGCCGCTGAAGAAATCTTCTCCGGGCCGCTGCTGAGCGCGACCCGGAAGTCAGGTGGCCTTGCCTGGTTGTGGGCGAGGCGTCCTATGGGCTGCTGGAAGTCTGTGCGGGGCTCCCGTGAGCGCAGGAGAGCCCCGCACGTCTAAGGCGAAGTGGAGAGGAAGAGGAGTCCCCGACGAGTGGGGGCTCTCCTGTTGCCTGCCGCCCGCACCACGAGAAGAGTCCCGGTGCAGGCAGGGCGAAAAGTGGATGTCCCGAACCGAAGAACAGCGCCCCGAGAGTCCCGGTGAGTGGGGGCTCAGGGTGCACACTGTTGGTGCCTGAGCGGTCCCGCCGTTGCGGGCCGCTCCAACGAGGGGGCATATTTGTGTTAGAGGGCCCAGAGGGGCCCGTGCCTTCCAGTTTGGCCAGTCTCACAGCTGCCCTGCCTGATAGAGGGCAGCTGCAACGTTTTGGCAGCATATTTGTTGATAGAGTCCCAGTCGGGCTCTAAGGGCACAGTCGGTGCCAGGGCCTATTTGCTTATTCCCAGCTGCGCCGCACCAGCGTGGGCAGTTGCAACGTTTTTGCATATTTGTTCAGAGGGCACAGTGAGTGCCCAGGCCCACGTTCTGCTTCACAGCTGCACGTCAATTAGCAACAGCTGCAACGTTTAGGCCAACATTCCTGTGGGGGCATTTTTGAATGAGATAGGAGTGAGATACACTCCTCTGCCCCAGCGCAATTGCGTGCTTTTGGATTCTGCTGCATTGGCAGCCGCCCGTACATTATGGACATAGGGCATTGGAGCCCTCTGAGAAGGCCAGTTGGCCAGGGGGACTGTGAGGTTGATAGGGCGCCAGGCCCTAATGTGATTTATGTACTGTGATTTATGCCTCTAGTGATGTTTATGCTTATGAGGTTATTGCATACTGCGTGTATGCTGGTGAGGCCTAATGTCTAATGATGTTTATGTTTATGATGTTATTTGCATACTATGGTTTAAGCTTGTGAGGTTGTTCTCTACTATGATTTATGCCTCTAATGTGATTCGTGATTAGGAGGTTTTGGTCTAATATGTTTAGGCTTATGAGGTTGGCTCATAATTTATTGTGCGCCTGATGTGATACTGTGCATAATATGTTTTATGTTGCAGGATATAATGCTGAGTACAGTGTTTGCCAGTAATTACTGGTTGTGTTCTACGTTTATGATTTGGTTCTACATTTACTATCTTTACTTTGTGATGGTTCTGACAGTGGCCCAATTGGCCCTGTCATGTGTATATAATCCCCTGTAAATATTGCCTAGTGCCAGTTGGCACAGTGTATATTTTGTGATTACTATTCTAATGTGTTTATGATAATACAAAGGCTATTTTTATATATAACCTTGTGTGGCGTTCCTTTTGTGGTGTGCCTAGTATGTTGTTGCTGTGTGTGGTTGCGCAAACGCTTTACACATTGCCTCTGGGATAAGCCTGACTGCTCGTGCTTAGCTACCAAGGGGGTGAGCAGGGGTTATCTTCAGCGTGTAACTCCCTTGCCCTAACTAGAGTGGTGGTTTCTGCCTGGCTTAGGTGCAAGCCCTAGCCAACCGGAAATCCCATTTCTAACATTGGTGGTCAGCGGTGAGGATAGGACTTGCGTTTGCGCAGTACCACAGCGACAACTGGTTGCACTACAAACTCTGCATTTAGATAATCACAAGTTTGGGGATTATTGTTGCTGATTTTGTTTTAAGTAGCATTTCTTTGAAATGTGTTTTCTTGTTGCACTATGAGTTGGGGGTCCTGCCAAGGACAGAAACCAGAGAATCTGAAGGAGGATACTACCCATATGCTGCGTGTTGTTGGGGTTGGCCTGCAGTGGTGACTTAATTGGCAAGGAGAAACTAGCTCGGGAGGGTAGATTATCCCCTAAGTGCAGTTTGAGTTTTCTGGATTCCCCAGTAAGGGTGGGATCCAGTGGTGGCAGCAATATGGAGTCCAGTGTAGGAAGTCCCATTCCCAGAACCTGGAAGATGGCACCTAGTTCCCAGTTAGAGGGGTACAGGTTGAGATTCAGGGGCAGTAAGATACTGTCTCACCAGTCTTGGGGGGAGTGTGGATGAGTGTTGTGATGCACTGGACGATTGGGTGTGAGTTCTCCTATCCCAGGGAACTTGCACAGGAGGCAGACCTCTGGCTGCGTGTTAGAGGATCTGAAGAGGCATTTGGGAGTGATCTTAAAAGGAGTGGTGCAGGTATCTTCCGGACCTGCGTGGTAGAAGAGGTTCAGAGTAGCCCAGCTAGGTCCCAGTGTAGTGGAGGGGTGTAGGGGCTCACGTCCTGTCTCTGCGGAGAAGGAGTGAGTGTGGGGCTGCGTGTCCCAAGGTGCCCGAAACCCAGTCTCAGGTCCTGGAGGGTTCCTTAAGGGAACACCAGGTTGGGGACCTAGGCTGTACTGGTAGGTCATTTTGAGGGGGATCTCCCAGTGTCTAGAGAACCTGGAGCATCTGTAAATGGAGCTCCAGGGGTTCTGGTATCTGGCAGTGCCACTCCTAAGTGGAGGGTGCAGAAGTCCAGATTGAGGGGTGAAAGGGGGAAAGAGTCCCCAGTGGAAAAACCATTGGATCAGGGGCCAGCCAGAAGGGCTGAGTCACCAATGATTGACCATGGTGACGCCACTTCTGTCCTGGGGGATCTTCACGCACTGTCAAGTGGACAGAAGGTCAGGAGATTTGCACCAGGCAGACTGTCACACAACACATGAGTTATGTGTCACCCTCAGGGGGGGCATGCGTGCTCCCAAGGAAGTCCTGGTGCGCCAGGCGGGTGCTCAGCCGCAGGGTTCCGTCCCTGGGTTGGGAGGCCAGGTTCAGGTGTTGTCTGACCTGGAGGGAAGGACAACTGTAATCAGTGTCCTGACCGATGAAGCTTCCAGGGGTACCACGCCAGTTGGGAGGGTACAGTGCTCTGGAAGGGGTTACAGAGGTAGGGAGTCCTCGCCTCTGATCCCGGTGCAGCCTGGGGGTTTAGATCCCAGGTTGGTAAACCAGTTGCTGGAGAGAGGTCCTGAACTGGTGAGTGAGTTGTGTTCTGAGGTTGCCTCTCGTAGGAGCAGAGTGCGGAACCCCAGGTTGGAGGATCAGTGGCAGTTTGGAACTACACTGAGAGGAAGGGTGGAGAATGGCTATTATGTGCCAGGGGTTACTTCCCCCCACTCTGTGGATTGGCAAGGACCGGAGGTGTCTGGAGGGTCTAGGGCCTGGTCCTGGCCAAGGACAACTAGGGAGTACCAGTGGGGTAGCCTAGTTGGGCCTGAGAGTTTTTTTACAGAGGGAACCACATGGGTTCAGAGTGGCGTAGAACCGGAGGGTGTCTCTGCAGTTGCAGGCCCGTGTCCGTGTTCTATCGCCCAAAGCAGGGAAGCCCATCAAGGTAGTCATTGGACTACCCTGCATTTTGGCTGGAAGGGGGTTGTGTTGGACTTGGCCCTTTTTGCAGGGTCATCCCTAAGCTTTTTGCCTTTCTCCCCGCCTTATTGCTGACATGGTGTTGGTGGTTTTAGGCCTCTGGGCACTTTAGCACTGCGGACCAGTGTAAAGTGCGTGCGCTCTCTGTGTACATTTGGTAAGGTTGGCCTGCCCTCCCATAAGAATGCATTGGGCATTCCCTGATAAGTGTGTCAGTTGTAATTCCTGGGATGAGAGGAGCAGCACGGTCGAGTTTAGTATGTATGAAACTGTAATAATAAATGCTGCGCAGTGGTGTGCGCAGATTTATTATGACTATTTGGGAAATACCACTTTTAGAAGTTGGCATTTCTGTGTGCTATGTGTCTGACTGCCTGATGTGAATTGCATGTCTGGCTTGTGAGTGACAGGGGCAGGGAGGTGTGTGTGGCTCCAGGAGGGGAAGGGTGAGTCAGCACTAGGCTGAATGGGACATCTGCATTGGGAGTAGTGGGAGGAGTAATCCCCTGACCCTGAATAGATCTGTGCCTAGCCTGGACAATGCTGGCTCCGCCCCCTGTGGTGTGTCTGATTACCTAGCCCCCACCTGACAAAGGGGAAGAGGAGCTTGGAAAACAAAGTGCTCCAAATCCCCCCTGAACCAGTTGCATCTGGTTCCCCCAAACCCTACACTGCAGACAAAGGAGGGAAGTGGAATAAATGTAGGGGCTGTGACCCGATGTTGGTTGTTCTGTGCTGGTGTGCTGTTCCTGACTTGCTGGGGGCTTGCTGCTGCTGGGGCCCAGGAGGAACCGCCATGGGGGCTTACCTCCCTGCTGGAGGGCCCTGTGTGCTGGCCTCCCTG
This sequence comes from Calotriton arnoldi, assembly GCA_963921515.1. Taxonomy (NCBI): domain Eukaryota; kingdom Metazoa; phylum Chordata; class Amphibia; order Caudata; family Salamandridae; genus Calotriton; species Calotriton arnoldi. The sequence continues at coordinate 755,951 of CAWUFW010006582.1, read as the reverse complement.
GGCCCAGCTATGCCCCTTGGACCTGAAAGAACTTGTTGCTTGGACCCTTTTACTTTTCTTTGGATAGTCCAGGACCTTCAAGACTTTTGCTGCATTTTGCGCCCTGTGAGCGCTTTGTTTTGATTTTCCCCGAGGAGGAAAGCTTGGGCTTTGCAGCACGAAGCTGCAGCCCCTTTGAAAGGGAATCCCCATTGTAGGGATTCCCCCGTGATGCTGTAAATCGCGGGTGCCCACCCCGCATTGGGATTTTTAATTGCCTTTATGGATGCGAGAGCGGATGCCCACCCTGCTCTCATGCCATTTTAAAATACGGGTGCCCACCCCGCTTATGCTGCTACTTTTGGCGGGTGCCCACCCCGCTTCTGACTTATTTTATTTGCGGGTGCCCACCCCGCATTCTGGAAAGATCACCGCCGCGGCCCGGGCCGCTGAAGAAATCTTCTCTGGGCCACTGCTGAGCGCGACCCGGAAGTCAGGAGGCCTTGCCTGGTTGTGGGCGGGGCGTCCTACGGGCTGCCGGAAGTCTGTGCGGGGCTCCCGTGAGCGCAGGAGACCCCCGTGAGCATAAGGCGAAGTGGAGAGGGAGAGGAGTCCCCGAGGAGTGGGGGCTCTCCTGTTACTTGCCGCCCGCACCACGAGAAGAGTCCCAGTGCAGGCAGGGCGAAAAGTGGATGTCCCGAACCGAAGAACAGCGCCCCGAGAGTCCCGGTGAGTGGGGGCTCAGGGTGCACACTGTTGGTGCCTGTGCGGTCCCGCCGTTGAGGGCCGCTTCAACGAGGGGGCATATTTGTGTTAGAGGGCCCAGAGGGGCCCGTGCCTTCCAGTTTGGCCATTCTCACAGTTGCCCCGCCTGATAGAGGGCAGCTGCAACATTTTGGCAGCATATTTGTTGATAGAGTCCCAGTCGGGCTCTAAGGGCACAGTCGGTGCCAGGGCCTATTTGCTTATCCCCAGCTGAGCCGCACCAGCGCGGGCAGTTGCAACGTTTTTGCATATTTGTTCAGAGGGCACAGTGAGTGCCCAGGCCCACGTTCTGCTTCACAGCTGCATGGCAATTAGCGGCAGCTGCAACGTTTAGGCCAACATTCCTGTGGGGGCATTTTTGAATGAGATAGGAGTGAGATACACTCCTCTGCCCCAGCACAATTGCGCGCTTTTGGATTCTGCTGCATTGGCAGCCGCCCTGACATTATGGACATAGGGCATTGGAGCCCTCTGAGAAGGCCAATTGGCCAGGGGGACTGTGAGGTTGATAGGGCGCCAGGCCCTAATGTGATTTATGTACTGTGATTTATGCACCGTGATTTATGCCTCTAATGATGTTTATGCTTATGAGGTTATTGCATACTGCGTGTATGCTGGTGAGGCCTAATGTCTAATGATGTTTATGTTTATGAGGTTATTTGCATACTGTGGTTTATGCTTGTGAGGTTGTTCTCTACTATGATTTATGCCTCTAATGTGATTCGTGATTAGGAGGTTATGGTCTAATATGGTTAGGCTTATGAGGTTGGCGCATAATTTATTGTGCGCCTGATGTGATACTGTGCATAATATGTTTTATGTTGCAGGATATAATGCTGATTACAGTGTTTGCCAGTAATTACTGGTTGTGTTCTACGTTTATGATTTGGTTCTACATTTACTATCTTTACTTTTTGATGATTCCGACAGTGGCCCAATTGGCCCTCTCATGTGTATATAATCCCCTGTAAATATTGCCTAGTGCCCGTTGGCACAGTGTATATTGTGTGATTACTATTCTAATGTGTTTATGATAATACAAAGGCTATTTTTAGGTCTCGCCTGGCGTTGGAGTACGCATGCGCTCCTCGCCTGCGAGAGCTATAGTAAACAAGTCAGTTTCGAGAAGGGGACTCGAGCCCCGCCCCTCATTTCCATTGGGTAGCGTCAGCGTTTATGGTAAACGCTGGCTTCCCATTGGAAAGGAGGGTTTTTTGTTGCCTCCCTTTGGCTTTTTGGTGGACTGGCTTGCCTGCTTCACGGCTGTCGTGAAGACTTTTCTTATCTGCTTGTTTATTTAACAAGCAGATAAGAAAAGTCTTCACAACAGCTCTCCGTCACGCTGCCTGCACGCGCCAGTCCGGCTCTGTGATTGAGCATGTATTACAAATCATGCTGCCTTCACGCCGCATTCTCTCCATAGAGACGTCAATGTCCCTCCTCCCGGCTGCCCAGTTGTACTTCTTTTTTTTTTACTTTGAGGCAAGCTCGTTTCAGTTTCGCGCGAGGCAATTTCTTCTTGTCCCCCCCCTCCCGCAGTCCGATGCCTTCTCGCTCGGCCGCCGCCCCCCCTCCCCGTTCGTGCCTTCAAATGCTTGTTTCTTTAGAGCCATGACGTCGCGGCTCACCTGTGAGAAGTTGGCCTGGCATATGCTGTCCACTAATTATAGTGGGCACCTTGCACCAGTCCAAATCGACTCTTATGGTAGGTAGGTTAAAGACAACCTTATTGAAAGCTATCCTAGTGGTAGCTATGGAGAGCAGCCTTCAGGCTAAGTCTTGAAGGAATGTAAAGCAGCTTGTTTTACCAGTCTATAATCTCTTGAGTGACCAAATGAAAGAGCACCACACCAGGTATATATTCAAAATATATGTATTTATTACTAAACACACCCCTCTAGTCTCTTTATGAGGCTAGAGTTCGAAGTACATAAGTTATAAGATCTTAAATCACAATAATAGCACAAATACACGTTTGGGCCCTAGGGGCGTACCAAACCATATACCAATAAAGTGGTATGCGAACCACGACTGAACTAGACACTAGGCCTAGAGCCTCTAGAAGTGCTTGGACCACAAGGAACCACCCAAGGTAGTGACACAGGGGACCCACGGGAGACGCGTGCAGTGTAAATACACAACCGCGATACGCCGTTAACTTCTATGGAGAAAGTCGGGATCGGGAAAATAGAGGAAAGGGACACTTAGAAGAGGACTAGGACAAAACCCTTTGAGATCTAGGACTTTGAAGAGTCTCTACCCACGGGAGCACCGGAGTACTCGTGTTACCTCACCCAGGGAAGCCGGGTGCATAGGTGCCTTTCGGGGTCGGGTTTCGTCGTCGATTCGAATGGCGATCTGCTGCAAAGTGCTGCTGGCGGCCAAGAGAAAAGTGTCCGGGTGGATCCAAGAGTGGATCGGAGTTCTGGTGAACCTGAAAGCAGAGGGGACAGAGTCTGGGTCACTAGCCAGTGACCAGGAAGGCGATGGACAGATGCCCACCGATGTTGAGTGCTTCAGGTGCGTTGATGGTCGTCTTGACTCTTCAGCCACGAGGTCCGGGAGGCGTTGTCGGCGACCAGGAGCAGGATTCGGGCTGGTGCTCGATGTCTGTCGAGTGCTGAGGTGTCGGCGACCGGATTGGACCCAACAAGCCTTGGCAACGGCAAGTCTCGAGTAAGATGAAGATCGTCGATGATGCAGACCAGCAAGGTCTGTGGAACTCACCCAGCAAGGGTAACTGAGGGCAGGCCTGGAGCAACCAGGATGCCAAGTAAGAAAAAGATTGGCCTTCGTTAAGGGCTACTAGCCAACGGGCTAGCGACCGCAAAGGAGCCTCGTGACGCCGCACGTGGAGCTGGCTTGCAGGACACTCGTGGAGTGGGGGCCAGTGATCTTCGGTGCAGGTGGTGCTGGAGGCTAGGGCTACTCGGAGCCCAAAGCACGACTTCTTGGGAGACCCAGAAGATGGTGCACTTGCAAATGTGCTCGGTGTCCAGGGGTCACGGTCTCAAGTCACCCACGATAGCCATGGGCCTCAGCTTTGCTGGGGACTCAGGGTAGCCTCGGGGAAGTCTGAGAATCCACCTCTGGTGATGCGATGACTTCGGCGTCCGACGGGAGCTTCAGTAATGCGAACCGGACAGATGCTTCTTTGGTGCCTGCCAAGCAGGGGAGTCACTCCTTGACCCCAAGGGAGATTCTTCAGTCCTCTAATCTTGTCGTAGAGCGTCGAAGGTCCAGGATTCAGTGTCAGAGTTTCATCCAGGTATAATCTAATCTTGCTGTGGCAAGGGTTCCCCATTTTAACCAGTAAAACAGGGAGGGACTAACTCTATGACCCCACCTATGGGAGGGTCAAGGGAGGGGGTGGCTACACCCACTTCCCTTTGTCCAGTTTCGTGCCAGAGCAGGGGCAGGTAGCCCCTGAGCTGGTTTGAACTGGCATATGCACAGAGGAGCCTTTTGCTCCCCAGTGCAGGACTTCAAAGCACTCTAAGAGTGCACCCACCCAGCCCCAATACACATTATCCTGTCTGGGGAGGTGGTCACACCTCCCTGCAACAGGAAACCTATTGTCCAGGCCTCCCCTGCCGGAGTTTCGTCCAGCAGCAGGAGGCCAGACTTGTGTCTGTGGCAGCAGCATCCATTTTGTGATGCCAGGGCTTCAGAAAGAAGTTACCGGGCAAGCCAGAGTTAACATGTCTTTCCTCTAGAAGGGTGGAATGCTACCCCCGCCGCCAGGATTGGCGGGGGGTAGTATTCCAAGATGTTTGACACCAAACACGACATGTTTAGGTGCAGCCATTCCAAAGTTAGCATTTTACCGCGAGGATATAATGCGCTTAAGAGTATATGGTCAGGCTGCACTACAAACAGCATCAGAGATGGTCTCCGAACGCTGCAGAGGGGCCCTGCTCATGCAGGGGCACCCTCTCACATAGGAACCATGCACTCTGCCTTTAGGATTGATAAGGCCTGCCTTAGGAGTGACTTATAGGTTTATATGTGTGTATGTATTTCGTGATATAGGTAACCTATATCACAGTAAGGGGTGCATGCACCACCTTACCCAGGCTGCAGTAGCAGACCTGTGGTGTCAGTTTGGATGGCCTTCCAGGGGTGGCATAATACATGCTGCAGCCCCTGGTAGGCCTCTGAGGTACCTATGCCCTTGGTACATAGTATACCATATACTAGGGACTTATAAGGGCACTCCAGATTCCAATCAGAGATGTGCCTAAGGCACATGGAAACCTTTTACAGAGAAAGCAGATAGACTGGGGCCCTGAATAGCAGGATCCCAGTCCAACTAAGTCATAAACCAGCAAAACACCATAAAAAAGTGGGGGCAACCATATAGTCAGATTCCACCTTCCTACATAACCCCCCAAACGAAAGGAGATAAGGCTAACCTTGGCCAGTTGAGCCTTCATTGACTAAGTGGTCATATAAGGAAGCACCTGCACTAGCATGGTTGCCCCCTGTCTTATGGTCCACTAAGCAATCCCTCACCCTAAGGGTATGAGAGGGTCTCCACCATGGGGAATCACTACCTGTGGTGTGCTTAGGTAAAGTACAAGGCTGGTGAGGTGTCTGAGTAGGGAAGTGAGGCCCTAGGAATGTTGGCCTCAGCTTCCTCAGATCACTGGTCACCATGTATGCCTGTCTTTCCATGACTGAGTTGCACTTTGCTCTAAGGGTCAACCTTTGGCTGCCTACAGCTGGGGGTTGGGTCCTTTGGATGGACTACTGGAGGGACAGGGCAGGTTTGGAACCTTCAGGTCCCAGGTTTGCCCTTGCCTACCAGAGTCCTTCTGGGGAGGTCCCTACATAAAGGCATGGGGGATCCCTCAGTGTGTAGAGGAGTTTTCACCTGGCTAGGGCTACTAGACTGGGTGCCCCTAATCTGCTGATGGGGGTTCCTCTGGACAGGGGGCCCTGGGGGTCCACTGACCTCCCTGACCTCTGCAGCCCTGGGCTGGCTGAGGCAGGGTAGAGAGGGGCAGGTTACCTGCTCCAGACTGGGTACCACCTTGGAAGGGTCCTCTGCCATCAGGGGTGTGGCCAGGCCAGGCCTGACTACCTCTGGGGCAGTTCCTTCACTAGGGGTAGGGTCAGGTCCCTGAGGAGGCTGACCCTTACCTACTGTCTGGAGGGAAGAAGACTTTTCTTCAACCCTTGTGCTCTCTTTTGGGGAGAGTGGGCCATTCTTTCAGGCTCCATCTCTCCAAATTCTTGGGCTGGGGCTGTGGCCATCACAGCCCCACTAACCTTTACAGGGACGCCCAACATCCTAAGATGGGTTTGGTGTTCAACTTCAGCCCAGGCTGAAATTTCCAAATCATTGCCCATCAGGCAATCTACAGGTAAGGTGGGGGACACTGCCACTCTCTTTGGGCCTGTGACCCCCTCCCAGCTGAGATTGACTATGGCCATGGGGTGATCTGTTCTGACACCATCAATGTTGGTCACCCGGTATTTAAACTCAGGTAAAAGCTGGTGAGGGGGACTAGTTTCCTGCCACCATGGTGACACTAGCCCCTGTGTCCCTAAATGCCACAGCTTTCTGACCATTAATTATTGGCTCCAATCTGTACCTGCCCAATGCTATGGGACCCATGGTAAAGGTGGCAAATCCTATACCACCATCAGAGTCAGAGGAGTCTGTTGAGGAGTCCCTGTCTAAACTAGGGCCCACCTCTGTTCCTCTTGCAAAAGCACCTAACTTTTGGGTGCACTACTCCCAACTGGAGGATTACTACTGGTAGTACCAGGAGGGGTGGTAGTAGTTGTGGGAGGAACATTTTCTTTATTGCCAATCCTGGGGCAACTGGGATCAGTTTTCCAGTGCCCAGGCTTTTTACAGACATGGCAATATGGTTTCTTTTCAGGAGAGGAAGGAGTTTGGGACCCACCCCCAGAAGAGGAATTTTGGGGCCCTGTAGGGGACTTATCCTTAGATTTATCCCCACCTTTCTCTTGGGACTTAGTAGAATCTTTCTTCTGGTCACCACCCTGATTTCTAGTTTTTACTCTGGTTCTGACCCATTTGTCTGCCTTCTTTCCCAATTCTTGGGGAGAGGTCAGATCAGAGTCCACCAGATACTGGTGCAAAAGCTGGTTTTGACAATTATTAAGGATCTGCTCCCTCATAATCAAATTGTACAATCCTAAAAAGTCATGCACTTTGTTGCCATGTATCCAACCTTCCAGAGCCTTTGTAGCACAATCTACAAAATCAACCCAGTCTTGAGTCTGAGCTTTTGGGTGTCTCTGAACTTCAACCTATACTGTTCAGTGGTTAGGCCAAACCCATCTATCAGAGCACTCTTCAAGACTGTGTAATTATCAGCATCCTCTTCTCTTACAGTGAGGAGCTTGTCTCTACCTTTGTCTGCAAAGGAGAGCCACAAGATTGCTGCCCACTGCCTCTGGGGGACCTTCTGAACTTTACAGGCCCTTCTCCAGTGCAGTTATCCATTTGTGGATGTCATCCCCACTCTGGTAGGGAGGGACAATCTTGTTTAGGTTTCTATGGTCATAAGACCTGTCCCTATCTCTAGGGATATTGCTGCCACCATGGGTCTCTAGTCCCAACTTTCTTCTCTCTCTAAGGAGATCTAGGGATTCCTATCTAAAGCCAGTTGCTTTTTTCTGATTTCCAGCTGAGTTTCCTCATACTGGACCAGTCTGGCTCTTCTCTCATGAGAGGATTCCCTCCTGTGAGAGGAGACAGAGCTCCCTATAGAGGTGCCAGAGTGGTTAGACTCCTGAGAAGGAGACCTAGACCTTCTGGGCACACTCTTAATCCTTCCTGGGGGACAAAGAGGGCATCATTCTGATCATCCTCATCATCTTCCACAGGAGGGATTGGGTTATCCAGGTCAGGGTCATTGTCACCCTCCTGGCCAGTTTCAGAGGGGGGCTGGGGGTATTGGTACCCCTGGCCTCCTCCTCTTCTTCTGCCCCACCCTCAGCTCCTACCCCTTCAGTCCCTACAGGCTTACTAAGGTCATAAGCCACCAACAACTCCTTGAGGTGTTGGGTGGTGGGGCTTTGGCCTGTCCTTATTTTTCTCAAGTTGCATAAAGCTCTCAATTCCAAGAATGGGAGTGTATCATACTTGGAGGGTGGAAGCTCAATGGCTTCCTGCAAGGATTCTTTAGATCCTACCCTTAAAGACATTACTAGTGTGGTGTGGTGTATGCACTACCTACTCTAGTGTGGCCTACTAAACTCTCTTGAGTTGTAGAAAGGGTTGTGCTATCCCTTAACACGCAACTCTAAGTTCAGTAGAACTTACTGTTATTCTAAGCTTAAATTATATGTACCTTAGGTACCTTTAGTGGTTTTCAGTTGATCAATTCAATTGAGATTATCTGGTAAAACAATAGCAAGCTGGAATCCCACACGCTGCACACCAATGTGAGAAGTTGGCCTGGCATATGCTGTCCACTAATTATAGTGGGCACCTTCCACCAGTCCAAATCGACTCTTATGGTAGGTAGGTTAAAGACAACCTTATTGAAAGCTATCCTAGTGGTAGCTATGGAGAGCAAAGAAACTTCGGGGCGTTTTCTAAGTGTGGACCTGGCGCCTCCCAATTATACGCAATTCTTTCTGAGAGTTATCAGTGCGGTGCAGAGGTGAGGGAGACTAACACCCTAAACCCTCAATCGGGGACCCAAGACGAGGTCCACTGTAAACACAATGTAATCCTGTGCACACGCTATGTGTTAAGTACGTTATGGCGTAATTCCACCAACTTAGTTACATATCATACATGTAGAAAAGTATTTTGTTCTTGCAATCACGACAAATTTGTAAAGTATTCTTTCTTTCTTTATTCCGTAAGATAGCCCAGCCAACACGTGTTTCGTCATGGGAGATTTCCCAACTGACTTCTTCAGGGCTACAAGATAAAAAATATATATATGTACATTTGGGATCAGCCGATCCACCACTCCATTAAAAGTAAGCATAAGTTATGTGAAACTGTTCACCCGGTGACTTATTAATATATATATTTGCCTCGTATACAATCACATTAGTGAGTTACTAATGCGGGTCATAGAATTGTGAATAATCACAAGCTTATACCACTTATTCCCAGTCAACGCAATCTAGATATTATATAGTGTATCAGAACAACAATGTGTCTGTGAATCTTATAGGGTTATTTTATAATAAAATATCTCCCCTACGTTCATGAACTTATTTGCCAGTGTTCGGTGATAAAACGGGGAACTATATAGAATTGGCGGGAATTGTGAACTCGAAGATATAGGACCTAAAATGCCCTATCTTCAATTTATATTAGCCGAGGTGAGACATTCATGTATATATTGTATTTAATGTTTATTGCACCACTAAAAGTGATCCGACTTAAGGAATAATCCCCTACCTGTAGAGCAGGTAGATGTAATATATCCAGTTCTGAAAAGATACGAAATCAAGAGCGAATACTTATGTTAGTATTGCGTTATCCCAATTAACGGTCGAAACTAAGTAAACTATTAAAATGAGAGGGCGGTGAAGCTTACTCACCTCCCCGCCGGTTTTACTTCCGTCCCGGCTGTAATATGCTTGACCCCCGGATCCAAGGTTTCGGTGTAAGTGGGTAGCTTCGTTCCTAGATTGGTAGATCAGGTGGTATGAGAGGCATACCAAACTATTGACAAATGTAGCCCCGTCCCTGTTCAGGCACGCTCTCTTACCTTAATGTTCCATGGTAAAAGTCCTCATATTGTAGCTGGTGAGGTCCTAGCAAGTGAGTGCCCCAATGATGTAAGGGGGGTTTTTAATCTGAAAATAACGTGAGTGCATTAGTCTACTTACACAAGGCTATGTGTATCTGCTGATAGAGACCCTCCCGCGAGAGAGATTCTTACCTAGAAGCGAGTACGCTTCACGTTACTGTCTTCTCCGTGTGTAATCAAATGGACCGGAAGTGACGAGTCTCTTGAGCTGGGTTCCTTAAGTCTACTGACCCGAGAGTGAAAAACAACTAGAGCGCGTACTTCTTTGCGTGTACGTCACCATAGAAACCCCGGAAGTAGATTCTGGTATTCAAGTATGCAGACGTGACTCGAATGTTCGAGCCCATTACACTAGATGTGATATTCTACCCTGTATTCAAACTGAAGTATTCAGCCTAACGTGGTAGCAGCAAATAGCGTTACTCTGGTTATTACTGAGTAAAGTATAGCCGGATGTATAGGTCGTGTACTTATCCGTTTCTTCTATATCCATGAATGTCATCTCAGTATGGGGAAATACGTGTGTAAATACAAAACAATATTTGAGTAGAGAGGTACTAGGGGAAATAAAATACGTATATTGACCACGACCTAGTGGTCCAAAGCATAAATGCTATACAATATATACCAATGTTATTACACATATCTGTGTGTTCCATCCGTATTTGTGAACATATATTTTATAGCTAAATTCCGTACCTTTGTGTTATACATATTGCTTGTTTTTACATTGCAAGTTTCATCTGTTACATACCAAAATTGTTAGCGATCAATAGCCTAAAATTGCTATATTACATGTTTAGCGTTAAAAACAACATATAAAGAGGATTACAGTAATATTGAAGTACGCTAAGAGATGCACACATATCTTGTTAGCAGTCCGTTATGGCATCTATGTTGGGTCAGTTGCCCAAAAAATACTGCATTTCGTGATCAGTGTTTAAACCGTCTTCCACTGCCCTAATGCGCATAATCCAAGTTGCCTCGGAGCGACGCAACATTAACTCCCGGTTTCCCCCTATATTGGTAGGAGGGACATGATCAATTCCAAAAAAGGAAAACTGTTTGTATGTTCCCTGTGTGCCACATATATTGGTATGTATAGCCACTGGGTATCTCTCATCTCCTTGTTTCAGTGCTCTGGCATGTTCACTAATCCTCTCTTTGAGTGTCCTAATAGTACTTCCCACATACATACGATTACATTTACAGACAATTATATACACCACAAATTTAGTTGTGCAATTGATGCTGTGTCTTATCGTGTAAGTGCGTCCATCATGTCCTCTGAATTCTTTTTTCTTATCCTCGGCCCATTTGCAGACCCCACAGCATCCACATTTGTGGAAGCCTACTGAGAAGTCTGTCAACCAATTAGACTTAATCCTACTCCCCGGGGAACTGGGACTTAAAATGTTTCTGAGCGTCTTGTTCCTTCTGTAAGAAGTCAAAGGATGTCCGGTAACAAAATCATCTAATGTTCTGTCTGCTCTAAGGATTCCCCAATGTTTACTCATTATTTTCAACAGTGATTTTGATGTATCATTGAAATTCGTTATCAGTCTGACCGGTTGTTTTATATTTGTAGGCTTGTTTTTGTCTTTAAGTGTATCTCTTCTCGGTGTGTTCATAATTCTATGTTCAGCTTTCCTAAGGGTCAGTTCGTTGTAACCCCTCTTCTTGAATCTACCCTTCATTTCTTTGAGACATGACACAAATTCTCCTTCCTCGCTGCAGTTCCTCCTTGCTCTTGTGAATTCCCCAAAAGGTATGGCTCGGACCTGGTGTAAAGGGTGCGCACTCTCCGCATGTAAGAGTGAGTTGCAGGCCGTGGGCTTACGATACAGTCTGCTCTGTAAGGTGTTATTACTGACATATAACTCAACGTCTAGAAATTCTATTCGTGTTTTACTGTATTTGGAGGTGAATTTGATGCCCATACAGTTAGAGTTAAGGTGTTGGCAAAACTCTTTCAGCTTCAATTCTGTGCCTGACCATAGTAAAAGGCAGTCATCGATGTATCTGCCCCAGTAAATAATATGTCCATTCCATTCACTGCCCCTTTCACTCCATATCCATGTCTCTTCCAAACGTCCCATAAAAAGATTAGCAAAGGACGGAGAAAATTTAGAGCCCATGGCCACACCCTGCTTCTGCCTGTACCATGTATTGTTAAAAATGAACACATTATTGTCTACAATTAGATCCATCATTGTTAATAACATCTCAGTGTGCTTCCATAGGGATGCAGGTCTTCTTTCCAGTAGGTTTTTGATGGCACTGTGTCCTAGATCAGGTTGTATACTGGTGTACAGTGCCACCACATCTAACGTTACTAAGAACATGTGATCCTCCCAGGTCACATCTGATAGAATACTCAGGATATGTTTTGTATCCCTTATGTGTGAGGGGAGGTTCTGTACTATAGGTTGCAGGAATAGGTCTATGTATTCCGATAATCTTTCAGTCGGTCCCCCGATGCCTGCGATTATAGGTCGTCCTGGCGGAAAGGCAGAGTTCTTGTGTACCTTAGGTAAAGTATAGAGGCAGGGATAAGTTGGTCTATAAACTTTGACATAAAGATGTTCATCTTCATTGAGTAGTCCCCCTGTGTGCCAAGTTTCTAAGAGTCTATTGATTTTAAATGTTAGCGGCCCTATTGGGTTCCCATCAAGTCTTTCATAGCAAGTTATGTCACCTAATTGGGATAGAATCTCTTGGTCGTAGTCTTGTTTGTTCATAACTACTATATTCCCTCCCTTGTCAGCCTCTTTAATTATTATTTCATCATCCATCAAGAGTTGTTTAATGGCATCCCGTTCACCTCTGTCTAGATTGTCACCTCTCCTTTGTCTTTTTTTACGTCTTTTCGCGTCAATTTTGTCTAGGTCTTTCAATACTATTGTGTGAAATGTGTCGATAGCATTCTCCCCAGTCAGAGTGGGTGCCCACCTAGATTTGGTCTTAAGTCCACTGGCCACACTATAGTCTGTATCAATGTTGAGTTCACTCAACAGATTCCCCAAATCCGAAGATGTTTGATCTTCATCAGTGATCGACAATAATAGTTGTGTGTCTCGCATATCTTGAATACTTTGTATATCTGAAATTAAGCACACCGGTATGTTTTTATTACCTTCGTTTATTCCTGGGTTGTTCACAAAGAATTTCCTAAGTTTCAAACCCCTTATGAATTTAAACAAATCAATTTTTGTTTTACAGATATCACCCTCCTCCACCGGACAAAAACCAAGCCCTTTTTTCAACACTGAATTCATCTCTTTAGTTAATGTTCTAGATGATAGATTCATTACTGCTACCTCATTGTCATCTATATTTTCTAAATTTTCTTGTCCCCAGATCTTAGGTTGTAACCTACTCGTGCCTGACCTTTTTCCTCTCCTGGTTTTATTGTAGTGTCTCCCCGTTGTGGTTGCATTCTGTTCCCTTTCTTTATCACCCGTAGCTCTCGTAAAAAGCGGAGTCTCCCTGTCTGTGGTTCCCCACTGTGCTATCTGCTTCACTATCACTAGTGAGTGGAGCATTAAGAGATGTGGAGCTCGAGGAAATCGAAATGGTCTGGGAGTTAGCCCTGGCCATCCCTGTTTTCTCATTGCGTGTCACTTGATCATATTTCCTAGCAAAAGTAAAAATCCTTCCATCTCTATAGTCAATCTCATCTCTACGTAACTTTCTCGTTTTTCTTTGTTTGATGTCATCCTGATGTTTATCTAGGACATCCTTTAGGATAGCATAATTCTTGTTCGTAGCTTCTTCAAGACCTAAGTCCTTAATTTCCCTCTCTATGGTATCAATCTCAGTTTGGAGTTTGGCCACTTTTCGCTCAGCATTTTCAATTAGAATGCCCATGAGTGTCTTTGAGTTATGTACAAGTGCCTCCTCCCATTGTTTTAGATGATCTTCGTCCAAGTCATCGTACGTGGGGAATATTTGGGCTCTTAAACCCCTGGGTATCCTGTCTAGTCTTAAATATTGTCTCAGGGTGACCCCATCCCACCATTTAGAATTTTCGTTTTTCTTTAGCCTTTCTAATTTGATGAACTTGTCCCTGAGACCCTCCTTACGGGATGCGGTCCCACTAGTTGTGGATATGGCTGATAAGTTCCCTTTTGCTAAATTTGAAAAAGCTCTTCGGCTACTCTGTCTCTATCCATAATTGTTGAAACCGTACTCGGTGTACTGCGCTGGGGCTGCCTCCTCACTATAACCAAATAGTACTAAGGAACTTCGGGGCGTTTTCTAAGTGTGGACCTGGCGCCTCCCAATTATACGCAATTCTTTCTGAGAGTTATCAGTGCGGTGCAGAGGTGAGGGAGACTAACACCCTAAACCCTCAATCGGGGACCCAAGACGAGGTCCACTGTAAACACAATGTAATCCTGTGCACACGCTATGTGTTAAGTACGTTATGGCGTAATTCCACCAACTTAGTTACATATCATACATGTAGAAAAGTATTTTGTTCTTGCAATCACGACAAATTTGTAAAGTATTCTTTCTTTCTTTATTCCGTAAGATAGCCCAGCCAACACGTGTTTCGTCATGGGAGATTTCCCAACTGACTTCTTCAGGGCTACAAGATAAAAAATATATATATGTACATTTGGGATCAGCCGATCCACCACTCCATTAAAAGTAAGCATAAGTTATGTGAAACTGTTCACCCGGTGACTTATTAATATATATATTTGCCTCGTATACAATCACATTAGTGAGTTACTAATGCGGGTCATAGAATTGTGAATAATCACAAGCTTATACCACTTATTCCCAGTCAACGCAATCTAGATATTATATAGTGTATCAGAACAACAATGTGTCTGTGAATCTTATAGGGTTATTTTATAATAAAATATCTCCCCTACGTTCATGAACTTATTTGCCAGTGTTCGGTGATAAAACGGGGAACTATATAGAATTGGCGGGAATTGTGAACTCGAAGATATAGGACCTAAAATGCCCTATCTTCAATTTATATTAGCCGAGGTGAGACATTCATGTATATATTGTATTTAATGTTTATTGCACCACTAAAAGTGATCCGACTTAAGGAATAATCCCCTACCTGTAGAGCAGGTAGATGTAATATATCCAGTTCTGAAAAGATACGAAATCAAGAGCGAATACTTATGTTAGTATTGCGTTATCCCAATTAACGGTCGAAACTAAGTAAACTATTAAAATGAGAGGGCGGTGAAGCTTACTCACCTCCCCGCCGGTTTTACTTCCGTCCCGGCTGTAATATGCTTGACCCCCGGATCCAAGGTTTCGGTGTAAGTGGGTAGCTTCGTTCCTAGATTGGTAGATCAGGTGGTATGAGAGGCATACCAAACTATTGACAAATGTAGCCCCGTCCCTGTTCAGGCACGCTCTCTTACCTTAATGTTCCATGGTAAAAGTCCTCATATTGTAGCTGGTGAGGTCCTAGCAAGTGAGTGCCCCAATGATGTAAGGGGGGTTTTTAATCTGAAAATAACGTGAGTGCATTAGTCTACTTACACAAGGCTATGTGTATCTGCTGATAGAGACCCTCCCGCGAGAGAGATTCTTACCTAGAAGCGAGTACGCTTCACGTTACTGTCTTCTCCGTGTGTAATCAAATGGACCGGAAGTGACGAGTCTCTTGAGCTGGGTTCCTTAAGTCTACTGACCCGAGAGTGAAAAAACAACTAGAGCGCGTACTTCTTTGCGTGTACGTCACCATAGAAACCCCGGAAGTAGATTCTGGTATTCAAGTATGCAGACGTGACTCGAATGTTCGAGCCCATTACACTAGATGTGATATTCTACCCTGTATTCAAACTGAAGTATTCAGCCTAACGTGGTAGCAGCAAATAGCGTTACTCTGGTTATTACTGAGTAAAGTATAGCCGGATGTATAGGTCGTGTACTTATCCGTTTCTTCTATATCCATGAATGTCATCTCAGTATGGGGAAATACGTGTGTAAATACAAAACAATATTTGAGTAGAGAGGTACTAGGGGAAATAAAATACGTATATTGACCACGACCTAGTGGTCCAAAGCATAAATGCTATACAATATATACCAATGTTATTACACATATCTGTGTGTTCCATCCGTATTTGTGAACATATATTTTATAGCTAAATTCCGTACCTTTGTGTTATACATATTGCTTGTTTTTACATTGCAAGTTTCATCTGTTACATACCAAAATTGTTAGCGATCAATAGCCTAAAATTGCTATATTACATGTTTAGCGTTAAAAACAACATATAAAGAGGATTACAGTAATATTGAAGTACGCTAAGAGATGCACACATATCTTGTTAGCAGTCCGTTATGGCATCTATGTTGGGTCAGTTGCCCAAAAAATACTGCATTTCGTGATCAGTGTTTAAACCGTCTTCCACTGCCCTAATGCGCATAATCCAAGTTGCCTCGGAGCGACGCAACATTAACTCCCGGTTTCCCCCTATATTGGTAGGAGGGACATGATCAATTCCAAAAAAGGAAAACTGTTTGTATGTTCCCTGTGCGCCACATATATTGGTATGTATAGCCACTGGGTATCTCTCATCTCCTTGTTTCAGTGCTCTGGCATGTTCACTAATCCTCTCTTTGAGTGTCCTAATAGTACTTCCCACATACATACGATTACATTTACAGACAATTATATACACCACAAATTTAGTTGTGCAATTGATGCTGTGTCTTATCGTGTAAGTGCGTCCATCATGTCCTCTGAATTCTTTTTTCTTATCCTCGGCCCATTTGCAGACCCCACAGCATCCACATTTGTGGAAGCCTACTGAGAAGTCTGTCAACCAATTAGACTTAATCCTACTCCCCGGGGAACTGGGACTTAAAATGTTTCTGAGCGTCTTGTTCCTTCTGTAAGAAGTCAAAGGATGTCCGGTAACAAAATCATCTAATGTTCTGTCTGCTCTAAGGATTCCCCAATGTTTACTCATTATTTTCAACAGTGATTTTGATGTATCATTGAAATTCGTTATCAGTCTGACCGGTTGTTTTATATTTGTAGGCTTGTTTTTGTCTTTAAGTGTATCTCTTCTCGGTGTGTTCATAATTCTATGTTCAGCTTTCCTAAGGGTCAGTTCGTTGTAACCCCTCTTCTTGAATCTACCCTTCATTTCTTTGAGACATGACACAAATTCTCCTTCCTCGCTGCAGTTCCTCCTTGCTCTTGTGAATTCCCCAAAAGGTATGGCTCGGACCTGGTGTAAAGGGTGCGCACTCTCCGCATGTAAGAGTGAGTTGCAGGCCGTGGGCTTACGATACAGTCTGCTCTGTAAGGTGTTATTACTGACATATAACTCAACGTCTAGAAATTCTATTCGTGTTTTACTGTATTTGGAGGTGAATTTGATGCCCATACAGTTAGAGTTAAGGTGTTGGCAAAACTCTTTCAGCTTCAATTCTGTGCCTGACCATAGTAAAAGGCAGTCATCGATGTATCTGCCCCAGTAAATAATATGTCCATTCCATTCACTGCCCCTTTCACTCCATATCCATGTCTCTTCCAAACGTCCCATAAAAAGATTAGCAAAGGACGGAGAAAATTTAGAGCCCATGGCCACACCCTGCTTCTGCCTGTACCATGTATTGTTAAAAATGAACACATTATTGTCTACAATTAGATCCATCATTGTTAATAACATCTCAGTGTGCTTCCATAGGGATGCAGGTCTTCTTTCCAGTAGGTTTTTGATGGCACTGTGTCCTAGATCAGGTTGTATACTGGTGTACAGTGCCACCACATCTAACGTTACTAAGAACATGTGATCCTCCCAGGTCACATCTGATAGAATACTCAGGATATGTTTTGTATCCCTTATGTGTGAGGGGAGGTTCTGTACTATAGGTTGCAGGAATAGGTCTATGTATTCCGATAATCTTTCAGTCGGTCCCCCGATGCCTGCGATTATAGGTCGTCCTGGCGGAAAGGCAGAGTTCTTGTGTACCTTAGGTAAAGTATAGAGGCAGGGATAAGTTGGTCTATAAACTTTGAGATAAAGATGTTCATCTTCATTGAGTAGTCCCCCTGTGTGCCAAGTTTCTAAGAGTCTATTGATTTTAAATGTTAGCGGCCCTATTGGGTTCCCATCAAGTCTTTCATAGCAAGTTATGTCACCTAATTGGGATAGAATCTCTTGGTCGTAGTCTTGTTTGTTCATAACTACTATATTCCCTCCCTTGTCAGCCTCTTTAATTATTATTTCATCATCCATCAAGAGTTGTTTAATGGCATCCCGTTCACCTCTGTCTAGATTGTCACCTCTCCTTTGTCTTTTTTTACGTCTTTTCGCGTCAATTTTGTCTAGGTCTTTCAATACTATTGTGTGAAATGTGTCGATAGCATTCTCCCCAGTCAGAGTGGGTGCCCACCTAGATTTGGTCTTAAGTCCACTGGCCACACTATAGTCTGTATCAATGTTGAGTTCACTCAACAGATTCCCCAAATCCGAAGATGTTTGATCTTCATCAGTGATCGACAATAATAGTTGTGTGTCTCGCATATCTTGAATACTTTGTATATCTGAAATTAAGCACACCGGTATGTTTTTATTACCTTCGTTTATTCCTGGGTTGTTCACAAAGAATTTCCTAAGTTTCAAACCCCTTATGAATTTAAACAAATCAATTTTTGTTTTACAGATATCACCCTCCTCCACCGGACAAAAACCAAGCCCTTTTTTCAACACTGAATTCATCTCTTTAGTTAATGTTCTAGATGATAGATTCATTACTGCTACCTCATTGTCATCTATATTTTCTAAATTTTCTTGTCCCCAGATCTTAGGTTGTAACCTACTCGTGCCTGACCTTTTTCCTCTCCTGGTTTTATTGTAGTGTCTCCCCGTTGTGGTTGCATTCTGTTCCCTTTCTTTATCACCCGTAGCTCTCGTAAAAAAGCGGAGTCTCCCTGTCTGTGGTTCCCCACTGTGCTATCTGCTTCACTATCACTAGTGAGTGGAGCATTAAGAGATGTGGAGCTCGAGGAAATCGAAATGGTCTGGGAGTTAGCCCTGGCCATCCCTGTTTTCTCATTGCGTGTCACTTGATCATATTTCCTAGCAAAAGTAAAAATCCTTCCATCTCTATAGTCAATCTCATCTCTACGTAACTTTCTCGTTTTTCTTTGTTTGATGTCATCCTGATGTTTATCTAGGACATCCTTTAGGATAGCATAATTCTTGTTCGTAGCTTCTTCAAGACCTAAGTCCTTAATTTCCCTCTCTATGGTATCAATCTCAGTTTGGAGTTTGGCCACTTTTCGCTCAGCATTTTCAATTAGAATGCCCATGAGTGTCTTTGAGTTATGTACAAGTGCCTCCTCCCATTGTTTTAGATGATCTTCGTCCAAGTCATCGTACGTGGGGAATATTTGGGCTCTTAAACCCCTGGGTATCCTGTCTAGTCTTAAATATTGTCTCAGGGTGACCCCATCCCACCATTTAGAATTTTCGTTTTTCTTTAGCCTTTCTAATTTGATGAACTTGTCCCTGAGACCCTCCTTACGGGATGCGGTCCCACTAGTTGTGGATATGGCTGATAAGTTCCCTTTTGCTAAATTTGAAAAAAGCTCTTCGGCTACTCTGTCTCTATCCATAATTGTTGAAACCGTACTCGGTGTACTGCGCTGGGGCTGCCTCCTCACTATAACCAAATAGTACTAAGGAACTTCGGGGCGTTTTCTAAGTGTGGACCTGGCGCCTCCCAATTATACGCAATTCTTTCTGAGAGTTATCAGTGCGGTGCAGAGGTGAGGGAGACTAACACCCTAAACCCTCAATCGGGGACCCAAGACGAGGTCCACTGTAAACACAATGTAATCCTGTGCACACGCTATGTGTTAAGTACGTTATGGCGTAATTCCACCAACTTAGTTACATATCATACATGTAGAAAAGTATTTTGTTCTTGCAATCACGACAAATTTGTAAAGTATTCTTTCTTTCTTTATTCCGTAAGATAGCCCAGCCAACACGTGTTTCGTCATGGGAGATTTCCCAACTGACTTCTTCAGGGCTACAAGATAAAAAATATATATATGTACATTTGGGATCAGCCGATCCACCACTCCATTAAAAGTAAGCATAAGTTATGTGAAACTGTTCACCCGGTGACTTATTAATATATATATTTGCCTCGTATACAATCACATTAGTGAGTTACTAATGCGGGTCATAGAATTGTGAATAATCACAAGCTTATACCACTTATTCCCAGTCAACGCAATCTAGATATTATATAGTGTATCAGAACAACAATGTGTCTGTGAATCTTATAGGGTTATTTTATAATAAAATATCTCCCCTACGTTCATGAACTTATTTGCCAGTGTTCGGTGATAAAACGGGGAACTATATAGAATTGGCGGGAATTGTGAACTCGAAGATATAGGACCTAAAATGCCCTATCTTCAATTTATATTAGCCGAGGTGAGACATTCATGTATATATTGTATTTAATGTTTATTGCACCACTAAAAGTGATCCGACTTAAGGAATAATCCCCTACCTGTAGAGCAGGTAGATGTAATATATCCAGTTCTGAAAAGATACGAAATCAAGAGCGAATACTTATGTTAGTATTGCGTTATCCCAATTAACGGTCGAAACTAAGTAAACTATTAAAATGAGAGGGCGGTGAAGCTTACTCACCTCCCCGCCGGTTTTACTTCCGTCCCGGCTGTAATATGCTTGACCCCCGGATCCAAGGTTTCGGTGTAAGTGGGTAGCTTCGTTCCTAGATTGGTAGATCAGGTGGTATGAGAGGCATACCAAACTATTGACAAATGTAGCCCCGTCCCTGTTCAGGCACGCTCTCTTACCTTAATGTTCCATGGTAAAAGTCCTCATATTGTAGCTGGTGAGGTCCTAGCAAGTGAGTGCCCCAATGATGTAAGGGGGGTTTTTAATCTGAAAATAACGTGAGTGCATTAGTCTACTTACACAAGGCTATGTGTATCTGCTGATAGAGACCCTCCCGCGAGAGAGATTCTTACCTAGAAGCGAGTACGCTTCACGTTACTGTCTTCTCCGTGTGTAATCAAATGGACCGGAAGTGACGAGTCTCTTGAGCTGGGTTCCTTAAGTCTACTGACCCGAGAGTGAAAAAAACAACTAGAGCGCGTACTTCTTTGCGTGTACGTCACCATAGAAACCCCGGAAGTAGATTCTGGTATTCAAGTATGCAGACGTGACTCGAATGTTCGAGCCCATTACACTAGATGTGATATTCTACCCTGTATTCAAACTGAAGTATTCAGCCTAACGTGGTAGCAGCAAATAGCGTTACTCTGGTTATTACTGAGTAAAGTATAGCCGGATGTATAGGTCGTGTACTTATCCGTTTCTTCTATATCCATGAATGTCATCTCAGTATGGGGAAATACGTGTGTAAATACAAAACAATATTTGAGTAGAGAGGTACTAGGGGAAATAAAATACGTATATTGACCACGACCTAGTGGTCCAAAGCATAAATGCTATACAATATATACCAATGTTATTACACATATCTGTGTGTTCCATCCGTATTTGTGAACATATATTTTATAGCTAAATTCCGTACCTTTGTGTTATACATATTGCTTGTTTTTACATTGCAAGTTTCATCTGTTACATACCAAAATTGTTAGCGATCAATAGCCTAAAATTGCTATATTACATGTTTAGCGTTAAAAACAACATATAAAGAGGATTACAGTAATATTGAAGTACGCTAAGAGATGCACACATATCTTGTTAGCAGTCCGTTATGGCATCTATGTTGGGTCAGTTGCCCAAAAAATACTGCATTTCGTGATCAGTGTTTAAACCGTCTTCCACTGCCCTAATGCGCATAATCCAAGTTGCCTCGGAGCGACGCAACATTAACTCCCGGTTTCCCCCTATATTGGTAGGAGGGACATGATCAATTCCAAAAAAGGAAAACTGTTTGTATGTTCCCTGTGCGCCACATATATTGGTATGTATAGCCACTGGGTATCTCTCATCTCCTTGTTTCAGTGCTCTGGCATGTTCACTAATCCTCTCTTTGAGTGTCCTAATAGTACTTCCCACATACATACGATTACATTTACAGACAATTATATACACCACAAATTTAGTTGTGCAATTGATGCTGTGTCTTATCGTGTAAGTGCGTCCATCATGTCCTCTGAATTCTTTTTTCTTATCCTCGGCCCATTTGCAGACCCCACAGCATCCACATTTGTGGAAGCCTACTGAGAAGTCTGTCAACCAATTAGACTTAATCCTACTCCCCGGGGAACTGGGACTTAAAATGTTTCTGAGCGTCTTGTTCCTTCTGTAAGAAGTCAAAGGATGTCCGGTAACAAAATCATCTAATGTTCTGTCTGCTCTAAGGATTCCCCAATGTTTACTCATTATTTTCAACAGTGATTTTGATGTATCATTGAAATTCGTTATCAGTCTGACCGGTTGTTTTATATTTGTAGGCTTGTTTTTGTCTTTAAGTGTATCTCTTCTCGGTGTGTTCATAATTCTATGTTCAGCTTTCCTAAGGGTCAGTTCGTTGTAACCCCTCTTCTTGAATCTACCCTTCATTTCTTTGAGACATGACACAAATTCTCCTTCCTCGCTGCAGTTCCTCCTTGCTCTTGTGAATTCCCCAAAAGGTATGGCTCGGACCTGGTGTAAAGGGTGCGCACTCTCCGCATGTAAGAGTGAGTTGCAGGCCGTGGGCTTACGATACAGTCTGCTCTGTAAGGTGTTATTACTGACATATAACTCAACGTCTAGAAATTCTATTCGTGTTTTACTGTATTTGGAGGTGAATTTGATGCCCATACAGTTAGAGTTAAGGTGTTGGCAAAACTCTTTCAGCTTCAATTCTGTGCCTGACCATAGTAAAAGGCAGTCATCGATGTATCTGCCCCAGTAAATAATATGTCCATTCCATTCACTGCCCCTTTCACTCCATATCCATGTCTCTTCCAAACGTCCCATAAAAAGATTAGCAAAGGACGGAGAAAATTTAGAGCCCATGGCCACACCCTGCTTCTGCCTGTACCATGTATTGTTAAAAATGAACACATTATTGTCTACAATTAGATCCATCATTGTTAATAACATCTCAGTGTGCTTCCATAGGGATGCAGGTCTTCTTTCCAGTAGGTTTTTGATGGCACTGTGTCCTAGATCAGGTTGTATACTGGTGTACAGTGCCACCACATCTAACGTTACTAAGAACATGTGATCCTCCCAGGTCACATCTGATAGAATACTCAGGATATGTTTTGTATCCCTTATGTGTGAGGGGAGGTTCTGTACTATAGGTTGCAGGAATAGGTCTATGTATTCCGATAATCTTTCAGTCGGTCCCCCGATGCCTGCGATTATAGGTCGTCCTGGCGGAAAGGCAGAGTTCTTGTGTACCTTAGGTAAAGTATAGAGGCAGGGATAAGTTGGTCTATAAACTTTGAGATAAAGATGTTCATCTTCATTGAGTAGTCCCCCTGTGTGCCAAGTTTCTAAGAGTCTATTGATTTTAAATGTTAGCGGCCCTATTGGGTTCCCATCAAGTCTTTCATAGCAAGTTATGTCACCTAATTGGGATAGAATCTCTTGGTCGTAGTCTTGTTTGTTCATAACTACTATATTCCCTCCCTTGTCAGCCTCTTTAATTATTATTTCATCATCCATCAAGAGTTGTTTAATGGCATCCCGTTCACCTCTGTCTAGATTGTCACCTCTCCTTTGTCTTTTTTTACGTCTTTTCGCGTCAATTTTGTCTAGGTCTTTCAATACTATTGTGTGAAATGTGTCGATAGCATTCTCCCCAGTCAGAGTGGGTGCCCACCTAGATTTGGTCTTAAGTCCACTGGCCACACTATAGTCTGTATCAATGTTGAGTTCACTCAACAGATTCCCCAAATCCGAAGATGTTTGATCTTCATCAGTGATCGACAATAATAGTTGTGTGTCTCGCATATCTTGAATACTTTGTATATCTGAAATTAAGCACACCGGTATGTTTTTATTACCTTCGTTTATTCCTGGGTTGTTCACAAAGAATTTCCTAAGTTTCAAACCCCTTATGAATTTAAACAAATCAATTTTTGTTTTACAGATATCACCCTCCTCCACCGGACAAAAACCAAGCCCTTTTTTCAACACTGAATTCATCTCTTTAGTTAATGTTCTAGATGATAGATTCATTACTGCTACCTCATTGTCATCTATATTTTCTAAATTTTCTTGTCCCCAGATCTTAGGTTGTAACCTACTCGTGCCTGACCTTTTTCCTCTCCTGGTTTTATTGTAGTGTCTCCCCGTTGTGGTTGCATTCTGTTCCCTTTCTTTATCACCCGTAGCTCTCGTAAAAAAGCGGAGTCTCCCTGTCTGTGGTTCCCCACTGTGCTATCTGCTTCACTATCACTAGTGAGTGGAGCATTAAGAGATGTGGAGCTCGAGGAAATCGAAATGGTCTGGGAGTTAGCCCTGGCCATCCCTGTTTTCTCATTGCGTGTCACTTGATCATATTTCCTAGCAAAAGTAAAAATCCTTCCATCTCTATAGTCAATCTCATCTCTACGTAACTTTCTCGTTTTTCTTTGTTTGATGTCATCCTGATGTTTATCTAGGACATCCTTTAGGATAGCATAATTCTTGTTCGTAGCTTCTTCAAGACCTAAGTCCTTAATTTCCCTCTCTATGGTATCAATCTCAGTTTGGAGTTTGGCCACTTTTCGCTCAGCATTTTCAATTAGAATGCCCATGAGTGTCTTTGAGTTATGTACAAGTGCCTCCTCCCATTGTTTTAGATGATCTTCGTCCAAGTCATCGTACGTGGGGAATATTTGGGCTCTTAAACCCCTGGGTATCCTGTCTAGTCTTAAATATTGTCTCAGGGTGACCCCATCCCACCATTTAGAATTTTCGTTTTTCTTTAGCCTTTCTAATTTGATGAACTTGTCCCTGAGACCCTCCTTACGGGATGCGGTCCCACTAGTTGTGGATATGGCTGATAAGTTCCCTTTTGCTAAATTTGAAAAAAGCTCTTCGGCTACTCTGTCTCTATCCATAATTGTTGAAACCGTACTCGGTGTACTGCGCTGGGGCTGCCTCCTCACTATAACCAAATAGTACTAAGGAACTTCGGGGCGTTTTCTAAGTGTGGACCTGGCGCCTCCCAATTATACGCAATTCTTTCTGAGAGTTATCAGTGCGGTGCAGAGGTGAGGGAGACTAACACCCTAAACCCTCAATCGGGGACCCAAGACGAGGTCCACTGTAAACACAATGTAATCCTGTGCACACGCTATGTGTTAAGTACGTTATGGCGTAATTCCACCAACTTAGTTACATATCATACATGTAGAAAAGTATTTTGTTCTTGCAATCACGACAAATTTGTAAAGTATTCTTTCTTTCTTTATTCCGTAAGATAGCCCAGCCAACACGTGTTTCGTCATGGGAGATTTCCCAACTGACTTCTTCAGGGCTACAAGATAAAAAATATATATATGTACATTTGGGATCAGCCGATCCACCACTCCATTAAAAGTAAGCATAAGTTATGTGAAACTGTTCACCCGGTGACTTATTAATATATATATTTGCCTCGTATACAATCACATTAGTGAGTTACTAATGCGGGTCATAGAATTGTGAATAATCACAAGCTTATACCACTTATTCCCAGTCAACGCAATCTAGATATTATATAGTGTATCAGAACAACAATGTGTCTGTGAATCTTATAGGGTTATTTTATAATAAAATATCTCCCCTACGTTCATGAACTTATTTGCCAGTGTTCGGTGATAAAACGGGGAACTATATAGAATTGGCGGGAATTGTGAACTCGAAGATATAGGACCTAAAATGCCCTATCTTCAATTTATATTAGCCGAGGTGAGACATTCATGTATATATTGTATTTAATGTTTATTGCACCACTAAAAGTGATCCGACTTAAGGAATAATCCCCTACCTGTAGAGCAGGTAGATGTAATATATCCAGTTCTGAAAAGATACGAAATCAAGAGCGAATACTTATGTTAGTATTGCGTTATCCCAATTAACGGTCGAAACTAAGTAAACTATTAAAATGAGAGGGCGGTGAAGCTTACTCACCTCCCCGCCGGTTTTACTTCCGTCCCGGCTGTAATATGCTTGACCCCCGGATCCAAGGTTTCGGTGTAAGTGGGTAGCTTCGTTCCTAGATTGGTAGATCAGGTGGTATGAGAGGCATACCAAACTATTGACAAATGTAGCCCCGTCCCTGTTCAGGCACGCTCTCTTACCTTAATGTTCCATGGTAAAAGTCCTCATATTGTAGCTGGTGAGGTCCTAGCAAGTGAGTGCCCCAATGATGTAAGGGGGGTTTTTAATCTGAAAATAACGTGAGTGCATTAGTCTACTTACACAAGGCTATGTGTATCTGCTGATAGAGACCCTCCCGCGAGAGAGATTCTTACCTAGAAGCGAGTACGCTTCACGTTACTGTCTTCTCCGTGTGTAATCAAATGGACCGGAAGTGACGAGTCTCTTGAGCTGGGTTCCTTAAGTCTACTGACCCGAGAGTGAAAAAAACAACTAGAGCGCGTACTTCTTTGCGTGTACGTCACCATAGAAACCCCGGAAGTAGATTCTGGTATTCAAGTATGCAGACGTGACTCGAATGTTCGAGCCCATTACACTAGATGTGATATTCTACCCTGTATTCAAACTGAAGTATTCAGCCTAACGTGGTAGCAGCAAATAGCGTTACTCTGGTTATTACTGAGTAAAGTATAGCCGGATGTATAGGTCGTGTACTTATCCGTTTCTTCTATATCCATGAATGTCATCTCAGTATGGGGAAATACGTGTGTAAATACAAAACAATATTTGAGTAGAGAGGTACTAGGGGAAATAAAATACGTATATTGACCACGACCTAGTGGTCCAAAGCATAAATGCTATACAATATATACCAATGTTATTACACATATCTGTGTGTTCCATCCGTATTTGTGAACATATATTTTATAGCTAAATTCCGTACCTTTGTGTTATACATATTGCTTGTTTTTACATTGCAAGTTTCATCTGTTACATACCAAAATTGTTAGCGATCAATAGCCTAAAATTGCTATATTACATGTTTAGCGTTAAAAACAACATATAAAGAGGATTACAGTAATATTGAAGTACGCTAAGAGATGCACACATATCTTGTTAGCAGTCCGTTATGGCATCTATGTTGGGTCAGTTGCCCAAAAAATACTGCATTTCGTGATCAGTGTTTAAACCGTCTTCCACTGCCCTAATGCGCATAATCCAAGTTGCCTCGGAGCGACGCAACATTAACTCCCGGTTTCCCCCTATATTGGTAGGAGGGACATGATCAATTCCAAAAAAGGAAAACTGTTTGTATGTTCCCTGTGCGCCACATATATTGGTATGTATAGCCACTGGGTATCTCTCATCTCCTTGTTTCAGTGCTCTGGCATGTTCACTAATCCTCTCTTTGAGTGTCCTAATAGTACTTCCCACATACATACGATTACATTTACAGACAATTATATACACCACAAATTTAGTTGTGCAATTGATGCTGTGTCTTATCGTGTAAGTGCGTCCATCATGTCCTCTGAATTCTTTTTTCTTATCCTCGGCCCATTTGCAGACCCCACAGCATCCACATTTGTGGAAGCCTACTGAGAAGTCTGTCAACCAATTAGACTTAATCCTACTCCCCGGGGAACTGGGACTTAAAATGTTTCTGAGCGTCTTGTTCCTTCTGTAAGAAGTCAAAGGATGTCCGGTAACAAAATCATCTAATGTTCTGTCTGCTCTAAGGATTCCCCAATGTTTACTCATTATTTTCAACAGTGATTTTGATGTATCATTGAAATTCGTTATCAGTCTGACCGGTTGTTTTATATTTGTAGGCTTGTTTTTGTCTTTAAGTGTATCTCTTCTCGGTGTGTTCATAATTCTATGTTCAGCTTTCCTAAGGGTCAGTTCGTTGTAACCCCTCTTCTTGAATCTACCCTTCATTTCTTTGAGACATGACACAAATTCTCCTTCCTCGCTGCAGTTCCTCCTTGCTCTTGTGAATTCCCCAAAAGGTATGGCTCGGACCTGGTGTAAAGGGTGCGCACTCTCCGCATGTAAGAGTGAGTTGCAGGCCGTGGGCTTACGATACAGTCTGCTCTGTAAGGTGTTATTACTGACATATAACTCAACGTCTAGAAATTCTATTCGTGTTTTACTGTATTTGGAGGTGAATTTGATGCCCATACAGTTAGAGTTAAGGTGTTGGCAAAACTCTTTCAGCTTCAATTCTGTGCCTGACCATAGTAAAAGGCAGTCATCGATGTATCTGCCCCAGTAAATAATATGTCCATTCCATTCACTGCCCCTTTCACTCCATATCCATGTCTCTTCCAAACGTCCCATAAAAAGATTAGCAAAGGACGGAGAAAATTTAGAGCCCATGGCCACACCCTGCTTCTGCCTGTACCATGTATTGTTAAAAATGAACACATTATTGTCTACAATTAGATCCATCATTGTTAATAACATCTCAGTGTGCTTCCATAGGGATGCAGGTCTTCTTTCCAGTAGGTTTTTGATGGCACTGTGTCCTAGATCAGGTTGTATACTGGTGTACAGTGCCACCACATCTAACGTTACTAAGAACATGTGATCCTCCCAGGTCACATCTGATAGAATACTCAGGATATGTTTTGTATCCCTTATGTGTGAGGGGAGGTTCTGTACTATAGGTTGCAGGAATAGGTCTATGTATTCCGATAATCTTTCAGTCGGTCCCCCGATGCCTGCGATTATAGGTCGTCCTGGCGGAAAGGCAGAGTTCTTGTGTACCTTAGGTAAAGTATAGAGGCAGGGATAAGTTGGTCTATAAACTTTGAGATAAAGATGTTCATCTTCATTGAGTAGTCCCCCTGTGTGCCAAGTTTCTAAGAGTCTATTGATTTTAAATGTTAGCGGCCCTATTGGGTTCCCATCAAGTCTTTCATAGCAAGTTATGTCACCTAATTGGGATAGAATCTCTTGGTCGTAGTCTTGTTTGTTCATAACTACTATATTCCCTCCCTTGTCAGCCTCTTTAATTATTATTTCATCATCCATCAAGAGTTGTTTAATGGCATCCCGTTCACCTCTGTCTAGATTGTCACCTCTCCTTTGTCTTTTTTTACGTCTTTTCGCGTCAATTTTGTCTAGGTCTTTCAATACTATTGTGTGAAATGTGTCGATAGCATTCTCCCCAGTCAGAGTGGGTGCCCACCTAGATTTGGTCTTAAGTCCACTGGCCACACTATAGTCTGTATCAATGTTGAGTTCACTCAACAGATTCCCCAAATCCGAAGATGTTTGATCTTCATCAGTGATCGACAATAATAGTTGTGTGTCTCGCATATCTTGAATACTTTGTATATCTGAAATTAAGCACACCGGTATGTTTTTATTACCTTCGTTTATTCCTGGGTTGTTCACAAAGAATTTCCTAAGTTTCAAACCCCTTATGAATTTAAACAAATCAATTTTTGTTTTACAGATATCACCCTCCTCCACCGGACAAAAACCAAGCCCTTTTTTCAACACTGAATTCATCTCTTTAGTTAATGTTCTAGATGATAGATTCATTACTGCTACCTCATTGTCATCTATATTTTCTAAATTTTCTTGTCCCCAGATCTTAGGTTGTAACCTACTCGTGCCTGACCTTTTTCCTCTCCTGGTTTTATTGTAGTGTCTCCCCGTTGTGGTTGCATTCTGTTCCCTTTCTTTATCACCCGTAGCTCTCGTAAAAAAGCGGAGTCTCCCTGTCTGTGGTTCCCCACTGTGCTATCTGCTTCACTATCACTAGTGAGTGGAGCATTAAGAGATGTGGAGCTCGAGGAAATCGAAATGGTCTGGGAGTTAGCCCTGGCCATCCCTGTTTTCTCATTGCGTGTCACTTGATCATATTTCCTAGCAAAAGTAAAAATCCTTCCATCTCTATAGTCAATCTCATCTCTACGTAACTTTCTCGTTTTTCTTTGTTTGATGTCATCCTGATGTTTATCTAGGACATCCTTTAGGATAGCATAATTCTTGTTCGTAGCTTCTTCAAGACCTAAGTCCTTAATTTCCCTCTCTATGGTATCAATCTCAGTTTGGAGTTTGGCCACTTTTCGCTCAGCATTTTCAATTAGAATGCCCATGAGTGTCTTTGAGTTATGTACAAGTGCCTCCTCCCATTGTTTTAGATGATCTTCGTCCAAGTCATCGTACGTGGGGAATATTTGGGCTCTTAAACCCCTGGGTATCCTGTCTAGTCTTAAATATTGTCTCAGGGTGACCCCATCCCACCATTTAGAATTTTCGTTTTTCTTTAGCCTTTCTAATTTGATGAACTTGTCCCTGAGACCCTCCTTACGGGATGCGGTCCCACTAGTTGTGGATATGGCTGATAAGTTCCCTTTTGCTAAATTTGAAAAAAGCTCTTCGGCTACTCTGTCTCTATCCATAATTGTTGAAACCGTACTCGGTGTACTGCGCTGGGGCTGCCTCCTCACTATAACCAAATAGTACTAAGGAACTTCGGGGCGTTTTCTAAGTGTGGACCTGGCGCCTCCCAATTATACGCAATTCTTTCTGAGAGTTATCAGTGCGGTGCAGAGGTGAGGGAGACTAACACCCTAAACCCTCAATCGGGGACCCAAGACGAGGTCCACTGTAAACACAATGTAATCCTGTGCACACGCTATGTGTTAAGTACGTTATGGCGTAATTCCACCAACTTAGTTACATATCATACATGTAGAAAAGTATTTTGTTCTTGCAATCACGACAAATTTGTAAAGTATTCTTTCTTTCTTTATTCCGTAAGATAGCCCAGCCAACACGTGTTTCGTCATGGGAGATTTCCCAACTGACTTCTTCAGGGCTACAAGATAAAAAATATATATATGTACATTTGGGATCAGCCGATCCACCACTCCATTAAAAGTAAGCATAAGTTATGTGAAACTGTTCACCCGGTGACTTATTAATATATATATTTGCCTCGTATACAATCACATTAGTGAGTTACTAATGCGGGTCATAGAATTGTGAATAATCACAAGCTTATACCACTTATTCCCAGTCAACGCAATCTAGATATTATATAGTGTATCAGAACAACAATGTGTCTGTGAATCTTATAGGGTTATTTTATAATAAAATATCTCCCCTACGTTCATGAACTTATTTGCCAGTGTTCGGTGATAAAACGGGGAACTATATAGAATTGGCGGGAATTGTGAACTCGAAGATATAGGACCTAAAATGCCCTATCTTCAATTTATATTAGCCGAGGTGAGACATTCATGTATATATTGTATTTAATGTTTATTGCACCACTAAAAGTGATCCGACTTAAGGAATAATCCCCTACCTGTAGAGCAGGTAGATGTAATATATCCAGTTCTGAAAAGATACGAAATCAAGAGCGAATACTTATGTTAGTATTGCGTTATCCCAATTAACGGTCGAAACTAAGTAAACTATTAAAATGAGAGGGCGGTGAAGCTTACTCACCTCCCCGCCGGTTTTACTTCCGTCCCGGCTGTAATATGCTTGACCCCCGGATCCAAGGTTTCGGTGTAAGTGGGTAGCTTCGTTCCTAGATTGGTAGATCAGGTGGTATGAGAGGCATACCAAACTATTGACAAATGTAGCCCCGTCCCTGTTCAGGCACGCTCTCTTACCTTAATGTTCCATGGTAAAAGTCCTCATATTGTAGCTGGTGAGGTCCTAGCAAGTGAGTGCCCCAATGATGTAAGGGGGGTTTTTAATCTGAAAATAACGTGAGTGCATTAGTCTACTTACACAAGGCTATGTGTATCTGCTGATAGAGACCCTCCCGCGAGAGAGATTCTTACCTAGAAGCGAGTACGCTTCACGTTACTGTCTTCTCCGTGTGTAATCAAATGGACCGGAAGTGACGAGTCTCTTGAGCTGGGTTCCTTAAGTCTACTGACCCGAGAGTGAAAAAAACAACTAGAGCGCGTACTTCTTTGCGTGTACGTCACCATAGAAACCCCGGAAGTAGATTCTGGTATTCAAGTATGCAGACGTGACTCGAATGTTCGAGCCCATTACACTAGATGTGATATTCTACCCTGTATTCAAACTGAAGTATTCAGCCTAACGTGGTAGCAGCAAATAGCGTTACTCTGGTTATTACTGAGTAAAGTATAGCCGGATGTATAGGTCGTGTACTTATCCGTTTCTTCTATATCCATGAATGTCATCTCAGTATGGGGAAATACGTGTGTAAATACAAAACAATATTTGAGTAGAGAGGTACTAGGGGAAATAAAATACGTATATTGACCACGACCTAGTGGTCCAAAGCATAAATGCTATACAATATATACCAATGTTATTACACATATCTGTGTGTTCCATCCGTATTTGTGAACATATATTTTATAGCTAAATTCCGTACCTTTGTGTTATACATATTGCTTGTTTTTACATTGCAAGTTTCATCTGTTACATACCAAAATTGTTAGCGATCAATAGCCTAAAATTGCTATATTACATGTTTAGCGTTAAAAACAACATATAAAGAGGATTACAGTAATATTGAAGTACGCTAAGAGATGCACACATATCTTGTTAGCAGTCCGTTATGGCATCTATGTTGGGTCAGTTGCCCAAAAAATACTGCATTTCGTGATCAGTGTTTAAACCGTCTTCCACTGCCCTAATGCGCATAATCCAAGTTGCCTCGGAGCGACGCAACATTAACTCCCGGTTTCCCCCTATATTGGTAGGAGGGACATGATCAATTCCAAAAAAGGAAAACTGTTTGTATGTTCCCTGTGCGCCACATATATTGGTATGTATAGCCACTGGGTATCTCTCATCTCCTTGTTTCAGTGCTCTGGCATGTTCACTAATCCTCTCTTTGAGTGTCCTAATAGTACTTCCCACATACATACGATTACATTTACAGACAATTATATACACCACAAATTTAGTTGTGCAATTGATGCTGTGTCTTATCGTGTAAGTGCGTCCATCATGTCCTCTGAATTCTTTTTTCTTATCCTCGGCCCATTTGCAGACCCCACAGCATCCACATTTGTGGAAGCCTACTGAGAAGTCTGTCAACCAATTAGACTTAATCCTACTCCCCGGGGAACTGGGACTTAAAATGTTTCTGAGCGTCTTGTTCCTTCTGTAAGAAGTCAAAGGATGTCCGGTAACAAAATCATCTAATGTTCTGTCTGCTCTAAGGATTCCCCAATGTTTACTCATTATTTTCAACAGTGATTTTGATGTATCATTGAAATTCGTTATCAGTCTGACCGGTTGTTTTATATTTGTAGGCTTGTTTTTGTCTTTAAGTGTATCTCTTCTCGGTGTGTTCATAATTCTATGTTCAGCTTTCCTAAGGGTCAGTTCGTTGTAACCCCTCTTCTTGAATCTACCCTTCATTTCTTTGAGACATGACACAAATTCTCCTTCCTCGCTGCAGTTCCTCCTTGCTCTTGTGAATTCCCCAAAAGGTATGGCTCGGACCTGGTGTAAAGGGTGCGCACTCTCCGCATGTAAGAGTGAGTTGCAGGCCGTGGGCTTACGATACAGTCTGCTCTGTAAGGTGTTATTACTGACATATAACTCAACGTCTAGAAATTCTATTCGTGTTTTACTGTATTTGGAGGTGAATTTGATGCCCATACAGTTAGAGTTAAGGTGTTGGCAAAACTCTTTCAGCTTCAATTCTGTGCCTGACCATAGTAAAAGGCAGTCATCGATGTATCTGCCCCAGTAAATAATATGTCCATTCCATTCACTGCCCCTTTCACTCCATATCCATGTCTCTTCCAAACGTCCCATAAAAAGATTAGCAAAGGACGGAGAAAATTTAGAGCCCATGGCCACACCCTGCTTCTGCCTGTACCATGTATTGTTAAAAATGAACACATTATTGTCTACAATTAGATCCATCATTGTTAATAACATCTCAGTGTGCTTCCATAGGGATGCAGGTCTTCTTTCCAGTAGGTTTTTGATGGCACTGTGTCCTAGATCAGGTTGTATACTGGTGTACAGTGCCACCACATCTAACGTTACTAAGAACATGTGATCCTCCCAGGTCACATCTGATAGAATACTCAGGATATGTTTTGTATCCCTTATGTGTGAGGGGAGGTTCTGTACTATAGGTTGCAGGAATAGGTCTATGTATTCCGATAATCTTTCAGTCGGTCCCCCGATGCCTGCGATTATAGGTCGTCCTGGCGGAAAGGCAGAGTTCTTGTGTACCTTAGGTAAAGTATAGAGGCAGGGATAAGTTGGTCTATAAACTTTGAGATAAAGATGTTCATCTTCATTGAGTAGTCCCCCTGTGTGCCAAGTTTCTAAGAGTCTATTGATTTTAAATGTTAGCGGCCCTATTGGGTTCCCATCAAGTCTTTCATAGCAAGTTATGTCACCTAATTGGGATAGAATCTCTTGGTCGTAGTCTTGTTTGTTCATAACTACTATATTCCCTCCCTTGTCAGCCTCTTTAATTATTATTTCATCATCCATCAAGAGTTGTTTAATGGCATCCCGTTCACCTCTGTCTAGATTGTCACCTCTCCTTTGTCTTTTTTTACGTCTTTTCGCGTCAATTTTGTCTAGGTCTTTCAATACTATTGTGTGAAATGTGTCGATAGCATTCTCCCCAGTCAGAGTGGGTGCCCACCTAGATTTGGTCTTAAGTCCACTGGCCACACTATAGTCTGTATCAATGTTGAGTTCACTCAACAGATTCCCCAAATCCGAAGATGTTTGATCTTCATCAGTGATCGACAATAATAGTTGTGTGTCTCGCATATCTTGAATACTTTGTATATCTGAAATTAAGCACACCGGTATGTTTTTATTACCTTCGTTTATTCCTGGGTTGTTCACAAAGAATTTCCTAAGTTTCAAACCCCTTATGAATTTAAACAAATCAATTTTTGTTTTACAGATATCACCCTCCTCCACCGGACAAAAACCAAGCCCTTTTTTCAACACTGAATTCATCTCTTTAGTTAATGTTCTAGATGATAGATTCATTACTGCTACCTCATTGTCATCTATATTTTCTAAATTTTCTTGTCCCCAGATCTTAGGTTGTAACCTACTCGTGCCTGACCTTTTTCCTCTCCTGGTTTTATTGTAGTGTCTCCCCGTTGTGGTTGCATTCTGTTCCCTTTCTTTATCACCCGTAGCTCTCGTAAAAAAGCGGAGTCTCCCTGTCTGTGGTTCCCCACTGTGCTATCTGCTTCACTATCACTAGTGAGTGGAGCATTAAGAGATGTGGAGCTCGAGGAAATCGAAATGGTCTGGGAGTTAGCCCTGGCCATCCCTGTTTTCTCATTGCGTGTCACTTGATCATATTTCCTAGCAAAAGTAAAAATCCTTCCATCTCTATAGTCAATCTCATCTCTACGTAACTTTCTCGTTTTTCTTTGTTTGATGTCATCCTGATGTTTATCTAGGACATCCTTTAGGATAGCATAATTCTTGTTCGTAGCTTCTTCAAGACCTAAGTCCTTAATTTCCCTCTCTATGGTATCAATCTCAGTTTGGAGTTTGGCCACTTTTCGCTCAGCATTTTCAATTAGAATGCCCATGAGTGTCTTTGAGTTATGTACAAGTGCCTCCTCCCATTGTTTTAGATGATCTTCGTCCAAGTCATCGTACGTGGGGAATATTTGGGCTCTTAAACCCCTGGGTATCCTGTCTAGTCTTAAATATTGTCTCAGGGTGACCCCATCCCACCATTTAGAATTTTCGTTTTTCTTTAGCCTTTCTAATTTGATGAACTTGTCCCTGAGACCCTCCTTACGGGATGCGGTCCCACTAGTTGTGGATATGGCTGATAAGTTCCCTTTTGCTAAATTTGAAAAAAGCTCTTCGGCTACTCTGTCTCTATCCATAATTGTTGAAACCGTACTCGGTGTACTGCGCTGGGGCTGCCTCCTCACTATAACCAAATAGTACTAAGGAACTTCGGGGCGTTTTCTAAGTGTGGACCTGGCGCCTCCCAATTATACGCAATTCTTTCTGAGAGTTATCAGTGCGGTGCAGAGGTGAGGGAGACTAACACCCTAAACCCTCAATCGGGGACCCAAGACGAGGTCCACTGTAAACACAATGTAATCCTGTGCACACGCTATGTGTTAAGTACGTTATGGCGTAATTCCACCAACTTAGTTACATATCATACATGTAGAAAAGTATTTTGTTCTTGCAATCACGACAAATTTGTAAAGTATTCTTTCTTTCTTTATTCCGTAAGATAGCCCAGCCAACACGTGTTTCGTCATGGGAGATTTCCCAACTGACTTCTTCAGGGCTACAAGATAAAAAATATATATATGTACATTTGGGATCAGCCGATCCACCACTCCATTAAAAGTAAGCATAAGTTATGTGAAACTGTTCACCCGGTGACTTATTAATATATATATTTGCCTCGTATACAATCACATTAGTGAGTTACTAATGCGGGTCATAGAATTGTGAATAATCACAAGCTTATACCACTTATTCCCAGTCAACGCAATCTAGATATTATATAGTGTATCAGAACAACAATGTGTCTGTGAATCTTATAGGGTTATTTTATAATAAAATATCTCCCCTACGTTCATGAACTTATTTGCCAGTGTTCGGTGATAAAACGGGGAACTATATAGAATTGGCGGGAATTGTGAACTCGAAGATATAGGACCTAAAATGCCCTATCTTCAATTTATATTAGCCGAGGTGAGACATTCATGTATATATTGTATTTAATGTTTATTGCACCACTAAAAGTGATCCGACTTAAGGAATAATCCCCTACCTGTAGAGCAGGTAGATGTAATATATCCAGTTCTGAAAAGATACGAAATCAAGAGCGAATACTTATGTTAGTATTGCGTTATCCCAATTAACGGTCGAAACTAAGTAAACTATTAAAATGAGAGGGCGGTGAAGCTTACTCACCTCCCCGCCGGTTTTACTTCCGTCCCGGCTGTAATATGCTTGACCCCCGGATCCAAGGTTTCGGTGTAAGTGGGTAGCTTCGTTCCTAGATTGGTAGATCAGGTGGTATGAGAGGCATACCAAACTATTGACAAATGTAGCCCCGTCCCTGTTCAGGCACGCTCTCTTACCTTAATGTTCCATGGTAAAAGTCCTCATATTGTAGCTGGTGAGGTCCTAGCAAGTGAGTGCCCCAATGATGTAAGGGGGGTTTTTAATCTGAAAATAACGTGAGTGCATTAGTCTACTTACACAAGGCTATGTGTATCTGCTGATAGAGACCCTCCCGCGAGAGAGATTCTTACCTAGAAGCGAGTACGCTTCACGTTACTGTCTTCTCCGTGTGTAATCAAATGGACCGGAAGTGACGAGTCTCTTGAGCTGGGTTCCTTAAGTCTACTGACCCGAGAGTGAAAAAAACAACTAGAGCGCGTACTTCTTTGCGTGTACGTCACCATAGAAACCCCGGAAGTAGATTCTGGTATTCAAGTATGCAGACGTGACTCGAATGTTCGAGCCCATTACACTAGATGTGATATTCTACCCTGTATTCAAACTGAAGTATTCAGCCTAACGTGGTAGCAGCAAATAGCGTTACTCTGGTTATTACTGAGTAAAGTATAGCCGGATGTATAGGTCGTGTACTTATCCGTTTCTTCTATATCCATGAATGTCATCTCAGTATGGGGAAATACGTGTGTAAATACAAAACAATATTTGAGTAGAGAGGTACTAGGGGAAATAAAATACGTATATTGACCACGACCTAGTGGTCCAAAGCATAAATGCTATACAATATATACCAATGTTATTACACATATCTGTGTGTTCCATCCGTATTTGTGAACATATATTTTATAGCTAAATTCCGTACCTTTGTGTTATACATATTGCTTGTTTTTACATTGCAAGTTTCATCTGTTACATACCAAAATTGTTAGCGATCAATAGCCTAAAATTGCTATATTACATGTTTAGCGTTAAAAACAACATATAAAGAGGATTACAGTAATATTGAAGTACGCTAAGAGATGCACACATATCTTGTTAGCAGTCCGTTATGGCATCTATGTTGGGTCAGTTGCCCAAAAAATACTGCATTTCGTGATCAGTGTTTAAACCGTCTTCCACTGCCCTAATGCGCATAATCCAAGTTGCCTCGGAGCGACGCAACATTAACTCCCGGTTTCCCCCTATATTGGTAGGAGGGACATGATCAATTCCAAAAAAGGAAAACTGTTTGTATGTTCCCTGTGCGCCACATATATTGGTATGTATAGCCACTGGGTATCTCTCATCTCCTTGTTTCAGTGCTCTGGCATGTTCACTAATCCTCTCTTTGAGTGTCCTAATAGTACTTCCCACATACATACGATTACATTTACAGACAATTATATACACCACAAATTTAGTTGTGCAATTGATGCTGTGTCTTATCGTGTAAGTGCGTCCATCATGTCCTCTGAATTCTTTTTTCTTATCCTCGGCCCATTTGCAGACCCCACAGCATCCACATTTGTGGAAGCCTACTGAGAAGTCTGTCAACCAATTAGACTTAATCCTACTCCCCGGGGAACTGGGACTTAAAATGTTTCTGAGCGTCTTGTTCCTTCTGTAAGAAGTCAAAGGATGTCCGGTAACAAAATCATCTAATGTTCTGTCTGCTCTAAGGATTCCCCAATGTTTACTCATTATTTTCAACAGTGATTTTGATGTATCATTGAAATTCGTTATCAGTCTGACCGGTTGTTTTATATTTGTAGGCTTGTTTTTGTCTTTAAGTGTATCTCTTCTCGGTGTGTTCATAATTCTATGTTCAGCTTTCCTAAGGGTCAGTTCGTTGTAACCCCTCTTCTTGAATCTACCCTTCATTTCTTTGAGACATGACACAAATTCTCCTTCCTCGCTGCAGTTCCTCCTTGCTCTTGTGAATTCCCCAAAAGGTATGGCTCGGACCTGGTGTAAAGGGTGCGCACTCTCCGCATGTAAGAGTGAGTTGCAGGCCGTGGGCTTACGATACAGTCTGCTCTGTAAGGTGTTATTACTGACATATAACTCAACGTCTAGAAATTCTATTCGTGTTTTACTGTATTTGGAGGTGAATTTGATGCCCATACAGTTAGAGTTAAGGTGTTGGCAAAACTCTTTCAGCTTCAATTCTGTGCCTGACCATAGTAAAAGGCAGTCATCGATGTATCTGCCCCAGTAAATAATATGTCCATTCCATTCACTGCCCCTTTCACTCCATATCCATGTCTCTTCCAAACGTCCCATAAAAAGATTAGCAAAGGACGGAGAAAATTTAGAGCCCATGGCCACACCCTGCTTCTGCCTGTACCATGTATTGTTAAAAATGAACACATTATTGTCTACAATTAGATCCATCATTGTTAATAACATCTCAGTGTGCTTCCATAGGGATGCAGGTCTTCTTTCCAGTAGGTTTTTGATGGCACTGTGTCCTAGATCAGGTTGTATACTGGTGTACAGTGCCACCACATCTAACGTTACTAAGAACATGTGATCCTCCCAGGTCACATCTGATAGAATACTCAGGATATGTTTTGTATCCCTTATGTGTGAGGGGAGGTTCTGTACTATAGGTTGCAGGAATAGGTCTATGTATTCCGATAATCTTTCAGTCGGTCCCCCGATGCCTGCGATTATAGGTCGTCCTGGCGGAAAGGCAGAGTTCTTGTGTACCTTAGGTAAAGTATAGAGGCAGGGATAAGTTGGTCTATAAACTTTGAGATAAAGATGTTCATCTTCATTGAGTAGTCCCCCTGTGTGCCAAGTTTCTAAGAGTCTATTGATTTTAAATGTTAGCGGCCCTATTGGGTTCCCATCAAGTCTTTCATAGCAAGTTATGTCACCTAATTGGGATAGAATCTCTTGGTCGTAGTCTTGTTTGTTCATAACTACTATATTCCCTCCCTTGTCAGCCTCTTTAATTATTATTTCATCATCCATCAAGAGTTGTTTAATGGCATCCCGTTCACCTCTGTCTAGATTGTCACCTCTCCTTTGTCTTTTTTTACGTCTTTTCGCGTCAATTTTGTCTAGGTCTTTCAATACTATTGTGTGAAATGTGTCGATAGCATTCTCCCCAGTCAGAGTGGGTGCCCACCTAGATTTGGTCTTAAGTCCACTGGCCACACTATAGTCTGTATCAATGTTGAGTTCACTCAACAGATTCCCCAAATCCGAAGATGTTTGATCTTCATCAGTGATCGACAATAATAGTTGTGTGTCTCGCATATCTTGAATACTTTGTATATCTGAAATTAAGCACACCGGTATGTTTTTATTACCTTCGTTTATTCCTGGGTTGTTCACAAAGAATTTCCTAAGTTTCAAACCCCTTATGAATTTAAACAAATCAATTTTTGTTTTACAGATATCACCCTCCTCCACCGGACAAAAACCAAGCCCTTTTTTCAACACTGAATTCATCTCTTTAGTTAATGTTCTAGATGATAGATTCATTACTGCTACCTCATTGTCATCTATATTTTCTAAATTTTCTTGTCCCCAGATCTTAGGTTGTAACCTACTCGTGCCTGACCTTTTTCCTCTCCTGGTTTTATTGTAGTGTCTCCCCGTTGTGGTTGCATTCTGTTCCCTTTCTTTATCACCCGTAGCTCTCGTAAAAAAGCGGAGTCTCCCTGTCTGTGGTTCCCCACTGTGCTATCTGCTTCACTATCACTAGTGAGTGGAGCATTAAGAGATGTGGAGCTCGAGGAAATCGAAATGGTCTGGGAGTTAGCCCTGGCCATCCCTGTTTTCTCATTGCGTGTCACTTGATCATATTTCCTAGCAAAAGTAAAAATCCTTCCATCTCTATAGTCAATCTCATCTCTACGTAACTTTCTCGTTTTTCTTTGTTTGATGTCATCCTGATGTTTATCTAGGACATCCTTTAGGATAGCATAATTCTTGTTCGTAGCTTCTTCAAGACCTAAGTCCTTAATTTCCCTCTCTATGGTATCAATCTCAGTTTGGAGTTTGGCCACTTTTCGCTCAGCATTTTCAATTAGAATGCCCATGAGTGTCTTTGAGTTATGTACAAGTGCCTCCTCCCATTGTTTTAGATGATCTTCGTCCAAGTCATCGTACGTGGGGAATATTTGGGCTCTTAAACCCCTGGGTATCCTGTCTAGTCTTAAATATTGTCTCAGGGTGACCCCATCCCACCATTTAGAATTTTCGTTTTTCTTTAGCCTTTCTAATTTGATGAACTTGTCCCTGAGACCCTCCTTACGGGATGCGGTCCCACTAGTTGTGGATATGGCTGATAAGTTCCCTTTTGCTAAATTTGAAAAAAGCTCTTCGGCTACTCTGTCTCTATCCATAATTGTTGAAACCGTACTCGGTGTACTGCGCTGGGGCTGCCTCCTCACTATAACCAAATAGTACTAAGGAACTTCGGGGCGTTTTCTAAGTGTGGACCTGGCGCCTCCCAATTATACGCAATTCTTTCTGAGAGTTATCAGTGCGGTGCAGAGGTGAGGGAGACTAACACCCTAAACCCTCAATCGGGGACCCAAGACGAGGTCCACTGTAAACACAATGTAATCCTGTGCACACGCTATGTGTTAAGTACGTTATGGCGTAATTCCACCAACTTAGTTACATATCATACATGTAGAAAAGTATTTTGTTCTTGCAATCACGACAAATTTGTAAAGTATTCTTTCTTTCTTTATTCCGTAAGATAGCCCAGCCAACACGTGTTTCGTCATGGGAGATTTCCCAACTGACTTCTTCAGGGCTACAAGATAAAAAATATATATATGTACATTTGGGATCAGCCGATCCACCACTCCATTAAAAGTAAGCATAAGTTATGTGAAACTGTTCACCCGGTGACTTATTAATATATATATTTGCCTCGTATACAATCACATTAGTGAGTTACTAATGCGGGTCATAGAATTGTGAATAATCACAAGCTTATACCACTTATTCCCAGTCAACGCAATCTAGATATTATATAGTGTATCAGAACAACAATGTGTCTGTGAATCTTATAGGGTTATTTTATAATAAAATATCTCCCCTACGTTCATGAACTTATTTGCCAGTGTTCGGTG
Source organism: Calotriton arnoldi (assembly GCA_963921515.1). Classification (NCBI taxonomy): domain Eukaryota; kingdom Metazoa; phylum Chordata; class Amphibia; order Caudata; family Salamandridae; genus Calotriton; species Calotriton arnoldi. Next base: position 714,305 of record CAWUFW010006582.1, on the reverse strand, counting down.
ATAAAACGGGGAACTATATAGAATTGGCGGGAATTGTGAACTCGAAGATATAGGACCTAAAATGCCCTATCTTCAATTTATATTAGCCGAGGTGAGACATTCATGTATATATTGTATTTAATGTTTATTGCACCACTAAAAGTGATCCGACTTAAGGAATAATCCCCTACCTGTAGAGCAGGTAGATGTAATATATCCAGTTCTGAAAAGATACGAAATCAAGAGCGAATACTTATGTTAGTATTGCGTTATCCCAATTAACGGTCGAAACTAAGTAAACTATTAAAATGAGAGGGCGGTGAAGCTTACTCACCTCCCCGCCGGTTTTACTTCCGTCCCGGCTGTAATATGCTTGACCCCCGGATCCAAGGTTTCGGTGTAAGTGGGTAGCTTCGTTCCTAGATTGGTAGATCAGGTGGTATGAGAGGCATACCAAACTATTGACAAATGTAGCCCCGTCCCTGTTCAGGCACGCTCTCTTACCTTAATGTTCCATGGTAAAAGTCCTCATATTGTAGCTGGTGAGGTCCTAGCAAGTGAGTGCCCCAATGATGTAAGGGGGGTTTTTAATCTGAAAATAACGTGAGTGCATTAGTCTACTTACACAAGGCTATGTGTATCTGCTGATAGAGACCCTCCCGCGAGAGAGATTCTTACCTAGAAGCGAGTACGCTTCACGTTACTGTCTTCTCCGTGTGTAATCAAATGGACCGGAAGTGACGAGTCTCTTGAGCTGGGTTCCTTAAGTCTACTGACCCGAGAGTGAAAAAAACAACTAGAGCGCGTACTTCTTTGCGTGTACGTCACCATAGAAACCCCGGAAGTAGATTCTGGTATTCAAGTATGCAGACGTGACTCGAATGTTCGAGCCCATTACACTAGATGTGATATTCTACCCTGTATTCAAACTGAAGTATTCAGCCTAACGTGGTAGCAGCAAATAGCGTTACTCTGGTTATTACTGAGTAAAGTATAGCCGGATGTATAGGTCGTGTACTTATCCGTTTCTTCTATATCCATGAATGTCATCTCAGTATGGGGAAATACGTGTGTAAATACAAAACAATATTTGAGTAGAGAGGTACTAGGGGAAATAAAATACGTATATTGACCACGACCTAGTGGTCCAAAGCATAAATGCTATACAATATATACCAATGTTATTACACATATCTGTGTGTTCCATCCGTATTTGTGAACATATATTTTATAGCTAAATTCCGTACCTTTGTGTTATACATATTGCTTGTTTTTACATTGCAAGTTTCATCTGTTACATACCAAAATTGTTAGCGATCAATAGCCTAAAATTGCTATATTACATGTTTAGCGTTAAAAACAACATATAAAGAGGATTACAGTAATATTGAAGTACGCTAAGAGATGCACACATATCTTGTTAGCAGTCCGTTATGGCATCTATGTTGGGTCAGTTGCCCAAAAAATACTGCATTTCGTGATCAGTGTTTAAACCGTCTTCCACTGCCCTAATGCGCATAATCCAAGTTGCCTCGGAGCGACGCAACATTAACTCCCGGTTTCCCCCTATATTGGTAGGAGGGACATGATCAATTCCAAAAAAGGAAAACTGTTTGTATGTTCCCTGTGCGCCACATATATTGGTATGTATAGCCACTGGGTATCTCTCATCTCCTTGTTTCAGTGCTCTGGCATGTTCACTAATCCTCTCTTTGAGTGTCCTAATAGTACTTCCCACATACATACGATTACATTTACAGACAATTATATACACCACAAATTTAGTTGTGCAATTGATGCTGTGTCTTATCGTGTAAGTGCGTCCATCATGTCCTCTGAATTCTTTTTTCTTATCCTCGGCCCATTTGCAGACCCCACAGCATCCACATTTGTGGAAGCCTACTGAGAAGTCTGTCAACCAATTAGACTTAATCCTACTCCCCGGGGAACTGGGACTTAAAATGTTTCTGAGCGTCTTGTTCCTTCTGTAAGAAGTCAAAGGATGTCCGGTAACAAAATCATCTAATGTTCTGTCTGCTCTAAGGATTCCCCAATGTTTACTCATTATTTTCAACAGTGATTTTGATGTATCATTGAAATTCGTTATCAGTCTGACCGGTTGTTTTATATTTGTAGGCTTGTTTTTGTCTTTAAGTGTATCTCTTCTCGGTGTGTTCATAATTCTATGTTCAGCTTTCCTAAGGGTCAGTTCGTTGTAACCCCTCTTCTTGAATCTACCCTTCATTTCTTTGAGACATGACACAAATTCTCCTTCCTCGCTGCAGTTCCTCCTTGCTCTTGTGAATTCCCCAAAAGGTATGGCTCGGACCTGGTGTAAAGGGTGCGCACTCTCCGCATGTAAGAGTGAGTTGCAGGCCGTGGGCTTACGATACAGTCTGCTCTGTAAGGTGTTATTACTGACATATAACTCAACGTCTAGAAATTCTATTCGTGTTTTACTGTATTTGGAGGTGAATTTGATGCCCATACAGTTAGAGTTAAGGTGTTGGCAAAACTCTTTCAGCTTCAATTCTGTGCCTGACCATAGTAAAAGGCAGTCATCGATGTATCTGCCCCAGTAAATAATATGTCCATTCCATTCACTGCCCCTTTCACTCCATATCCATGTCTCTTCCAAACGTCCCATAAAAAGATTAGCAAAGGACGGAGAAAATTTAGAGCCCATGGCCACACCCTGCTTCTGCCTGTACCATGTATTGTTAAAAATGAACACATTATTGTCTACAATTAGATCCATCATTGTTAATAACATCTCAGTGTGCTTCCATAGGGATGCAGGTCTTCTTTCCAGTAGGTTTTTGATGGCACTGTGTCCTAGATCAGGTTGTATACTGGTGTACAGTGCCACCACATCTAACGTTACTAAGAACATGTGATCCTCCCAGGTCACATCTGATAGAATACTCAGGATATGTTTTGTATCCCTTATGTGTGAGGGGAGGTTCTGTACTATAGGTTGCAGGAATAGGTCTATGTATTCCGATAATCTTTCAGTCGGTCCCCCGATGCCTGCGATTATAGGTCGTCCTGGCGGAAAGGCAGAGTTCTTGTGTACCTTAGGTAAAGTATAGAGGCAGGGATAAGTTGGTCTATAAACTTTGAGATAAAGATGTTCATCTTCATTGAGTAGTCCCCCTGTGTGCCAAGTTTCTAAGAGTCTATTGATTTTAAATGTTAGCGGCCCTATTGGGTTCCCATCAAGTCTTTCATAGCAAGTTATGTCACCTAATTGGGATAGAATCTCTTGGTCGTAGTCTTGTTTGTTCATAACTACTATATTCCCTCCCTTGTCAGCCTCTTTAATTATTATTTCATCATCCATCAAGAGTTGTTTAATGGCATCCCGTTCACCTCTGTCTAGATTGTCACCTCTCCTTTGTCTTTTTTTACGTCTTTTCGCGTCAATTTTGTCTAGGTCTTTCAATACTATTGTGTGAAATGTGTCGATAGCATTCTCCCCAGTCAGAGTGGGTGCCCACCTAGATTTGGTCTTAAGTCCACTGGCCACACTATAGTCTGTATCAACGTTGAGTTCACTCAACAGATTCCCCAAATCCGAAGATGTTTGATCTTCATCAGTGATCGACAATAATAGTTGTGTGTCTCGCATATCTTGAATACTTTGTATATCTGAAATTAAGCACACCGGTATGTTTTTATTACCTTCGTTTATTCCTGGGTTGTTCACAAAGAATTTCCTAAGTTTCAAACCCCTTATGAATTTAAACAAATCAATTTTTGTTTTACAGATATCACCCTCCTCCACCGGACAAAAACCAAGCCCTTTTTTCAACACTGAATTCATCTCTTTAGTTAATGTTCTAGATGATAGATTCATTACTGCTACCTCATTGTCATCTATATTTTCTAAATTTTCTTGTCCCCAGATCTTAGGTTGTAACCTACTCGTGCCTGACCTTTTTCCTCTCCTGGTTTTATTGTAGTGTCTCCCCGTTGTGGTTGCATTCTGTTCCCTTTCTTTATCACCCGTAGCTCTCGTAAAAAAGCGGAGTCTCCCTGTCTGTGGTTCCCCACTGTGCTATCTGCTTCACTATCACTAGTGAGTGGAGCATTAAGAGATGTGGAGCTCGAGGAAATCGAAATGGTCTGGGAGTTAGCCCTGGCCATCCCTGTTTTCTCATTGCGTGTCACTTGATCATATTTCCTAGCAAAAGTAAAAATCCTTCCATCTCTATAGTCAATCTCATCTCTACGTAACTTTCTCGTTTTTCTTTGTTTGATGTCATCCTGATGTTTATCTAGGACATCCTTTAGGATAGCATAATTCTTGTTCGTAGCTTCTTCAAGACCTAAGTCCTTAATTTCCCTCTCTATGGTATCAATCTCAGTTTGGAGTTTGGCCACTTTTCGCTCAGCATTTTCAATTAGAATGCCCATGAGTGTCTTTGAGTTATGTACAAGTGCCTCCTCCCATTGTTTTAGATGATCTTCGTCCAAGTCATCGTACGTGGGGAATATTTGGGCTCTTAAACCCCTGGGTATCCTGTCTAGTCTTAAATATTGTCTCAGGGTGACCCCATCCCACCATTTAGAATTTTCGTTTTTCTTTAGCCTTTCTAATTTGATGAACTTGTCCCTGAGACCCTCCTTACGGGATGCGGTCCCACTAGTTGTGGATATGGCTGATAAGTTCCCTTTTGCTAAATTTGAAAAAAGCTCTTCGGCTACTCTGTCTCTATCCATAATTGTTGAAACCGTACTCGGTGTACTGCGCTGGGGCTGCCTCCTCACTATAACCAAATAGTACTAAGGAACTTCGGGGCGTTTTCTAAGTGTGGACCTGGCGCCTCCCAATTATACGCAATTCTTTCTGAGAGTTATCAGTGCGGTGCAGAGGTGAGGGAGACTAACACCCTAAACCCTCAATCGGGGACCCAAGACGAGGTCCACTGTAAACACAATGTAATCCTGTGCACACGCTATGTGTTAAGTACGTTATGGCGTAATTCCACCAACTTAGTTACATATCATACATGTAGAAAAGTATTTTGTTCTTGCAATCACGACAAATTTGTAAAGTATTCTTTCTTTCTTTATTCCGTAAGATAGCCCAGCCAACACGTGTTTCGTCATGGGAGATTTCCCAACTGACTTCTTCAGGGCTACAAGATAAAAAATATATATATGTACATTTGGGATCAGCCGATCCACCACTCCATTAAAAGTAAGCATAAGTTATGTGAAACTGTTCACCCGGTGACTTATTAATATATATATTTGCCTCGTATACAATCACATTAGTGAGTTACTAATGCGGGTCATAGAATTGTGAATAATCACAAGCTTATACCACTTATTCCCAGTCAACGCAATCTAGATATTATATAGTGTATCAGAACAACAATGTGTCTGTGAATCTTATAGGGTTATTTTATAATAAAATATCTCCCCTACGTTCATGAACTTATTTGCCAGTGTTCGGTGATAAAACGGGGAACTATATAGAATTGGCGGGAATTGTGAACTCGAAGATATAGGACCTAAAATGCCCTATCTTCAATTTATATTAGCCGAGGTGAGACATTCATGTATATATTGTATTTAATGTTTATTGCACCACTAAAAGTGATCCGACTTAAGGAATAATCCCCTACCTGTAGAGCAGGTAGATGTAATATATCCAGTTCTGAAAAGATACGAAATCAAGAGCGAATACTTATGTTAGTATTGCGTTATCCCAATTAACGGTCGAAACTAAGTAAACTATTAAAATGAGAGGGCGGTGAAGCTTACTCACCTCCCCGCCGGTTTTACTTCCGTCCCGGCTGTAATATGCTTGACCCCCGGATCCAAGGTTTCGGTGTAAGTGGGTAGCTTCGTTCCTAGATTGGTAGATCAGGTGGTATGAGAGGCATACCAAACTATTGACAAATGTAGCCCCGTCCCTGTTCAGGCACGCTCTCTTACCTTAATGTTCCATGGTAAAAGTCCTCATATTGTAGCTGGTGAGGTCCTAGCAAGTGAGTGCCCCAATGATGTAAGGGGGGTTTTTAATCTGAAAATAACGTGAGTGCATTAGTCTACTTACACAAGGCTATGTGTATCTGCTGATAGAGACCCTCCCGCGAGAGAGATTCTTACCTAGAAGCGAGTACGCTTCACGTTACTGTCTTCTCCGTGTGTAATCAAATGGACCGGAAGTGACGAGTCTCTTGAGCTGGGTTCCTTAAGTCTACTGACCCGAGAGTGAAAAAAACAACTAGAGCGCGTACTTCTTTGCGTGTACGTCACCATAGAAACCCCGGAAGTAGATTCTGGTATTCAAGTATGCAGACGTGACTCGAATGTTCGAGCCCATTACACTAGATGTGATATTCTACCCTGTATTCAAACTGAAGTATTCAGCCTAACGTGGTAGCAGCAAATAGCGTTACTCTGGTTATTACTGAGTAAAGTATAGCCGGATGTATAGGTCGTGTACTTATCCGTTTCTTCTATATCCATGAATGTCATCTCAGTATGGGGAAATACGTGTGTAAATACAAAACAATATTTGAGTAGAGAGGTACTAGGGGAAATAAAATACGTATATTGACCACGACCTAGTGGTCCAAAGCATAAATGCTATACAATATATACCAATGTTATTACACATATCTGTGTGTTCCATCCGTATTTGTGAACATATATTTTATAGCTAAATTCCGTACCTTTGTGTTATACATATTGCTTGTTTTTACATTGCAAGTTTCATCTGTTACATACCAAAATTGTTAGCGATCAATAGCCTAAAATTGCTATATTACATGTTTAGCGTTAAAAACAACATATAAAGAGGATTACAGTAATATTGAAGTACGCTAAGAGATGCACACATATCTTGTTAGCAGTCCGTTATGGCATCTATGTTGGGTCAGTTGCCCAAAAAATACTGCATTTCGTGATCAGTGTTTAAACCGTCTTCCACTGCCCTAATGCGCATAATCCAAGTTGCCTCGGAGCGACGCAACATTAACTCCCGGTTTCCCCCTATATTGGTAGGAGGGACATGATCAATTCCAAAAAAGGAAAACTGTTTGTATGTTCCCTGTGCGCCACATATATTGGTATGTATAGCCACTGGGTATCTCTCATCTCCTTGTTTCAGTGCTCTGGCATGTTCACTAATCCTCTCTTTGAGTGTCCTAATAGTACTTCCCACATACATACGATTACATTTACAGACAATTATATACACCACAAATTTAGTTGTGCAATTGATGCTGTGTCTTATCGTGTAAGTGCGTCCATCATGTCCTCTGAATTCTTTTTTCTTATCCTCGGCCCATTTGCAGACCCCACAGCATCCACATTTGTGGAAGCCTACTGAGAAGTCTGTCAACCAATTAGACTTAATCCTACTCCCCGGGGAACTGGGACTTAAAATGTTTCTGAGCGTCTTGTTCCTTCTGTAAGAAGTCAAAGGATGTCCGGTAACAAAATCATCTAATGTTCTGTCTGCTCTAAGGATTCCCCAATGTTTACTCATTATTTTCAACAGTGATTTTGATGTATCATTGAAATTCGTTATCAGTCTGACCGGTTGTTTTATATTTGTAGGCTTGTTTTTGTCTTTAAGTGTATCTCTTCTCGGTGTGTTCATAATTCTATGTTCAGCTTTCCTAAGGGTCAGTTCGTTGTAACCCCTCTTCTTGAATCTACCCTTCATTTCTTTGAGACATGACACAAATTCTCCTTCCTCGCTGCAGTTCCTCCTTGCTCTTGTGAATTCCCCAAAAGGTATGGCTCGGACCTGGTGTAAAGGGTGCGCACTCTCCGCATGTAAGAGTGAGTTGCAGGCCGTGGGCTTACGATACAGTCTGCTCTGTAAGGTGTTATTACTGACATATAACTCAACGTCTAGAAATTCTATTCGTGTTTTACTGTATTTGGAGGTGAATTTGATGCCCATACAGTTAGAGTTAAGGTGTTGGCAAAACTCTTTCAGCTTCAATTCTGTGCCTGACCATAGTAAAAGGCAGTCATCGATGTATCTGCCCCAGTAAATAATATGTCCATTCCATTCACTGCCCCTTTCACTCCATATCCATGTCTCTTCCAAACGTCCCATAAAAAGATTAGCAAAGGACGGAGAAAATTTAGAGCCCATGGCCACACCCTGCTTCTGCCTGTACCATGTATTGTTAAAAATGAACACATTATTGTCTACAATTAGATCCATCATTGTTAATAACATCTCAGTGTGCTTCCATAGGGATGCAGGTCTTCTTTCCAGTAGGTTTTTGATGGCACTGTGTCCTAGATCAGGTTGTATACTGGTGTACAGTGCCACCACATCTAACGTTACTAAGAACATGTGATCCTCCCAGGTCACATCTGATAGAATACTCAGGATATGTTTTGTATCCCTTATGTGTGAGGGGAGGTTCTGTACTATAGGTTGCAGGAATAGGTCTATGTATTCCGATAATCTTTCAGTCGGTCCCCCGATGCCTGCGATTATAGGTCGTCCTGGCGGAAAGGCAGAGTTCTTGTGTACCTTAGGTAAAGTATAGAGGCAGGGATAAGTTGGTCTATAAACTTTGAGATAAAGATGTTCATCTTCATTGAGTAGTCCCCCTGTGTGCCAAGTTTCTAAGAGTCTATTGATTTTAAATGTTAGCGGCCCTATTGGGTTCCCATCAAGTCTTTCATAGCAAGTTATGTCACCTAATTGGGATAGAATCTCTTGGTCGTAGTCTTGTTTGTTCATAACTACTATATTCCCTCCCTTGTCAGCCTCTTTAATTATTATTTCATCATCCATCAAGAGTTGTTTAATGGCATCCCGTTCACCTCTGTCTAGATTGTCACCTCTCCTTTGTCTTTTTTTACGTCTTTTCGCGTCAATTTTGTCTAGGTCTTTCAATACTATTGTGTGAAATGTGTCGATAGCATTCTCCCCAGTCAGAGTGGGTGCCCACCTAGATTTGGTCTTAAGTCCACTGGCCACACTATAGTCTGTATCAATGTTGAGTTCACTCAACAGATTCCCCAAATCCGAAGATGTTTGATCTTCATCAGTGATCGACAATAATAGTTGTGTGTCTCGCATATCTTGAATACTTTGTATATCTGAAATTAAGCACACCGGTATGTTTTTATTACCTTCGTTTATTCCTGGGTTGTTCACAAAGAATTTCCTAAGTTTCAAACCCCTTATGAATTTAAACAAATCAATTTTTGTTTTACAGATATCACCCTCCTCCACCGGACAAAAACCAAGCCCTTTTTTCAACACTGAATTCATCTCTTTAGTTAATGTTCTAGATGATAGATTCATTACTGCTACCTCATTGTCATCTATATTTTCTAAATTTTCTTGTCCCCAGATCTTAGGTTGTAACCTACTCGTGCCTGACCTTTTTCCTCTCCTGGTTTTATTGTAGTGTCTCCCCGTTGTGGTTGCATTCTGTTCCCTTTCTTTATCACCCGTAGCTCTCGTAAAAAAGCGGAGTCTCCCTGTCTGTGGTTCCCCACTGTGCTATCTGCTTCACTATCACTAGTGAGTGGAGCATTAAGAGATGTGGAGCTCGAGGAAATCGAAATGGTCTGGGAGTTAGCCCTGGCCATCCCTGTTTTCTCATTGCGTGTCACTTGATCATATTTCCTAGCAAAAGTAAAAATCCTTCCATCTCTATAGTCAATCTCATCTCTACGTAACTTTCTCGTTTTTCTTTGTTTGATGTCATCCTGATGTTTATCTAGGACATCCTTTAGGATAGCATAATTCTTGTTCGTAGCTTCTTCAAGACCTAAGTCCTTAATTTCCCTCTCTATGGTATCAATCTCAGTTTGGAGTTTGGCCACTTTTCGCTCAGCATTTTCAATTAGAATGCCCATGAGTGTCTTTGAGTTATGTACAAGTGCCTCCTCCCATTGTTTTAGATGATCTTCGTCCAAGTCATCGTACGTGGGGAATATTTGGGCTCTTAAACCCCTGGGTATCCTGTCTAGTCTTAAATATTGTCTCAGGGTGACCCCATCCCACCATTTAGAATTTTCGTTTTTCTTTAGCCTTTCTAATTTGATGAACTTGTCCCTGAGACCCTCCTTACGGGATGCGGTCCCACTAGTTGTGGATATGGCTGATAAGTTCCCTTTTGCTAAATTTGAAAAAAGCTCTTCGGCTACTCTGTCTCTATCCATAATTGTTGAAACCGTACTCGGTGTACTGCGCTGGGGCTGCCTCCTCACTATAACCAAATAGTACTAAGGAACTTCGGGGCGTTTTCTAAGTGTGGACCTGGCGCCTCCCAATTATACGCAATTCTTTCTGAGAGTTATCAGTGCGGTGCAGAGGTGAGGGAGACTAACACCCTAAACCCTCAATCGGGGACCCAAGACGAGGTCCACTGTAAACACAATGTAATCCTGTGCACACGCTATGTGTTAAGTACGTTATGGCGTAATTCCACCAACTTAGTTACATATCATACATGTAGAAAAGTATTTTGTTCTTGCAATCACGACAAATTTGTAAAGTATTCTTTCTTTCTTTATTCCGTAAGATAGCCCAGCCAACACGTGTTTCGTCATGGGAGATTTCCCAACTGACTTCTTCAGGGCTACAAGATAAAAAATATATATATGTACATTTGGGATCAGCCGATCCACCACTCCATTAAAAGTAAGCATAAGTTATGTGAAACTGTTCACCCGGTGACTTATTAATATATATATTTGCCTCGTATACAATCACATTAGTGAGTTACTAATGCGGGTCATAGAATTGTGAATAATCACAAGCTTATACCACTTATTCCCAGTCAACGCAATCTAGATATTATATAGTGTATCAGAACAACAATGTGTCTGTGAATCTTATAGGGTTATTTTATAATAAAATATCTCCCCTACGTTCATGAACTTATTTGCCAGTGTTCGGTGATAAAACGGGGAACTATATAGAATTGGCGGGAATTGTGAACTCGAAGATATAGGACCTAAAATGCCCTATCTTCAATTTATATTAGCCGAGGTGAGACATTCATGTATATATTGTATTTAATGTTTATTGCACCACTAAAAGTGATCCGACTTAAGGAATAATCCCCTACCTGTAGAGCAGGTAGATGTAATATATCCAGTTCTGAAAAGATACGAAATCAAGAGCGAATACTTATGTTAGTATTGCGTTATCCCAATTAACGGTCGAAACTAAGTAAACTATTAAAATGAGAGGGCGGTGAAGCTTACTCACCTCCCCGCCGGTTTTACTTCCGTCCCGGCTGTAATATGCTTGACCCCCGGATCCAAGGTTTCGGTGTAAGTGGGTAGCTTCGTTCCTAGATTGGTAGATCAGGTGGTATGAGAGGCATACCAAACTATTGACAAATGTAGCCCCGTCCCTGTTCAGGCACGCTCTCTTACCTTAATGTTCCATGGTAAAAGTCCTCATATTGTAGCTGGTGAGGTCCTAGCAAGTGAGTGCCCCAATGATGTAAGGGGGGTTTTTAATCTGAAAATAACGTGAGTGCATTAGTCTACTTACACAAGGCTATGTGTATCTGCTGATAGAGACCCTCCCGCGAGAGAGATTCTTACCTAGAAGCGAGTACGCTTCACGTTACTGTCTTCTCCGTGTGTAATCAAATGGACCGGAAGTGACGAGTCTCTTGAGCTGGGTTCCTTAAGTCTACTGACCCGAGAGTGAAAAAAACAACTAGAGCGCGTACTTCTTTGCGTGTACGTCACCATAGAAACCCCGGAAGTAGATTCTGGTATTCAAGTATGCAGACGTGACTCGAATGTTCGAGCCCATTACACTAGATGTGATATTCTACCCTGTATTCAAACTGAAGTATTCAGCCTAACGTGGTAGCAGCAAATAGCGTTACTCTGGTTATTACTGAGTAAAGTATAGCCGGATGTATAGGTCGTGTACTTATCCGTTTCTTCTATATCCATGAATGTCATCTCAGTATGGGGAAATACGTGTGTAAATACAAAACAATATTTGAGTAGAGAGGTACTAGGGGAAATAAAATACGTATATTGACCACGACCTAGTGGTCCAAAGCATAAATGCTATACAATATATACCAATGTTATTACACATATCTGTGTGTTCCATCCGTATTTGTGAACATATATTTTATAGCTAAATTCCGTACCTTTGTGTTATACATATTGCTTGTTTTTACATTGCAAGTTTCATCTGTTACATACCAAAATTGTTAGCGATCAATAGCCTAAAATTGCTATATTACATGTTTAGCGTTAAAAACAACATATAAAGAGGATTACAGTAATATTGAAGTACGCTAAGAGATGCACACATATCTTGTTAGCAGTCCGTTATGGCATCTATGTTGGGTCAGTTGCCCAAAAAATACTGCATTTCGTGATCAGTGTTTAAACCGTCTTCCACTGCCCTAATGCGCATAATCCAAGTTGCCTCGGAGCGACGCAACATTAACTCCCGGTTTCCCCCTATATTGGTAGGAGGGACATGATCAATTCCAAAAAAGGAAAACTGTTTGTATGTTCCCTGTGCGCCACATATATTGGTATGTATAGCCACTGGGTATCTCTCATCTCCTTGTTTCAGTGCTCTGGCATGTTCACTAATCCTCTCTTTGAGTGTCCTAATAGTACTTCCCACATACATACGATTACATTTACAGACAATTATATACACCACAAATTTAGTTGTGCAATTGATGCTGTGTCTTATCGTGTAAGTGCGTCCATCATGTCCTCTGAATTCTTTTTTCTTATCCTCGGCCCATTTGCAGACCCCACAGCATCCACATTTGTGGAAGCCTACTGAGAAGTCTGTCAACCAATTAGACTTAATCCTACTCCCCGGGGAACTGGGACTTAAAATGTTTCTGAGCGTCTTGTTCCTTCTGTAAGAAGTCAAAGGATGTCCGGTAACAAAATCATCTAATGTTCTGTCTGCTCTAAGGATTCCCCAATGTTTACTCATTATTTTCAACAGTGATTTTGATGTATCATTGAAATTCGTTATCAGTCTGACCGGTTGTTTTATATTTGTAGGCTTGTTTTTGTCTTTAAGTGTATCTCTTCTCGGTGTGTTCATAATTCTATGTTCAGCTTTCCTAAGGGTCAGTTCGTTGTAACCCCTCTTCTTGAATCTACCCTTCATTTCTTTGAGACATGACACAAATTCTCCTTCCTCGCTGCAGTTCCTCCTTGCTCTTGTGAATTCCCCAAAAGGTATGGCTCGGACCTGGTGTAAAGGGTGCGCACTCTCCGCATGTAAGAGTGAGTTGCAGGCCGTGGGCTTACGATACAGTCTGCTCTGTAAGGTGTTATTACTGACATATAACTCAACGTCTAGAAATTCTATTCGTGTTTTACTGTATTTGGAGGTGAATTTGATGCCCATACAGTTAGAGTTAAGGTGTTGGCAAAACTCTTTCAGCTTCAATTCTGTGCCTGACCATAGTAAAAGGCAGTCATCGATGTATCTGCCCCAGTAAATAATATGTCCATTCCATTCACTGCCCCTTTCACTCCATATCCATGTCTCTTCCAAACGTCCCATAAAAAGATTAGCAAAGGACGGAGAAAATTTAGAGCCCATGGCCACACCCTGCTTCTGCCTGTACCATGTATTGTTAAAAATGAACACATTATTGTCTACAATTAGATCCATCATTGTTAATAACATCTCAGTGTGCTTCCATAGGGATGCAGGTCTTCTTTCCAGTAGGTTTTTGATGGCACTGTGTCCTAGATCAGGTTGTATACTGGTGTACAGTGCCACCACATCTAACGTTACTAAGAACATGTGATCCTCCCAGGTCACATCTGATAGAATACTCAGGATATGTTTTGTATCCCTTATGTGTGAGGGGAGGTTCTGTACTATAGGTTGCAGGAATAGGTCTATGTATTCCGATAATCTTTCAGTCGGTCCCCCGATGCCTGCGATTATAGGTCGTCCTGGCGGAAAGGCAGAGTTCTTGTGTACCTTAGGTAAAGTATAGAGGCAGGGATAAGTTGGTCTATAAACTTTGAGATAAAGATGTTCATCTTCATTGAGTAGTCCCCCTGTGTGCCAAGTTTCTAAGAGTCTATTGATTTTAAATGTTAGCGGCCCTATTGGGTTCCCATCAAGTCTTTCATAGCAAGTTATGTCACCTAATTGGGATAGAATCTCTTGGTCGTAGTCTTGTTTGTTCATAACTACTATATTCCCTCCCTTGTCAGCCTCTTTAATTATTATTTCATCATCCATCAAGAGTTGTTTAATGGCATCCCGTTCACCTCTGTCTAGATTGTCACCTCTCCTTTGTCTTTTTTTACGTCTTTTCGCGTCAATTTTGTCTAGGTCTTTCAATACTATTGTGTGAAATGTGTCGATAGCATTCTCCCCAGTCAGAGTGGGTGCCCACCTAGATTTGGTCTTAAGTCCACTGGCCACACTATAGTCTGTATCAATGTTGAGTTCACTCAACAGATTCCCCAAATCCGAAGATGTTTGATCTTCATCAGTGATCGACAATAATAGTTGTGTGTCTCGCATATCTTGAATACTTTGTATATCTGAAATTAAGCACACCGGTATGTTTTTATTACCTTCGTTTATTCCTGGGTTGTTCACAAAGAATTTCCTAAGTTTCAAACCCCTTATGAATTTAAACAAATCAATTTTTGTTTTACAGATATCACCCTCCTCCACCGGACAAAAACCAAGCCCTTTTTTCAACACTGAATTCATCTCTTTAGTTAATGTTCTAGATGATAGATTCATTACTGCTACCTCATTGTCATCTATATTTTCTAAATTTTCTTGTCCCCAGATCTTAGGTTGTAACCTACTCGTGCCTGACCTTTTTCCTCTCCTGGTTTTATTGTAGTGTCTCCCCGTTGTGGTTGCATTCTGTTCCCTTTCTTTATCACCCGTAGCTCTCGTAAAAAAGCGGAGTCTCCCTGTCTGTGGTTCCCCACTGTGCTATCTGCTTCACTATCACTAGTGAGTGGAGCATTAAGAGATGTGGAGCTCGAGGAAATCGAAATGGTCTGGGAGTTAGCCCTGGCCATCCCTGTTTTCTCATTGCGTGTCACTTGATCATATTTCCTAGCAAAAGTAAAAATCCTTCCATCTCTATAGTCAATCTCATCTCTACGTAACTTTCTCGTTTTTCTTTGTTTGATGTCATCCTGATGTTTATCTAGGACATCCTTTAGGATAGCATAATTCTTGTTCGTAGCTTCTTCAAGACCTAAGTCCTTAATTTCCCTCTCTATGGTATCAATCTCAGTTTGGAGTTTGGCCACTTTTCGCTCAGCATTTTCAATTAGAATGCCCATGAGTGTCTTTGAGTTATGTACAAGTGCCTCCTCCCATTGTTTTAGATGATCTTCGTCCAAGTCATCGTACGTGGGGAATATTTGGGCTCTTAAACCCCTGGGTATCCTGTCTAGTCTTAAATATTGTCTCAGGGTGACCCCATCCCACCATTTAGAATTTTCGTTTTTCTTTAGCCTTTCTAATTTGATGAACTTGTCCCTGAGACCCTCCTTACGGGATGCGGTCCCACTAGTTGTGGATATGGCTGATAAGTTCCCTTTTGCTAAATTTGAAAAAAGCTCTTCGGCTACTCTGTCTCTATCCATAATTGTTGAAACCGTACTCGGTGTACTGCGCTGGGGCTGCCTCCTCACTATAACCAAATAGTACTAAGGAACTTCGGGGCGTTTTCTAAGTGTGGACCTGGCGCCTCCCAATTATACGCAATTCTTTCTGAGAGTTATCAGTGCGGTGCAGAGGTGAGGGAGACTAACACCCTAAACCCTCAATCGGGGACCCAAGACGAGGTCCACTGTAAACACAATGTAATCCTGTGCACACGCTATGTGTTAAGTACGTTATGGCGTAATTCCACCAACTTAGTTACATATCATACATGTAGAAAAGTATTTTGTTCTTGCAATCACGACAAATTTGTAAAGTATTCTTTCTTTCTTTATTCCGTAAGATAGCCCAGCCAACACGTGTTTCGTCATGGGAGATTTCCCAACTGACTTCTTCAGGGCTACAAGATAAAAAATATATATATGTACATTTGGGATCAGCCGATCCACCACTCCATTAAAAGTAAGCATAAGTTATGTGAAACTGTTCACCCGGTGACTTATTAATATATATATTTGCCTCGTATACAATCACATTAGTGAGTTACTAATGCGGGTCATAGAATTGTGAATAATCACAAGCTTATACCACTTATTCCCAGTCAACGCAATCTAGATATTATATAGTGTATCAGAACAACAATGTGTCTGTGAATCTTATAGGGTTATTTTATAATAAAATATCTCCCCTACGTTCATGAACTTATTTGCCAGTGTTCGGTGATAAAACGGGGAACTATATAGAATTGGCGGGAATTGTGAACTCGAAGATATAGGACCTAAAATGCCCTATCTTCAATTTATATTAGCCGAGGTGAGACATTCATGTATATATTGTATTTAATGTTTATTGCACCACTAAAAGTGATCCGACTTAAGGAATAATCCCCTACCTGTAGAGCAGGTAGATGTAATATATCCAGTTCTGAAAAGATACGAAATCAAGAGCGAATACTTATGTTAGTATTGCGTTATCCCAATTAACGGTCGAAACTAAGTAAACTATTAAAATGAGAGGGCGGTGAAGCTTACTCACCTCCCCGCCGGTTTTACTTCCGTCCCGGCTGTAATATGCTTGACCCCCGGATCCAAGGTTTCGGTGTAAGTGGGTAGCTTCGTTCCTAGATTGGTAGATCAGGTGGTATGAGAGGCATACCAAACTATTGACAAATGTAGCCCCGTCCCTGTTCAGGCACGCTCTCTTACCTTAATGTTCCATGGTAAAAGTCCTCATATTGTAGCTGGTGAGGTCCTAGCAAGTGAGTGCCCCAATGATGTAAGGGGGGTTTTTAATCTGAAAATAACGTGAGTGCATTAGTCTACTTACACAAGGCTATGTGTATCTGCTGATAGAGACCCTCCCGCGAGAGAGATTCTTACCTAGAAGCGAGTACGCTTCACGTTACTGTCTTCTCCGTGTGTAATCAAATGGACCGGAAGTGACGAGTCTCTTGAGCTGGGTTCCTTAAGTCTACTGACCCGAGAGTGAAAAAAACAACTAGAGCGCGTACTTCTTTGCGTGTACGTCACCATAGAAACCCCGGAAGTAGATTCTGGTATTCAAGTATGCAGACGTGACTCGAATGTTCGAGCCCATTACACTAGATGTGATATTCTACCCTGTATTCAAACTGAAGTATTCAGCCTAACGTGGTAGCAGCA
This sequence comes from Calotriton arnoldi, assembly GCA_963921515.1. Taxonomy (NCBI): domain Eukaryota; kingdom Metazoa; phylum Chordata; class Amphibia; order Caudata; family Salamandridae; genus Calotriton; species Calotriton arnoldi. The sequence goes on along the minus strand of CAWUFW010006582.1, from coordinate 697,031 downwards.
AATAGCGTTACTCTGGTTATTACTGAGTAAAGTATAGCCGGATGTATAGGTCGTGTACTTATCCGTTTCTTCTATATCCATGAATGTCATCTCAGTATGGGGAAATACGTGTGTAAATACAAAACAATATTTGAGTAGAGAGGTACTAGGGGAAATAAAATACGTATATTGACCACGACCTAGTGGTCCAAAGCATAAATGCTATACAATATATACCAATGTTATTACACATATCTGTGTGTTCCATCCGTATTTGTGAACATATATTTTATAGCTAAATTCCGTACCTTTGTGTTATACATATTGCTTGTTTTTACATTGCAAGTTTCATCTGTTACATACCAAAATTGTTAGCGATCAATAGCCTAAAATTGCTATATTACATGTTTAGCGTTAAAAACAACATATAAAGAGGATTACAGTAATATTGAAGTACGCTAAGAGATGCACACATATCTTGTTAGCAGTCCGTTATGGCATCTATGTTGGGTCAGTTGCCCAAAAAATACTGCATTTCGTGATCAGTGTTTAAACCGTCTTCCACTGCCCTAATGCGCATAATCCAAGTTGCCTCGGAGCGACGCAACATTAACTCCCGGTTTCCCCCTATATTGGTAGGAGGGACATGATCAATTCCAAAAAAGGAAAACTGTTTGTATGTTCCCTGTGCGCCACATATATTGGTATGTATAGCCACTGGGTATCTCTCATCTCCTTGTTTCAGTGCTCTGGCATGTTCACTAATCCTCTCTTTGAGTGTCCTAATAGTACTTCCCACATACATACGATTACATTTACAGACAATTATATACACCACAAATTTAGTTGTGCAATTGATGCTGTGTCTTATCGTGTAAGTGCGTCCATCATGTCCTCTGAATTCTTTTTTCTTATCCTCGGCCCATTTGCAGACCCCACAGCATCCACATTTGTGGAAGCCTACTGAGAAGTCTGTCAACCAATTAGACTTAATCCTACTCCCCGGGGAACTGGGACTTAAAATGTTTCTGAGCGTCTTGTTCCTTCTGTAAGAAGTCAAAGGATGTCCGGTAACAAAATCATCTAATGTTCTGTCTGCTCTAAGGATTCCCCAATGTTTACTCATTATTTTCAACAGTGATTTTGATGTATCATTGAAATTCGTTATCAGTCTGACCGGTTGTTTTATATTTGTAGGCTTGTTTTTGTCTTTAAGTGTATCTCTTCTCGGTGTGTTCATAATTCTATGTTCAGCTTTCCTAAGGGTCAGTTCGTTGTAACCCCTCTTCTTGAATCTACCCTTCATTTCTTTGAGACATGACACAAATTCTCCTTCCTCGCTGCAGTTCCTCCTTGCTCTTGTGAATTCCCCAAAAGGTATGGCTCGGACCTGGTGTAAAGGGTGCGCACTCTCCGCATGTAAGAGTGAGTTGCAGGCCGTGGGCTTACGATACAGTCTGCTCTGTAAGGTGTTATTACTGACATATAACTCAACGTCTAGAAATTCTATTCGTGTTTTACTGTATTTGGAGGTGAATTTGATGCCCATACAGTTAGAGTTAAGGTGTTGGCAAAACTCTTTCAGCTTCAATTCTGTGCCTGACCATAGTAAAAGGCAGTCATCGATGTATCTGCCCCAGTAAATAATATGTCCATTCCATTCACTGCCCCTTTCACTCCATATCCATGTCTCTTCCAAACGTCCCATAAAAAGATTAGCAAAGGACGGAGAAAATTTAGAGCCCATGGCCACACCCTGCTTCTGCCTGTACCATGTATTGTTAAAAATGAACACATTATTGTCTACAATTAGATCCATCATTGTTAATAACATCTCAGTGTGCTTCCATAGGGATGCAGGTCTTCTTTCCAGTAGGTTTTTGATGGCACTGTGTCCTAGATCAGGTTGTATACTGGTGTACAGTGCCACCACATCTAACGTTACTAAGAACATGTGATCCTCCCAGGTCACATCTGATAGAATACTCAGGATATGTTTTGTATCCCTTATGTGTGAGGGGAGGTTCTGTACTATAGGTTGCAGGAATAGGTCTATGTATTCCGATAATCTTTCAGTCGGTCCCCCGATGCCTGCGATTATAGGTCGTCCTGGCGGAAAGGCAGAGTTCTTGTGTACCTTAGGTAAAGTATAGAGGCAGGGATAAGTTGGTCTATAAACTTTGAGATAAAGATGTTCATCTTCATTGAGTAGTCCCCCTGTGTGCCAAGTTTCTAAGAGTCTATTGATTTTAAATGTTAGCGGCCCTATTGGGTTCCCATCAAGTCTTTCATAGCAAGTTATGTCACCTAATTGGGATAGAATCTCTTGGTCGTAGTCTTGTTTGTTCATAACTACTATATTCCCTCCCTTGTCAGCCTCTTTAATTATTATTTCATCATCCATCAAGAGTTGTTTAATGGCATCCCGTTCACCTCTGTCTAGATTGTCACCTCTCCTTTGTCTTTTTTTACGTCTTTTCGCGTCAATTTTGTCTAGGTCTTTCAATACTATTGTGTGAAATGTGTCGATAGCATTCTCCCCAGTCAGAGTGGGTGCCCACCTAGATTTGGTCTTAAGTCCACTGGCCACACTATAGTCTGTATCAATGTTGAGTTCACTCAACAGATTCCCCAAATCCGAAGATGTTTGATCTTCATCAGTGATCGACAATAATAGTTGTGTGTCTCGCATATCTTGAATACTTTGTATATCTGAAATTAAGCACACCGGTATGTTTTTATTACCTTCGTTTATTCCTGGGTTGTTCACAAAGAATTTCCTAAGTTTCAAACCCCTTATGAATTTAAACAAATCAATTTTTGTTTTACAGATATCACCCTCCTCCACCGGACAAAAACCAAGCCCTTTTTTCAACACTGAATTCATCTCTTTAGTTAATGTTCTAGATGATAGATTCATTACTGCTACCTCATTGTCATCTATATTTTCTAAATTTTCTTGTCCCCAGATCTTAGGTTGTAACCTACTCGTGCCTGACCTTTTTCCTCTCCTGGTTTTATTGTAGTGTCTCCCCGTTGTGGTTGCATTCTGTTCCCTTTCTTTATCACCCGTAGCTCTCGTAAAAAAGCGGAGTCTCCCTGTCTGTGGTTCCCCACTGTGCTATCTGCTTCACTATCACTAGTGAGTGGAGCATTAAGAGATGTGGAGCTCGAGGAAATCGAAATGGTCTGGGAGTTAGCCCTGGCCATCCCTGTTTTCTCATTGCGTGTCACTTGATCATATTTCCTAGCAAAAGTAAAAATCCTTCCATCTCTATAGTCAATCTCATCTCTACGTAACTTTCTCGTTTTTCTTTGTTTGATGTCATCCTGATGTTTATCTAGGACATCCTTTAGGATAGCATAATTCTTGTTCGTAGCTTCTTCAAGACCTAAGTCCTTAATTTCCCTCTCTATGGTATCAATCTCAGTTTGGAGTTTGGCCACTTTTCGCTCAGCATTTTCAATTAGAATGCCCATGAGTGTCTTTGAGTTATGTACAAGTGCCTCCTCCCATTGTTTTAGATGATCTTCGTCCAAGTCATCGTACGTGGGGAATATTTGGGCTCTTAAACCCCTGGGTATCCTGTCTAGTCTTAAATATTGTCTCAGGGTGACCCCATCCCACCATTTAGAATTTTCGTTTTTCTTTAGCCTTTCTAATTTGATGAACTTGTCCCTGAGACCCTCCTTACGGGATGCGGTCCCACTAGTTGTGGATATGGCTGATAAGTTCCCTTTTGCTAAATTTGAAAAAAGCTCTTCGGCTACTCTGTCTCTATCCATAATTGTTGAAACCGTACTCGGTGTACTGCGCTGGGGCTGCCTCCTCACTATAACCAAATAGTACTAAGGAACTTCGGGGCGTTTTCTAAGTGTGGACCTGGCGCCTCCCAATTATACGCAATTCTTTCTGAGAGTTATCAGTGCGGTGCAGAGGTGAGGGAGACTAACACCCTAAACCCTCAATCGGGGACCCAAGACGAGGTCCACTGTAAACACAATGTAATCCTGTGCACACGCTATGTGTTAAGTACGTTATGGCGTAATTCCACCAACTTAGTTACATATCATACATGTAGAAAAGTATTTTGTTCTTGCAATCACGACAAATTTGTAAAGTATTCTTTCTTTCTTTATTCCGTAAGATAGCCCAGCCAACACGTGTTTCGTCATGGGAGATTTCCCAACTGACTTCTTCAGGGCTACAAGATAAAAAATATATATATGTACATTTGGGATCAGCCGATCCACCACTCCATTAAAAGTAAGCATAAGTTATGTGAAACTGTTCACCCGGTGACTTATTAATATATATATTTGCCTCGTATACAATCACATTAGTGAGTTACTAATGCGGGTCATAGAATTGTGAATAATCACAAGCTTATACCACTTATTCCCAGTCAACGCAATCTAGATATTATATAGTGTATCAGAACAACAATGTGTCTGTGAATCTTATAGGGTTATTTTATAATAAAATATCTCCCCTACGTTCATGAACTTATTTGCCAGTGTTCGGTGATAAAACGGGGAACTATATAGAATTGGCGGGAATTGTGAACTCGAAGATATAGGACCTAAAATGCCCTATCTTCAATTTATATTAGCCGAGGTGAGACATTCATGTATATATTGTATTTAATGTTTATTGCACCACTAAAAGTGATCCGACTTAAGGAATAATCCCCTACCTGTAGAGCAGGTAGATGTAATATATCCAGTTCTGAAAAGATACGAAATCAAGAGCGAATACTTATGTTAGTATTGCGTTATCCCAATTAACGGTCGAAACTAAGTAAACTATTAAAATGAGAGGGCGGTGAAGCTTACTCACCTCCCCGCCGGTTTTACTTCCGTCCCGGCTGTAATATGCTTGACCCCCGGATCCAAGGTTTCGGTGTAAGTGGGTAGCTTCGTTCCTAGATTGGTAGATCAGGTGGTATGAGAGGCATACCAAACTATTGACAAATGTAGCCCCGTCCCTGTTCAGGCACGCTCTCTTACCTTAATGTTCCATGGTAAAAGTCCTCATATTGTAGCTGGTGAGGTCCTAGCAAGTGAGTGCCCCAATGATGTAAGGGGGGTTTTTAATCTGAAAATAACGTGAGTGCATTAGTCTACTTACACAAGGCTATGTGTATCTGCTGATAGAGACCCTCCCGCGAGAGAGATTCTTACCTAGAAGCGAGTACGCTTCACGTTACTGTCTTCTCCGTGTGTAATCAAATGGACCGGAAGTGACGAGTCTCTTGAGCTGGGTTCCTTAAGTCTACTGACCCGAGAGTGAAAAAAACAACTAGAGCGCGTACTTCTTTGCGTGTACGTCACCATAGAAACCCCGGAAGTAGATTCTGGTATTCAAGTATGCAGACGTGACTCGAATGTTCGAGCCCATTACACTAGATGTGATATTCTACCCTGTATTCAAACTGAAGTATTCAGCCTAACGTGGTAGCAGCAAATAGCGTTACTCTGGTTATTACTGAGTAAAGTATAGCCGGATGTATAGGTCGTGTACTTATCCGTTTCTTCTATATCCATGAATGTCATCTCAGTATGGGGAAATACGTGTGTAAATACAAAACAATATTTGAGTAGAGAGGTACTAGGGGAAATAAAATACGTATATTGACCACGACCTAGTGGTCCAAAGCATAAATGCTATACAATATATACCAATGTTATTACACATATCTGTGTGTTCCATCCGTATTTGTGAACATATATTTTATAGCTAAATTCCGTACCTTTGTGTTATACATATTGCTTGTTTTTACATTGCAAGTTTCATCTGTTACATACCAAAATTGTTAGCGATCAATAGCCTAAAATTGCTATATTACATGTTTAGCGTTAAAAACAACATATAAAGAGGATTACAGTAATATTGAAGTACGCTAAGAGATGCACACATATCTTGTTAGCAGTCCGTTATGGCATCTATGTTGGGTCAGTTGCCCAAAAAATACTGCATTTCGTGATCAGTGTTTAAACCGTCTTCCACTGCCCTAATGCGCATAATCCAAGTTGCCTCGGAGCGACGCAACATTAACTCCCGGTTTCCCCCTCTATTGGTAGGAGGGACATGATCAATTCCAAAAAAGGAAAACTGTTTGTATGTTCCCTGTGCGCCACATATATTGGTATGTATAGCCACTGGGTATCTCTCATCTCCTTGTTTCAGTGCTCTGGCATGTTCACTAATCCTCTCTTTGAGTGTCCTAATAGTACTTCCCACATACATACGATTACATTTACAGACAATTATATACACCACAAATTTAGTTGTGCAATTGATGCTGTGTCTTATCGTGTAAGTGCGTCCATCATGTCCTCTGAATTCTTTTTTCTTATCCTCGGCCCATTTGCAGACCCCACAGCATCCACATTTGTGGAAGCCTACTGAGAAGTCTGTCAACCAATTAGACTTAATCCTACTCCCCGGGGAACTGGGACTTAAAATGTTTCTGAGCGTCTTGTTCCTTCTGTAAGAAGTCAAAGGACGTCCGGTAACAAAATCATCTAATGTTCTGTCTGCTCTAAGGATTCCCCAATGTTTACTCATTATTTTCAACAGTGATTTTGATGTATCATTGAAATTCGTTATCAGTCTGACCGGTTGTTTTATATTTGTAGGCTTGTTTTTGTCTTTAAGTGTATCTCTTCTCGGTGTGTTCATAATTCTATGTTCAGCTTTCCTAAGGGTCAGTTCGTTGTAACCCCTCTTCTTGAATCTACCCTTCATTTCTTTGAGACATGACACAAATTCTCCTTCCTCGCTGCAGTTCCTCCTAGCTCTTGTGAATTCCCCAAAAGGTATGGCTCGGACCTGGTGTAAAGGGTGCGCACTCTCCGCATGTAAGAGTGAGTTGCAGGCCGTGGGCTTACGATACAGTCTGCTCTGTAAGGTGTTATTACTGACATATAACTCAACGTCTAGAAATTCTATTCGTGTTTTACTGTATTTGGAGGTGAATTTGATGCCCATACAGTTAGAGTTAAGGTGTTGGCAAAACTCTTTCAGCTTCAATTCTGTGCCTGACCATAGTAAAAGGCAGTCATCGATGTATCTGCCCCAGTAAATAATATGTCCATTCCATTCACTGCCCCTTTCACTCCATATCCATGTCTCTTCCAAACGTCCCATAAAAAGATTAGCAAAGGACGGAGAAAATTTAGAGCCCATGGCCACACCCTGCTTCTGCCTGTACCATGTATTGTTAAAAATGAACACATTATTGTCTACAATTAGATCCATCATTGTTAATAACATCTCAGTGTGCTTCCATAGGGATGCAGGTCTTCTTTCCAGTAGGTTTTTGATGGCACTGTGTCCTAGATCAGGTTGTATACTGGTGTACAGTGCCACCACATCTAACGTTACTAAGAACATGTGATCCTCCCAGGTCACATCTGATAGAATACTCAGGATATGTTTTGTATCCCTTATGTGTGAGGGGAGGTTCTGTACTATAGGTTGCAGGAATAGGTCTATGTATTCCGATAATCTTTCAGTCGGTCCCCCGATGCCTGCGATTATAGGTCGTCCTGGCGGAAAGGCAGAGTTCTTGTGTACCTTAGGTAAAGTATAGAGGCAGGGATAAGTTGGTCTATAAACTTTGAGATAAAGATGTTCATCTTCATTGAGTAGTCCCCCTGTGTGCCAAGTTTCTAAGAGTCTATTGATTTTAAATGTTAGCGGCCCTATTGGGTTCCCATCAAGTCTTTCATAGCAAGTTATGTCACCTAATTGGGATAGAATCTCTTGGTCGTAGTCTTGTTTGTTCATAACTACTATATTCCCTCCCTTGTCAGCCTCTTTAATTATTATTTCATCATCCATCAAGAGTTGTTTAATGGCATCCCGTTCACCTCTGTCTAGATTGTCACCTCTCCTTTGTCTTTTTTTACGTCTTTTCGCGTCAATTTTGTCTAGGTCTTTCAATACTATTGTGTGAAATGTGTCGATAGCATTCTCCCCAGTCAGAGTGGGTGCCCACCTAGATTTGGTCTTAAGTCCACTGGCCACACTATAGTCTGTATCAATGTTGAGTTCACTCAACAGATTCCCCAAATCCGAAGATGTTTGATCTTCATCAGTGATCGACAATAATAGTTGTGTGTCTCGCATATCTTGAATACTTTGTATATCTGAAATTAAGCACACCGGTATGTTTTTATTACCTTCGTTTATTCCTGGGTTGTTCACAAAGAATTTCCTAAGTTTCAAACCCCTTATGAATTTAAACAAATCAATTTTTGTTTTACAGATATCACCCTCCTCCACCGGACAAAAACCAAGCCCTTTTTTCAACACTGAATTCATCTCTTTAGTTAATGTTCTAGATGATAGATTCATTACTGCTACCTCATTGTCATCTATATTTTCTAAATTTTCTTGTCCCCAGATCTTAGGTTGTAACCTACTCGTGCCTGACCTTTTTCCTCTCCTGGTTTTATTGTAGTGTCTCCCCGTTGTGGTTGCATTCTGTTCCCTTTCTTTATCACCCGTAGCTCTCGTAAAAAAGCGGAGTCTCCCTGTCTGTGGTTCCCCACTGTGCTATCTGCTTCACTATCACTAGTGAGTGGAGCATTAAGAGATGTGGAGCTCGAGGAAATCGAAATGGTCTGGGAGTTAGCCCTGGCCATCCCTGTTTTCTCATTGCGTGTCACTTGATCATATTTCCTAGCAAAAGTAAAAATCCTTCCATCTCTATAGTCAATCTCATCTCTACGTAACTTTCTCGTTTTTCTTTGTTTGATGTCATCCTGATGTTTATCTAGGACATCCTTTAGGATAGCATAATTCTTGTTCGTAGCTTCTTCAAGACCTAAGTCCTTAATTTCCCTCTCTATGGTATCAATCTCAGTTTGGAGTTTGGCCACTTTTCGCTCAGCATTTTCAATTAGAATGCCCATGAGTGTCTTTGAGTTATGTACAAGTGCCTCCTCCCATTGTTTTAGATGATCTTCGTCCAAGTCATCGTACGTGGGGAATATTTGGGCTCTTAAACCCCTGGGTATCCTGTCTAGTCTTAAATATTGTCTCAGGGTGACCCCATCCCACCATTTAGAATTTTCGTTTTTCTTTAGCCTTTCTAATTTGATGAACTTGTCCCTGAGACCCTCCTTACGGGATGCGGTCCCACTAGTTGTGGATATGGCTGATAAGTTCCCTTTTGCTAAATTTGAAAAAAGCTCTTCGGCTACTCTGTCTCTATCCATAATTGTTGAAACCGTACTCGGTGTACTGCGCTGGGGCTGCCTCCTCACTATAACCAAATAGTACTAAGGAACTTCGGGGCGTTTTCTAAGTGTGGACCTGGCGCCTCCCAATTATACGCAATTCTTTCTGAGAGTTATCAGTGCGGTGCAGAGGTGAGGGAGACTAACACCCTAAACCCTCAATCGGGGACCCAAGACGAGGTCCACTGTAAACACAATGTAATCCTGTGCACACGCTATGTGTTAAGTACGTTATGGCGTAATTCCACCAACTTAGTTACATATCATACATGTAGAAAAGTATTTTGTTCTTGCAATCACGACAAATTTGTAAAGTATTCTTTCTTTCTTTATTCCGTAAGATAGCCCAGCCAACACGTGTTTCGTCATGGGAGATTTCCCAACTGACTTCTTCAGGGCTACAAGATAAAAAATATATATATGTACATTTGGGATCAGCCGATCCACCACTCCATTAAAAGTAAGCATAAGTTATGTGAAACTGTTCACCCGGTGACTTATTAATATATATATTTGCCTCGTATACAATCACATTAGTGAGTTACTAATGCGGGTCATAGAATTGTGAATAATCACAAGCTTATACCACTTATTCCCAGTCAACGCAATCTAGATATTATATAGTGTATCAGAACAACAATGTGTCTGTGAATCTTATAGGGTTATTTTATAATAAAATATCTCCCCTACGTTCATGAACTTATTTGCCAGTGTTCGGTGATAAAACGGGGAACTATATAGAATTGGCGGGAATTGTGAACTCGAAGATATAGGACCTAAAATGCCCTATCTTCAATTTATATTAGCCGAGGTGAGACATTCATGTATATATTGTATTTAATGTTTATTGCACCACTAAAAGTGATCCGACTTAAGGAATAATCCCCTACCTGTAGAGCAGGTAGATGTAATATATCCAGTTCTGAAAAGATACGAAATCAAGAGCGAATACTTATGTTAGTATTGCGTTATCCCAATTAACGGTCGAAACTAAGTAAACTATTAAAATGAGAGGGCGGTGAAGCTTACTCACCTCCCCGCCGGTTTGACTTCCGTCCCGGCTGTAATATGCTTGACCCCCGGATCCAAGGTTTCGGTGTAAGTGGGTAGCTTCGTTCCTAGATTGGTAGATCAGGTGGTATGAGAGGCATACCAAACTATTGACAAATGTAGCCCCGTCCCTGTTCAGGCACGCTCTCTTACCTTAATGTTCCATGGTAAAAGTCCTCATATTGTAGCTGGTGAGGTCCTAGCAAGTGAGTGCCCCAATGATGTAAGGGGGGTTTTTAATCTGAAAATAACGTGAGTGCATTAGTCTACTTACACAAGGCTATGTGTATCTGCTGATAGAGACCCTCCCGCGAGAGAGATTCTTACCTAGAAGCGAGTACGCTTCACGTTACTGTCTTCTCCGTGTGTAATCAAATGGACCGGAAGTGACGAGTCTCTTGAGCTGGGTTCCTTAAGTCTACTGACCCGAGAGTGAAAAAAACAACTAGAGCGCGTACTTCTTTGCGTGTACGTCACCATAGAAACCCCGGAAGTAGATTCTGGTATTCAAGTATGCAGACGTGACTCGAATGTTCGAGCCCATTACACTAGATGTGATATTCTACCCTGTATTCAAACTGAAGTATTCAGCCTAACGTGGTAGCAGCAAATAGCGTTACTCTGGTTATTACTGAGTAAAGTATAGCCGGATGTATAGGTCGTGTACTTATCCGTTTCTTCTATATCCATGAATGTCATCTCAGTATGGGGAAATACGTGTGTAAATACAAAACAATATTTGAGTAGAGAGGTACTAGGGGAAATAAAATACGTATATTGACCACGACCTAGTGGTCCAAAGCATAAATGCTATACAATATATACCAATGTTATTACACATATCTGTGTGTTCCATCCGTATTTGTGAACATATATTTTATAGCTAAATTCCGTACCTTTGTGTTATACATATTGCTTGTTTTTACATTGCAAGTTTCATCTGTTACATACCAAAATTGTTAGCGATCAATAGCCTAAAATTGCTATATTACATGTTTAGCGTTAAAAACAACATATAAAGAGGATTACAGTAATATTGAAGTACGCTAAGAGATGCACACATATCTTGTTAGCAGTCCGTTATGGCATCTATGTTGGGTCAGTTGCCCAAAAAATACTGCATTTCGTGATCAGTGTTTAAACCGTCTTCCACTGCCCTAATGCGCATAATCCAAGTTGCCTCGGAGCGACGCAACATTAACTCCCGGTTTCCCCCTCTATTGGTAGGAGGGACATGATCAATTCCAAAAAAGGAAAACTGTTTGTATGTTCCCTGTGCGCCACATATATTGGTATGTATAGCCACTGGGTATCTCTCATCTCCTTGTTTCAGTGCTCTGGCATGTTCACTAATCCTCTCTTTGAGTGTCCTAATAGTACTTCCCACATACATACGATTACATTTACAGACAATTATATACACCACAAATTTAGTTGTGCAATTGATGCTGTGTCTTATCGTGTAAGTGCGTCCATCATGTCCTCTGAATTCTTTTTTCTTATCCTCGGCCCATTTGCAGACCCCACAGCATCCACATTTGTGGAAGCCTACTGAGAAGTCTGTCAACCAATTAGACTTAATCCTACTCCCCGGGGAACTGGGACTTAAAATGTTTCTGAGCGTCTTGTTCCTTCTGTAAGAAGTCAAAGGACGTCCGGTAACAAAATCATCTAATGTTCTGTCTGCTCTAAGGATTCCCCAATGTTTACTCATTATTTTCAACAGTGATTTTGATGTATCATTGAAATTCGTTATCAGTCTGACCGGTTGTTTTATATTTGTAGGCTTGTTTTTGTCTTTAAGTGTATCTCTTCTCGGTGTGTTCATAATTCTATGTTCAGCTTTCCTAAGGGTCAGTTCGTTGTAACCCCTCTTCTTGAATCTACCCTTCATTTCTTTGAGACATGACACAAATTCTCCTTCCTCGCTGCAGTTCCTCCTAGCTCTTGTGAATTCCCCAAAAGGTATGGCTCGGACCTGGTGTAAAGGGTGCGCACTCTCCGCATGTAAGAGTGAGTTGCAGGCCGTGGGCTTACGATACAGTCTGCTCTGTAAGGTGTTATTACTGACATATAACTCAACGTCTAGAAATTCTATTCGTGTTTTACTGTATTTGGAGGTGAATTTGATGCCCATACAGTTAGAGTTAAGGTGTTGGCAAAACTCTTTCAGCTTCAATTCTGTGCCTGACCATAGTAAAAGGCAGTCATCGATGTATCTGCCCCAGTAAATAATATGTCCATTCCATTCACTGCCCCTTTCACTCCATATCCATGTCTCTTCCAAACGTCCCATAAAAAGATTAGCAAAGGACGGAGAAAATTTAGAGCCCATGGCCACACCCTGCTTCTGCCTGTACCATGTATTGTTAAAAATGAACACATTATTGTCTACAATTAGATCCATCATTGTTAATAACATCTCAGTGTGCTTCCATAGGGATGCAGGTCTTCTTTCCAGTAGGTTTTTGATGGCACTGTGTCCTAGATCAGGTTGTATACTGGTGTACAGTGCCACCACATCTAACGTTACTAAGAACATGTGATCCTCCCAGGTCACATCTGATAGAATACTCAGGATATGTTTTGTATCCCTTATGTGTGAGGGGAGGTTCTGTACTATAGGTTGCAGGAATAGGTCTATGTATTCCGATAATCTTTCAGTCGGTCCCCCGATGCCTGCGATTATAGGTCGTCCTGGCGGAAAGGCAGAGTTCTTGTGTACCTTAGGTAAAGTATAGAGGCAGGGATAAGTTGGTCTATAAACTTTGAGATAAAGATGTTCATCTTCATTGAGTAGTCCCCCTGTGTGCCAAGTTTCTAAGAGTCTATTGATTTTAAATGTTAGCGGCCCTATTGGGTTCCCATCAAGTCTTTCATAGCAAGTTATGTCACCTAATTGGGATAGAATCTCTTGGTCGTAGTCTTGTTTGTTCATAACTACTATATTCCCTCCCTTGTCAGCCTCTTTAATTATTATTTCATCATCCATCAAGAGTTGTTTAATGGCATCCCGTTCACCTCTGTCTAGATTGTCACCTCTCCTTTGTCTTTTTTTACGTCTTTTCGCGTCAATTTTGTCTAGGTCTTTCAATACTATTGTGTGAAATGTGTCGATAGCATTCCCCCCAGTCAGAGTGGGTGTCCACCTAGATTTGGTCTTAAGTCCACTGGCCACACTATAGTCTGTATCAATGTTGAGTTCACTCAACAGATTCCCCAAATCCGAAGATGTTTGATCTTCATCAGTGATCGACAATAATAGTTGTGTGTCTCGCATATCTTGAATACTTTGTATATCTGAAATTAAGCACACCGGTATGTTTTTATTACCTTCGTTTATTCCTGGGTTGTTCACAAAGAATTTCCTAAGTTTCAAACCCCTTATGAATTTAAACAAATCAATTTTTGTTTTACAGATATCACCCTCCTCCACCGGACAAAAACCAAGCCCTTTTTTCAACACTGAATTCATCTCTTTAGTTAATGTTCTAGATGATAGATTCATTACTGCTACCTCATTGTCATCTATATTTTCTAAATTTTCTTGTCCCCAGATCTTAGGTTGTAACCTACTCGTGCCTGACCTTTTTCCTCTCCTGGTTTTATTGTAGTGTCTCCCCGTTGTGGTTGCATTCTGTTCCCTTTCTTTATCACCCGTAGCTCTCGTAAAAAAGCGGAGTCTCCCTGTCTGTGGTTCCCCACTGTGCTATCTGCTTCACTATCACTAGTGAGTGGAGCATTAAGAGATGTGGAGCTCGAGGAAATCGAAATGGTCTGGGAGTTAGCCCTGGCCATCCCTGTTTTCTCATTGCGTGTCACTTGATCATATTTCCTAGCAAAAGTAAAAATCCTTCCATCTCTATAGTCAATCTCATCTCTACGTAACTTTCTCGTTTTTCTTTGTTTGATGTCATCCTGATGTTTATCTAGGACATCCTTTAGGATAGCATAATTCTTGTTCGTAGCTTCTTCAAGACCTAAGTCCTTAATTTCCCTCTCTATGGTATCAATCTCAGTTTGGAGTTTGGCCACTTTTCGCTCAGCATTTTCAATTAGAATGCCCATGAGTGTCTTTGAGTTATGTACAAGTGCCTCCTCCCATTGTTTTAGATGATCTTCGTCCAAGTCATCGTACGTGGGGAATATTTGGGCTCTTAAACCCCTGGGTATCCTGTCTAGTCTTAAATATTGTCTCAGGGTGACCCCATCCCACCATTTAGAATTTTCGTTTTTCTTTAGCCTTTCTAATTTGATGAACTTGTCCCTGAGACCCTCCTTACGGGATGCGGTCCCACTAGTTGTGGATATGGCTGATAAGTTCCCTTTTGCTAAATTTGAAAAAAGCTCTTCGGCTACTCTGTCTCTATCCATAATTGTTGAAACCGTACTCGGTGTACTGCGCTGGGGCTGCCTCCTCACTATAACCAAATAGTACTAAGGAACTTCGGGCGTTTTCTAAGTGTGGACCTGGCGCCTCCCAATTATACGCAATTCTTTCTGAGAGTTATCAGTGCGGTGCAGAGGTGAGGGAGACTAACACCCTAAACCCTCAATCGGGGACCCAAGACGAGGTCCACTGTAAACACAATGTAATCCTGTGCACACGCTATGTGTTAAGTACGTTATGGCGTAATTCCACCAACTTAGTTACATATCATACATGTAGAAAAGTATTTTGTTCTTGCAATCACGACAAATTTGTAAAGTATTCTTTCTTTCTTTATTCCGTAAGATAGCCCAGCCAACACGTGTTTCGTCATGGGAGATTTCCCAACTGACTTCTTCAGGGCTACAAGATAAAAAATATATATATGTACATTTGGGATCAGCCGATCCACCACTCCATTAAAAGTAAGCATAAGTTATGTGAAACTGTTCACCCGGTGACTTATTAATATATATATTTGCCTCGTATACAATCACATTAGTGAGTTACTAATGCGGGTCATAGAATTGTGAATAATCACAAGCTTATACCACTTATTCCCAGTCAACGCAATCTAGATATTATATAGTGTATCAGAACAACAATGTGTCTGTGAATCTTATAGGGTTATTTTATAATAAAATATCTCCCCTACGTTCATGAACTTATTTGCCAGTGTTCGGTGATAAAACGGGGAACTATATAGAATTGGCGGGAATTGTGAACTCGAAGATATAGGACCTAAAATGCCCTATCTTCAATTTATATTAGCCGAGGTGAGACATTCATGTATATATTGTATTTAATGTTTATTGCACCACTAAAAGTGATCCGACTTAAGGAATAATCCCCTACCTGTAGAGCAGGTAGATGTAATATATCCAGTTCTGAAAAGATACGAAATCAAGAGCGAATACTTATGTTAGTATTGCGTTATCCCAATTAACGGTCGAAACTAAGTAAACTATTAAAATGAGAGGGCGGTGAAGCTTACTCACCTCCCCGCCGGTTTGACTTCCGTCCCGGCTGTAATATGCTTGACCCCCGGATCCAAGGTTTCGGTGTAAGTGGGTAGCTTCGTTCCTAGATTGGTAGATCAGGTGGTATGAGAGGCATACCAAACTATTGACAAATGTAGCCCCGTCCCTGTTCAGGCACGCTCTCTTACCTTAATGTTCCATGGTAAAAGTCCTCATATTGTAGCTGGTGAGGTCCTAGCAAGTGAGTGCCCCAATGATGTAAGGGGGGTTTTTAATCTGAAAATAACGTGAGTGCATTAGTCTACTTACACAAGGCTATGTGTATCTGCTGATAGAGACCCTCCCGCGAGAGAGATTCTTACCTAGAAGCGAGTACGCTTCACGTTACTGTCTTCTCCGTGTGTAATCAAATGGACCGGAAGTGACGAGTCTCTTGAGCTGGGTTCCTTAAGTCTACTGACCCGAGAGTGAAAAAAACAACTAGAGCGCGTACTTCTTTGCGTGTACGTCACCATAGAAACCCCGGAAGTAGATTCTGGTATTCAAGTATGCAGACGTGACTCGAATGTTCGAGCCCATTACACTAGATGTGATATTCTACCCTGTATTCAAACTGAAGTATTCAGCCTAACGTGGTAGCAGCAAATAGCGTTACTCTGGTTATTACTGAGTAAAGTATAGCCGGATGTATAGGTCGTGTACTTATCCGTTTCTTCTATATCCATGAATGTCATCTCAGTATGGGGAAATACGTGTGTAAATACAAAACAATATTTGAGTAGAGAGGTACTAGGGGAAATAAAATACGTATATTGACCACGACCTAGTGGTCCAAAGCATAAATGCTATACAATATATACCAATGTTATTACACATATCTGTGTGTTCCATCCGTATTTGTGAACATATATTTTATAGCTAAATTCCGTACCTTTGTGTTATACATATTGCTTGTTTTTACATTGCAAGTTTCATCTGTTACATACCAAAATTGTTAGCGATCAATAGCCTAAAATTGCTATATTACATGTTTAGCGTTAAAAACAACATATAAAGAGGATTACAGTAATATTGAAGTACGCTAAGAGATGCACACATATCTTGTTAGCAGTCCGTTATGGCATCTATGTTGGGTCAGTTGCCCAAAAAATACTGCATTTCGTGATCAGTGTTTAAACCGTCTTCCACTGCCCTAATGCGCATAATCCAAGTTGCCTCGGAGCGACGCAACATTAACTCCCGGTTTCCCCCTCTATTGGTAGGAGGGACATGATCAATTCCAAAAAAGGAAAACTGTTTGTATGTTCCCTGTGCGCCACATATATTGGTATGTATAGCCACTGGGTATCTCTCATCTCCTTGTTTCAGTGCTCTGGCATGTTCACTAATCCTCTCTTTGAGTGTCCTAATAGTACTTCCCACATACATACGATTACATTTACAGACAATTATATACACCACAAATTTAGTTGTGCAATTGATGCTGTGTCTTATCGTGTAAGTGCGTCCATCATGTCCTCTGAATTCTTTTTCTTATCCTCGGCCCATTTGCAGACCCCACAGCATCCACATTTGTGGAAGCCTACTGAGAAGTCTGTCAACCAATTAGACTTAATCCTACTCCCCGGGGAACTGGGACTTAAAATGTTTCTGAGCGTCTTGTTCCTTCTGTAAGAAGTCAAAGGACGTCCGGTAACAAAATCATCTAATGTTCTGCCTGCTCTAAGGATTCCCCAATGTTTACTCATTATTTTCAACAGTGATTTTGATGTATCATTGAAATTCGTTATCAGTCTGACCGGTTGTTTTATATTTGTAGGCTTGTTTTTTGTCTTTAAGTGTATCTCTTCTCGGTGTGTTCATAATTCTATGTTCAGCTTTCCTAAGGGTCAGTTCGTTGTAACCCCTCTTCTTGAATCTACCCTTCATTTCTTTGAGACATGACACAAATTCTCCTTCCTCGCTGCAGTTCCTCCTAGCTCTTGTGAATTCCCCAAAAGGTATGGCTCGGACCTGGTGTAAAGGGTGCGCACTCTCCGCATGTAAGAGTGAGTTGCAGGCCGTGGGCTTACGATACAGTCTGCTCTGTAAGGTGTTATTACTGACATATAACTCAACGTCTAGAAATTCTATTCGTGTTTTACTGTATTTGGAGGTGAATTTGATGCCCATACAGTTAGAGTTAAGGTGTTGGCAAAACTCTTTCAGCTTCAATTCTGTGCCTGACCATAGTAAAAGGCAGTCATCGATGTATCTGCCCCAGTAAATAATATGTCCATTCCATTCACTGCCCCTTTCACTCCATATCCATGTCTCTTCCAAACGTCCCATAAAAAGATTAGCAAAGGACGGAGAAAATTTAGAGCCCATGGCCACACCCTGCTTCTGCCTGTACCATGTATTGTTAAAAATGAACACATTATTGTCTACAATTAGATCCATCATTGTTAATAACATCTCAGTGTGCTTCCATAGGGATGCAGGTCTTCTTTCCAGTAGGTTTTTGATGGCACTGTGTCCTAGATCAGGTTGTATACTGGTGTACAGTGCCACCACATCTAACGTTACTAAGAACATGTGATCCTCCCAGGTCACATCTGATAGAATACTCAGGATATGTTTTGTATCCCTTATGTGTGAGGGGAGGTTCTGTACTATAGGTTGCAGGAATAGGTCTATGTATTCCGATAATCTTTCAGTCGGTCCCCCGATGCCTGCGATTATAGGTCGTCCTGGCGGAAAGGCAGAGTTCTTGTGTACCTTAGGTAAAGTATAGAGGCAGGGATAAGTTGGTCTATAAACTTTGAGATAAAGATGTTCATCTTCATTGAGTAGTCCCCCTGTGTGCCAAGTTTCTAAGAGTCTATTGATTTTAAATGTTAGCGGCCCTATTGGGTTCCCATCAAGTCTTTCATAGCAAGTTATGTCACCTAATTGGGATAGAATCTCTTGGTCGTAGTCTTGTTTGTTCATAACTACTATATTCCCTCCCTTGTCAGCCTCTTTAATTATTATTTCATCATCCATCAAGAGTTGTTTAATGGCATCCCGTTCACCTCTGTCTAGATTGTCACCTCTCCTTTGTCTTTTTTTACGTCTTTTCGCGTCAATTTTGTCTAGGTCTTTCAATACTATTGTGTGAAATGTGTCGATAGCATTCCCCCAGTCAGAGTGGGTGTCCACCTAGATTTGGTCTTAAGTCCACTGGCCACACTATAGTCTGTATCAATGTTGAGTTCACTCAACAGATTCCCCAAATCCGAAGATGTTTGATCTTCATCAGTGATCGACAATAATAGTTGTGTGTCTCGCATATCTTGAATACTTTGTATATCTGAAATTAAGCACACCGGTATGTTTTTATTACCTTCGTTTATTCCTGGGTTGTTCACAAAGAATTTCCTAAGTTTCAAACCCCTTATGAATTTAAACAAATCAATTTTTGTTTTACAGATATCACCCTCCTCCACCGGACAAAAACCAAGCCCTTTTTTCAACACTGAATTCATCTCTTTAGTTAATGTTCTAGATGATAGATTCATTACTGCTACCTCATTGTCATCTATATTTTCTAAATTTTCTTGTCCCCAGATCTTAGGTTGTAACCTACTCGTGCCTGACCTTTTTCCTCTCCTGGTTTTATTGTAGTGTCTCCCCGTTGTGGTTGCATTCTGTTCCCTTTCTTTATCACCCGTAGCTCTCGTAAAAAGCGGAGTCTCCCTGTCTGTGGTTCCCCACTGTGCTATCTGCTTCACTATCACTAGTGAGTGGAGCATTAAGAGATGTGGAGCTCGAGGAAATCGAAATGGTCTGGGAGTTAGCCCTGGCCATCCCTGTTTTCTCATTGCGTGTCACTTGATCATATTTCCTAGCAAAAGTAAAAATCCTTCCATCTCTATAGTCAATCTCATCTCTACGTAACTTTCTCGTTTTTCTTTGTTTGATGTCATCCTGATGTTTATCTAGGACATCCTTTAGGATAGCATAATTCTTGTTCTTATCTGCTTGTTTATTTAACAAGCAGATAAGAAAAGTCTTCACAACAGCTCTCCGTCACGCTGCCTGCACGCGCCAGTCCGGCTCTGTGATTGAGCATGTATTACAAATCATGCTGCCTTCACGCCGCATTCTCTCCATAGAGACGTCAATGTCCCTCCTCCCGGCTGCCCAGTTGTACTTCTTTTTTTTTTACTTTGAGGCAAGCTCGTTTCAGTTTCGCGCGAGGCAATTTCTTCTTGTCCCCCCCCTCCCGCAGTCCGATGCCTTCTCGATCGGCCGCCGCCCCCCCCTCCCCGTTCGTGCCTTCAAATGCTTGTTTCTTTAGAGCCATGACGTCGCGGCTCACCTGTGAGAAGTTGGCCTGGCATATGCTGTCCACTAATTATAGTGGGCACCTTGCACCAGTCCAAATCGACTCTTATGGTAGGTAGGTTAAAGACAACCTTATTGAAAGCTATCCTAGTGGTAGCTATGGAGAGCAGCCTTCAGGCTAAGTCTTGAAGGAATGTAAAGCAGCTTGTTTTACCAGTCTATAATCTCTTGAGTGACCAAATGAAAGAGCACCACACCAGGTATATATTCAAAATATATGTATTTATTACTAAACACACCCCTCTAGTCTCTTTATGAGGCTAGAGTTCAAGTACATAAGTTATAAGATCTTAAATCACAATAATAGCACAAATACACGTTTGGGCCCTAGGGCGTACTCAAACCATATACCAATAAAGTGGTATGCGAACCACGACTGAACTAGACACTAGGCCTAGAGCCTCTAGAAGTGCTTGGACCACAAGGAACCACCCAAGGTAGTGACACAGGGGACCCACGGGAGACGCTTGCAGTGTAAATACACAACCGCGATACGCCGTTAACTTCTATGGAGAAAGTCGGGATTGGGAAAATAGAGGAAAGGGACACTTAGAAGAGGACTAGGACAAAACCCTTTGAGATCTAGGACTTTGAAGAGTCTCTACCCCCGGGAGCACCGGAGTACTCGTGTTACCTCACCCAGGGAAGCCGGGTGCATAGGTGCCTTTCGGGGTCGGGTTTCGTCGTCGATTCGAATGGCGATCTGCTGCAAAGTGCTGCTGGCGGCCAAGAGAAAAGTGTCCGGGTGGATCCAAGAGTGGATCAGAGTTCTGGTGAACCTGAAAGCAGAGGGGACAGAGTCTGGGTCACTAGCCAGTGACCAGGAAGGCGATGGACAGATGCCCACCGATGTCGAGTGCTTCAGGTGCGTTGACGGTCGTCTTGACTCTTCAGCCACGAGGTCCGGGAGGCGTTGTCAGCGACCAGGAGCAGGATTTGGGCTGGTGCTTGATGTTTGTCGAGTGCTGAGGTGTCGGCGACCGTATTGGACCCAACAAGCCTTGTCAACGGCAAGTCTCGAGTAAGATGAAGATCGTCGATGGTGCAGACCAGCAAGGTCTGTGGAACTCACCCAGCGAGGGTATGTGAGGACAGGCCTGGAGCAACCAGGATGCCAAGTAAGGAAAAGATTGGCCTTCATTAAGGGCTACTAGCCAACGGGCTAGCGACCGCGAAGGAGCCTCGTGACGCCGCACGTAGAGCTGGCTTGCAGGACACTCGTGGAGTGGGGGCCAGTGATCTTCGGTGCACATGGTGCTGGAGGCTAGGGCTACTCGGAGCCCAAAGCACGACTTCTTGGGAGACCCAGAAGATGGTGCACTTGCAAATGTGCTCGGTATCCAGGGGTCACGGTCTCAAGTCACCCACGATAGCCACGGGCCTCAGCTTTGCTGGGGACTCAGGGTAGCCTTGGGAAAGTCTGAGAATCTACCTCTGGTGATGCGATGACTTCGGCGTCCGACGGGAGCTTCAGTAATGCGAACCGGACAGATGCTTCTTTGGTGCCTGCCAAGCAGGGGAGTCACTCCTTGACCCCAAGGGAGATTCTTCAGTCCTCTAATCTTGTCGTAGAGCGTCGAAGGTCCAGGATTCAGTGTCAGAGTTTCGTCCAGGTATAATCTAATCTTGCTGTGGCAAGGGTTCCCCATTTTAACCAGTAAAACAGGGAGGGACTAACTCTATGACCCCACCTATGGGAGGGTCAAGGGAGGGGGTGGCTACACCCACTTCCCTTTGTCCAGTTTCGCGCCAGAGCAGGGGCAGGTAGCCCCTGAGCTGGTTTGAACTGGCATATGCACAGAGGAGCCTTTTGCTCCCCAGTGCAGGACTTCAAAGCACTCTAAGAGTGCACCCACCCAGCCCCAATACACATTATCCTGTCTGGGGAGGTGGTCACACCTCCCTGCAACAGGAAACCTATTGTCCAGGCCTCCCCTGCCGGAGTTTCGTCCAGCAGCAGGAGGCCAGACTTGTGTCTGTGGCAGCAGCATCCATTTTGTGATGCCAGGGCTTCAGAAAGAAGTTACCGGGCAAGCCAGAGTTAACATGTCTTTCCCTCTAGAAGGGTGGGAATGCTACCCCCGCCGCCAGGATTGGTGGGGGGTAGTATTCCAAGATGTTTGACACCAAACACGACATGTTTAGGTGCAGCCATTCCAAAGTTAGCATTTTACCGCGAGGATATAATGCGCTTAAGAGTATATGGTCAGGCTGCACTACAAACAGCATCAGAGATGGTCTCCGAACGCTGCAGAGGGGCCCTGCTCATGCAGGGGCACCCTCTCACATAGGAACCATACACTCTGCCTTTAGGATTGATAAGGCCTGCCTTAGGAGTGACTTATAGGTTTATATGTGTGTATGTATTTCGTGATATAGGTAACCTATATCACAGTAAGGGGTGCATGCACCACCTTACCCAGGCCGCAGTAGCAGACCTGTGGTGTCAGTTTGGATGGCCTTCCAGGGGTGGCATAATACATGCTGCAGCTCCTGGTAGGCCTCTGAGGTACCTATGCCCTTGGTACATAGTATACCATATACTAGGGACTTATAAGGGCACTCCAGATTCCAATCAGAAATGTGCCTAAGGCACATGGAAACCTTTTTACAGAGAAAGCAGATAGACTGGGGCCCTGAATAGCAGGATCCCAGTCCAACTAAGTCATAAACCAGCAAAACACCATAAAAAAAGTGGGGGCAACCATATAGTCAGATTCCACCTTCCTACATCACCCGCCTCCCCCCTCCCCCATTCGTGCCTTCAAATGCTTATTTCTTTAGAGCCATGACACAGTACCGACGCTAATAACACATATTCATCCACACATTTAATACTGTAGCGCAAGGGTTATATTCGGTTTACTGTCCCTGACGACAAGCCTAGGTGAGAAATAAATAAAGTGCCCCCCGCTCCCAGGTGAGAGGCCTCCAAACCCCTCGCACCCCGGCCGGGGTTCAACCCCTTCTGTTATACAGGGCAGACCCGAAGAGACCCCGCAGGAGCTGAGGCCGGGTGTGCAGGGAGAGATGTTGCGTCGGGGTGGCTCTTTTGGACGCAGCCCAGAAGCCGTTTACAGATTTCATGGCGATGTAAAAAAAATAAAAGCAGCTTCACGTGCCGCCCAGCATAGCTGACGGGTTTGTAAAAATACCCCAGGTATTCAGACGCACAGAGTATAATATTCCACTTATTGCCACTGAGGGGGGGGTCATCTTGACTCGCTGACCCTCCCAATGCTTAACATTGATAATCAAAACCATATTAGCCTGTGCGCATCCACATTTATTAAGAATATATGTAATACTGCAATTATGGCCAGACCATGAAATATTAAAAACTTCACAACGAAAGACTTATTATCAATGGGGAAATCGGTGATCAGCGTTAAGGCTCAGAGTCCTGCTCTCTCTGCTGCCACAGATCACACATTTATTCACAGCCTGAGGCGCCGGGATTTCATTCTTTTCTATTTGAAAGAAGGGCTTTAAGTGGGCCGGGTCCTGCCGGTCGGCACCGGCAGTCTTAAAAAGCAGGCGCTGAGACGGGTCTCTATCGGGCTCTCATTTTGGTGCTCACCATCAGGGTGAAATAAAATCTTAATTCTGCAGCAGTGCCTTCCTTCACTGCCTTTGAGGTAACTTCGAAGAGACTGGTTATAGTTGTTTTATGGTCTCATCATTTCAGAACTGAAGCATTGGTATAAATAACGAAGGTTTAGTTGTTACTTATTTATTCTATGCAACTAACAACCATTGACAAAGCCAATAGTCCTGTTTTGTGGGTGTAATGTTGTTACTTTTTGTATTCAGTGTTAGAAGTGGGCGGGATCGGAAGGGCACGGTGTGCCCCTACTTTTAAAAATTATGTTAGTCTGTTCCCCTACTTATTTGTTTTAAAAAAGCGTACCGGGACTGCAGGAATAGCCCTACTTTAAAATGACAACTTTATGTTTCAGCCTGTGTGGTGCACCGTGCACATCGAGGAAGGCCTCTGCAGTGCGCACGACCTCCTCCCCTTCCCCTCTGTGTCTAGGGGCCTGCAAAGTGACACTGAAAGGGCCATCAGTCTTAGCATAGCGCGAAAACGGCTACCTCTGATGGCCCTGCTGCTGCCATGAGCCTGTGATTCACACCTCATTTAGTGAGGACGCTGCCTGCCTGTCCCCACGGTGACCAATACAATGGTCACATCAGGATACTTTGGTGTCCCCGCCCTTGACCACCCCAGCCCTTTTTTTTCGGGCTCACGCAGACTGACGAACGCCACCTGGGAAAGAAGACAAGCATTGAAAATGCAATAGGTCTCGCCTTTGATTAAGTTAAAGCCATTTGCTTTGCTATATAATACCATTAGCAAAGCAAATGGCTTTAACTTAATCAAAGGCAAGACCTATTGCATTTTCAATGCTTGTTATATATAACCTTGTGTGGAGTTCCTTTTGTGGTGTGCCTAGTATGTTGTTGCTGTGTGTGGTTGCGCAAACGCTTTACACATTGCCTCTGGGATAAGCCTGACTGCTCGTGCCAAGCTACCAAGGGGGTGAGCAGGGGTTATCTTCAGCGTGTAACTCCCTTGCCCTGACTAGAGTGGTGGTTTCTGCCTGGCTTAGGCGCAAGCCCTAGCCAACCAGAAATCCCATTTCTAACAGTTTGCAAATCTATTACTCTCTGCCATCCTTTTGGGTCAAAATGTGCTTCACTGTCATTGATATATTGCTGAACTGTTGATGTTTGCCTCAATTTGAGACGAAGCTGCTCACTCGAGTGCAGTTTGTACCTAGATTTGCACCAAAGATTTTCCACGCTACAAACCCCATAACCGGCTACACCAATAACATATTATGATAACGATGACCGATAATGCACTTACTAAGGCATATTGTGTAATTTATACACATAAGTAGCAGCCTCGGATTCTGGCCTGAAACAAGTCCAAGCAGGTAGCTAAACATGTATGATATCAATTTTACAATGCTATTCCTTTACTATTGAATATGCAGACCACATCTGCAGGCAGTCAATCACTTCAATCCCATTAGTATCTCAAAGTCAAGAGAAAATATATCCTGAGACTGAAAAAAATGCAAACAGTCAAACACAGTAAAAATGCTAAATGTCGTGCAAAGAACCATTCACTAATTCTTTCAACATTTTAAGATGTAGATTGTGATCATTCTACAAACATAATTTTGAATGGTACACATCATTAGTTGAGCAAATTCCCCATGGAGAAGGTGTAGATTGAAAATGGGGGATACTTCACATCAGTTAAAAATATTTTGGGGTTCAATAGCAGTCACTCCATCTCATATACAGGTCATGTAGCTCTTTGACACAATGACAAAATGGAATGAAGTCCAGAAACAAATCTGTGGTTACCTTTTATCTTGTGCAGCATAGACATGCTTAGTCCATCATATTAAAATGCATCTCTTAGTGGTAAGAATGAACTTACTTGAATGTATCATTCTACAGTGATACATACAAGATAAATGATGCTAAAAGTATGCTTGTGGGGTGAACAAAACGTATTTCTAGTTGTTAAAGAGCATGAGCTCAGACAATGTCATTACTTTTTAAAAATATGTATCAAACCTTCCTTTATGGACTAAATGGATGTCTCAATAGTGGGTCACTTTTGGGATCACTCTTACAACTTGGATATCCGTCCCCAAGTGACCATATTCAATGCAGAACACCAGCCGATTCATTTACTAATTATAGGTGAAGTAGACTCACAATGATATGGTCCAACTGACAGTGAAGGGGATGTAGGGAGTGGTCAACTAGATTGAACACAAGGCCATTCCACTTACCCAATAATACGTAAATCGACTACATACCAAGGGGCAGATTTACAAGCCCCTTGCGCTGCCAGTAAGTCACTTTTCGTGACGCACCGGCAGCGCATTTCACTGCCCCATATTTACTGCGTGGCTTTTCCTGTCCTTGTAAATACGGCCCCTTTACACGCAGCACTTTGCGTGAAAGGGGCGTTCCATGGGTGTTGCTGTTGGTGTCCCCACGCAACACCCATGGAACCAGACACATTTCCAGATTTACGAGGAATCATAAACCTGGAAATGCGTCAGTATGCTACGCCACTCTAGGTGGCGTAGCAAGGCGCAACGAGGAGAAATGTTTTCATTTCTCCTCGTTTATTTCCTCTTTCAATGTGTGCTGCATTCTACAGCACGCATTGAAAGAGGAAAATGCCTGTAGTAATTGTTTTCGTGCAGGAAGGTGCCTCTTCCTGCACAAAAACAATCTCCCCATGACGCAGGCATCCTTGCACCATGGTACAAGGGTGCCGGCGCATGGCAGCTGTTTGTGCGCCAGCGCAGGGGAGAGCACAGGAATGCGACATATCATTGTAAATATGTTGCATTCCTGTGCTCTGAAAGTACCGCAGCGTGGTGCAGCCAAAGGGCTTGCAGTGCCACGCTGCAGCACCTTCTTGTAAATCTGCCCCCAAATGTCCTATAGCCCTCTTCTGAGGATGGGCTGCAGCCTCAAAATAATCCCGATTAAGGAAATTTGTCTCACAACTGCATTGTTTACCGGTTGCTCTCAAAGGGCCATTCTCCTCTAGGAGTAAGCTCATCCTACAGCAGCCTAGCATGCTCGCGAGTGGTAATAACTATCTGATTATAAACATCTAAATAGCACAGTTTGTGTTTCAGTTCCTAACTCTGCTACATGTCCTGACATTTTCAAACGCATTCGGGCGCAGCGTAAGGGGAGAATCGCTGCCAGCATGACTGAAGACGCTTTCCGCAGTTTCCACATCTTTAATATGATCCACCTGCAATCTTTTTTTAGAGCGAATGTGCCGTGCATACACTTCAAAGTGAAAATCTGTCAAGCTTCATGGACAAATGCCACACACCTCCTCTCATTACTGTCACAGCGGCCCATATCCCAACCCGCTTGAAGAAGGTTTTTTTTTTTTTCACTTCAGTCTAAAGATAACACGTGAGTAATAAAAACCCTAAATGCTTCATAAATCATTGTAGGCTGTAATTAGTGCGAATGCAGCAACCAGCTAATGATTTTTGCAAAAACATAAGCAAGCTTAAAAAACAGAAACCCGAACCTCTCTCCGTCCCCAAACTTGTACTTATCTTTAGAAATAATAATTAAAAATTCTGCACCGGTGTCTGGAAATGCCATGTTCTCCAGTGTTATGGTTTTTCGGTAATCTATGCTTTTCCCATACTGACAGTATCTATAGTAACAAAGGCTATGCAAGTACAAATGGCAGACTCATAGCAGTATATAAACACGGTTTGGATAGGATAGTTTATATTTTGCAACTAAACTTTAGGTGGTATGGACGTCGACATAAGGAAAGCATCGCCGAATGAGAAGGGTCTACAGGAGAAGAACATTCTAATATTGAAATTTGAAAACAGGGAGAGAAATTATGAATGAGCTCTTTGATCAAAAGAAATTGCTCAACACTTGATTGCAATTGCCAATGACAATTTTTTTTATTACTTTCTTCACCATGTAAATGGGTAAAAGACAGATATGATACACACAGATATATAGCAAGAAATAGAACAATTTACAACACAGTTGAGAGGTACAGAGTAGTATTTACCTTAGGGACTGTTGCAGTATCCCTAGTACTACGTGCAAAATGATAATAAGCAATGTCCATGACTGTCCCCTCAGCTCTGTCCACAGTGTCTCCTAATAGCCTTTCAGTACAGGTTGACCATCAGGATAGAAACAGAAATAGTTCAACAAACCATGTTTGATTGGAAACCACTTTTTATTCCCTGGCCAACCAAAGATCTTCTTCCCATGTTAATTCCCCTACAGGGCTGCACTTTCGGAACCCGACACAGGAGGTGAACTTGCTGTCATTATTGAACTGTACAAGTCAGTAACAGAACCTACTTTTTTATACAAGATTTGGAAGGTAGTAAAATAATAGAGAATTCTAGTTGTCACATTGGTGCTATTTGTCTCTAAAGAAAGTTGTAGCATTTTCCCTAGTAGAAAATGTTGTTCTCATTAATAGTATAAAACCATGGAATGGAAAATGTGAGAAATGGCACTGGAATTTTGACATGGAAAAGTCCCTTGAAATGTGACAGACTTGTATTCCTACCACGATTATCCCAGCTGCAGCGATATCTGGATCCCTGATGCTGATTTTGTTGTTGTCATGGGCGAACATGGATCATAAGTGCGCGACATGACATAGGCCTTTCATATGGATTGCAGTCATGTTATACTGGGAGGAGCGCTTAAAGCGCTACCCTCATAGTGGTGAAAGGCTACTGCCTCTGCCAGAAGTTAAGTAGTATGAGCGCAGTGTACCATCCGACCCAGCCTGGATACTGGCTAATAACTACTCCACACATGGAGAGTAGTTAAACACATCTTTATTCTTCAGCGTGTAAGCAAGAAAATGTTCTAAACCTGCATTCACTTCATTACCCTCCAGCGCTTACATCACAGGTCCATGGAGTCCATCAGGAACCAAAATAGCTCAGTCATTCTTAATTTACACAACAATACATATCCCCCTTTGTTAAATAAAAAGTTTAAACTTTTTACAATTAATTAATTAATTCATAAATAGTTACAAATACAAATGCACTTATAACTTCAATGAGCCTTTGTGGTGCTTGGATCACACGTCCTGATCGGGTCATCGGCAACTGGGAGCTGGCAGATCTGCATAGGTGAGGTGGAAACAACAGCAGTTACAGGATTATTAACTGCCTGTCTGGACCCAGTCTCTGTGGTAACATCGATGTTTGGTGAGCGATGTGCCACATGTCTGTAGTGACAAGCATCTCTAGTAAGGGACTTCGCAGGACATTGGGCAGTCACCATGTGTCCTTTGGTGGTTGTGATAGTAAAGGGCTCAGCCTCGAAAGGAACATCAGATTTTTGTTTTCTGGATTGTCGAACTAGGACTCGATCTCCTCTCTTGAAAGTGATATCTTTCACATGACGTCGCTTGTCAGCATAGATTTTCATTTTCCATTTGCGATCAGCATCTTCTGTGCACATGTCTTTCTAAGTCTTTGATCTGAGGTTGGTTCATTGAGGTAACGCTGGTCATCATGGCTTTCCCAAACATTAAGGTTGCAGGGCTTTCCCCTGTAGTCAAGTGAGGGGTTGATCGGTAAGCTCGAAGAATGGTATTCAAAACAACCTGAGGTCGAGTTTCTCTAATGCAGCACACTGCACAGCTTTCTTTAAGGTTTTCATGAATCATTCTACCAGGCCATTGGCCTGGGGCCTAGAGGAGTACTTTTCTGTGAGCATGTCAACGCAAATGTGTGTAGTTCCTTCACTGTCTCTTTTAGGAACTATCCTGATGGGAGAAACCCATAGCGTTGGACCAGTGAAGCGTTTAATTAAATCGTGTTTGAGCAACAAAATAAGTTCTCTTTCATCAGCTTCTTTTGACAATAGGACGAACATCCTCATCTATATGTAGCTGTACTTTCATAGTCCAAAGCTTTCCTAACCCACAAAATAATGAAGGAAATTGATTTACTATTTCATGATGAGCATTCATATTGTAGTTCTCTGATATTGGTCCCATATCAGCAGCGGTGTTGAAACTGAGCAGACAGACACTGGAAGCCGTACCGTGAAGTACATGAATAGGCACTTGCACTATTGTTTTCTTGTGTTTCATCCTAGCTACAAATAAACCTTGACATTTTAAAGGTATTGACGCAGCTCATGTATATACTTTAATTTTCGATTGTGTAAGTTGTAGTAATGAAGAAAATTCACAATATTTCTCCTCAGGCATAATTTTGGTTAATGCACCGCTATCATTAATAAAAGGTATTGAAATCCCATTTATCTTCCGCTGAATCTTCGGACAATGTTTGTAGGTCTTTGGGGCTTTTTCATGTTGATCTTTCTTTCATCTGTGTTTTTACTCATATTCAACTAATCCCACATGTGCATGTCTCTCTGAAGTAAACATCAACATTGCACAGTTATCATTGTCACTTTCACTTGAATCCGACACTGAGGAACTCTTTGCCGATGAGTTTGATGATGATCGACTTTGTTTGGTGTCGATTTTCCTCGGTTGGTGTGACCGTTTGCCCTTGTGGGAGTGTGTCAAACGTCGTTAATGCAATGCTCAGTCGGCCATTTTGTATTCTTGCTGTGACACACTTACTTTTCCCTTTGCCTTGCAAACCATCACAAAATGGTTCCTGCGAGTGGGAGGCTCTCGTAGACTATGATTATGCAGTGCCTGCTGGTGCAGTAAGACTGATTGAAGACCCCGAAGGTGCTAGAACACTGTTAACTTTTCAAAAAGAGTCAGAGTGGGGCCTAACCTGAATGTTGCCTATAGTGAATGGGGAATAACTACTACTACTAGTGAGTGTGAAGTGGAACTCAGGGGCCTGTCTATAGAACACTAAAGCTCTGACCTCAGGGGGCTGTGTGTATTGTTTTTGTATACCGTATTCCACTTTGAGGTTGTATATAAATACAATGTTTGTCATAAAAGACAGTATTTGACTGGACAAGCATTTATTACTGCTATTGCTGCTATTGAACGCATTTTGAGTTGCAAGCCTATGTTCACTACCCTATATCTACCTCCCTTTCAAGAAGCTTTGAACTTTTTGAACCATGCTATAGCTGAAAGTCAAGTGCTGAAGGGGTATTTGGCCCAGTTTCTCAGGATCCATAGTAGGTCGGGCCCCAGGACATCAGGAGAAAAGGCCTCAGCCCCCACAGTTTGGCCTAGTAGCTCCTGCTTGCCTCATGGCCCTTTGAACAAGGTTCTGACAGTAATTGTTACACCTTTGGTGAAAATCTTTGCTTTTAGGATTGATTAATCCTGCCAAAGTTTTTTTAACCAATATTGATTATGTTGTATACAGCACTTGCACTTGCTAATAGCTGTTTCATAGAGAGAAAAGAGCACAAGCTTGGAGGAGAGAGGGAGAACGAAAGAAGGGGGCCAGTAGAGTACAATGTTAGCACACAAGTTCAGCTTTAAATATATACTTGACACATTTAATTTATTCCAGAACAACATATTTTCAGCAATTGCTAGTGGGTTTGCTTGCTGTGTTTACCTTCTAGGCATGGATCATGCATTCAACTTCTTGTTATTAATTAGTGATTTCATTTGTATTTCACTGCTGTGAACTGAAAGTTGAGACTTCCCCTACCTTGCACATGTCTCCTTAGACACAACAGAAGTGGTGGAATACGGGGTTTCTCTGAGCAGTTATTATAAATGGAAGGAAAGAAAGGCCTAAATTTAAAAGATCAAAGCACTGTACCCCTATTGAGAACCTATGAAAAGAACATGGGACGTGAAATATAAGTAGATAGGAGCTACATTACATCCCCCTATTCACTATCCCCTTCTTCTCTTTTGTTTTGCTTCCACCAAGCATCTCTACCTTTTAAAGTGACCTGACACACCACTGCTTCTTGTTTCCTTAAATGTATGCCACATTTCTCACAGAAAGAGCCCATTTGAATATAAGGGGAGGAAGCTACTGAGTTGGGGTTATAAAAGAAGCCATTGATGACCAGTGTAGGAGTTGAGGGAGGTTGTTAGGATATCAGGTTTATGTTTTAATATAGAGGAAGATCAATGGCTACCCCTTGTCCACCTCCAACACCTGATCAGAAAGCAGAGGATCTTCAATGTGTTATCTGTGGTTTAGCCAGAATAAGGGTCAAAGGGATTGACAAAAGAACAAAGTACAGACTACGGTGCACCCCTGTGTTTCCCCTAGTGCGGGCGCAAAAAAAGCTGCCCAGCACCAGGACAGGCACCCTGCCCCAGTGTTGCAAAGGTACCTGCGCTGCAGGGACAATTGTTTATGTTCAGGAAGGGACACCTTCCTGCACATAATCAATCAATATTGGTGATTTGCACCTTCTATGTGTGCTGCAGAATGCAGCGCACATAAAAAGAGAAAAAACTAGGAGAAATTATTGGTTTCTCCTTGTATCGCCATTCTTAGTTGTGGTATTCCATGGCATTAGATTTGGACCTGCCTCAGCCTTGTAAATCATCAAGAACAATGGGTGTTGTGGTGGAACGCCAATAGCAACACCCATTGCACGTCCATTTGCCGCAGAGGACTGCGGTGGAAAGGGGCATATTTACAAGATGGTGTTAAGCCACGCAAAGTGGCATAGCGCCACCTTGTAAATATGGAAAATGGCACTGCACCACTGAAGCATCCAAAAAAGTCATGCTCCTGTGGCAATGAGGGCTTGTAAACATGCCCCAGGTTATCTAGTTGGCTGATGGACAACAATCCTAGTCAAGGTAAGTCAGATACACACCCTTAATTAACTTCTGCTTGCCCTCTTGTAGCTTGGCACAGAGCTGGCAGGCTTAACTTAAGAGGCAATGTCTAAAGTATTTTGTGCCACACCAGGTCAGGTTAGAATAATGGAGCTTAAAGTAATGAACAAAACAAGACCAAAAGACAAAAATCCAATAAGCAGAACAGGAGTTATGAATTTTTAAAGAACAAAAGTATAAAGCACCAACTGGGGCTAGCTGGTCACGCTAGACTGGGTCAAATGCAACAATTCAGGCCGACAACGATGGAGTGTGGGTCAGATACAGGGACCAACCTTGTTCTGCTGAAAAAGTACCTTGTTGCGCCGTTGACTTGGAGCAGAGGATGCGATGCATCATCGATCCCTCTGGATGTTTCATCCAAATGTAGGCATTGCTTCATTGTTGAACTGCACAGCCGGCGATGGGACGTCCATGAAGCTGGCGATGCGTCGGCACCGAAGGAGATGTATTGGTTCTGACCAGCGCAACGACTGCAATGAGTGGATTTTGTTAGTTGCAGCACAGAAGACCCACTTCCAATAGCCCAGGACTGGATTGGCACCACTTAGAAGGGCAAGTCTCACAGTTGGCACAGTCCAGGTGCTGTAGCAGCAGGGTTGTTGGAAGCCTTTGATGTCCCTGAGACTTCAGAACAGGAGGCAAGCAGACAAGCCCTTGGAGCAACTCTGGGTTCAAATGGGTCAGGTCCAGTCCTTCTCACTGAGGCAAAGAGTGCAGTAGACAGCAGGCAGGTCAATACAGCAGAAAAACAGTTCTTCCGGAGCAGCAGTCCAACAGAGTGGCAGTCCTTCAACAGCACATCAGTCCTTTCTCCTGGCAGAATATCCACAAGTCCAGAGTGTACTGAAGTGGTAGGGTCAGAAGTCCAGTTTTTATACCCAGTTGTGCCTTTGAAGTGGGGGGACTTCAAAGAGGGGCTTTGAAATGCACATAGGTCCTCCCTTTCTGCCCTTGCTCCAAACTCACCACAGGGGGTTAAGCAGTCCTTTTTTTGTGGGGACAGAACCCAGTCCTTTCAGTTGTGTGAGGTTATGCCCAGCTCCTCCCTCCCATCCCGCCCAGGATGGCCCACCAGAATGTTGATGGCCTATCAGTCACACCTAAGCTCCCTTTGTGCGTGGTTGTCTAGAAGGGATGCACAAGGCTGGGCTGTCACCCACCCCAGATGTGTTTTGGAGATAGGGAGCAGGCACACAGGGCTTAAGAGCAGAAAAATGGCAACTTTCTAAAAGTGACATTTTTAGAGTTGTAATCATAAATTCAACTTTACCAGTAAAGAGGATTTATTATTAGAAGACCACACGTACCAAACATGACAGATCTACTCCTTCTCAATCAGGAATTATACGTATTAGATGTAATAAGAAATCCACAATGTTAACCTATGAGAGGTGTAGGCCTCACAGTAGTGAAAAACAAATTGTTCAGCTTTTCACTTCCAGGACATGTAAAACCTAAAAGTACATGCCCTACCTTTTAGTTACACAGCAGCCTGCTCTATGGGCTACCTAGGGTCTATCTTAGGGGTGACATATGTTATAAAATGGGAGTTTAAGACTTGACAATGAGTTTTAAATGTCAAGTCGACATAGAAGTAAAACGGCACACACTGGCTCTGCATTGGCATGTCTGAGACATGTTTAAAGGGCTACTAAAGGGGGTGACACACACAGTGCTGCAGGCTCATTAGTAGAATTTACTTTACAGGCCCTAGGAACATATAGAGCACTTTACTAGGGACTTATAAGTAAATTAAATACACCAATTGTGGATTAACCAATGTTACCATGTTAAGGGAGAACACACATGCACTTTAGCTCTGGTTAGCAGTAGTAAAGTACCCAGAGACCTAAAACCAACACAAAAGATTAAGCAAAAAGTGAGGCAAACCATGCAAAACGTTTGGGGGCAGTCCACCCTAAGACTGACAGGTCTAACACCTGTTGTTGACAGCTACCCATCTACAATTTTGTATGCGTTTAAGACAATAGATATAACAATGATTCGGTCCTTGATGAATGAGAACCATTTTGCTCTGTCTCATCGACAGCTGGCAATGATCGATGTACTTGATATAAGGCATGGACTGTTTACCTGGTTATTAAACTATTCAACCAAGTATGGGGTAGGATCTGTAGAAAATTGATTCCGATTTGTATTGAAATAAAAAATTTACTTCCCTTCTTTTAATAGCAACATCAGCAGAAAATTGGTGTTACGATGTTATGAAACTTGCAACAATATCAGAGCATATTTATGGGTTTTTATTAGGGGTGGGCGGAATTTGCGTAGTCGCGCTACGCAAAGCTCCGTGAAACGGTAAAAAGCTCCGCGAGCACGCAAAAGTTCCACGAACACGCGGAACTGCTTGTTCCACCCGTTCGCTATGCTTTTTTCCTGTTCGCAAACGCTGTTTGCGTGCTCGGGGAGAAATATCTCGCGAACACGCATTTTGAAAGCGCGAACAAGCAAAAAACTCTGCGAAGCCGCGGATCGCGGAATTTTTGGCAATTTCACGTTCTCTGCGGAATGCGAAATTACCCAAATTCCGCAAATTCCGCGAGCGGAACGGAATTTACCGCCCAGGCCTAGTTTTTATTCACACAGATATAACACAAACTTTCCATGGGCACTTTTTTTTTTTTTTTGGGTAGCAGATGTAAAATTCTCAAATTAGAAACATGAAAAAGTAGATTTCGAAAGAGGATTGCAGCCACTGCTGGTACAGCATAAGAATAACAATGGTAAATAGATGTTAGTTTCCATAGAAATACCCACCAATATGGTTCGACTGTGTTCAGAAAACGAAATCTGTATATGACATATTTATAACCACTTTATTGTGAATACTTGCATAGATGAGACATCAGTTTCAAATGACAATAAAATGACAATCATCATTCAAAGGGAAGAGTGGGGCTCATATGTGTGTTCTATCAGTGCTTTTATTGCAGGGAGTCCAACTGGCCCGTATTTTCTATTATGGGGTGCTTGGAGGCTTCTTGTGCACCAAGGCAAGGGGATGATGATCAAATGGGAGAGGGTATAGGCACTTAAAAGATTCAACTGAGAATGCAAGCCTTGGTCTTTTTGACCAAATATCAATTGAATCCTTAGCTCTCTTCCTTTAATGGTCCCTGCATGCAATGCCTGCTGGCATAGATGTTTAACATTAGTACTTAACAAGAGTGGTGAGATACATCTCTCAGGTAATAAGATTGTGCCAGAACGTGGAAGATTCTCATGCTCAGCTGGTTTTCATGGATGTGTCCGCAGACAGTCCTCATGGGGCAACACCCGCAACACCTGTTGCTCCCTTTCAAGGCTCAGTACTTCAGAGAGGTGTTGGAGGTGCAGCGCCTAAAGCATGCTAAAATTGAATGTTAGGCTGGACTCTGGAAGAGGGGTGTCAGCTCAGAGGCTTTCTTTTCATGTGTTTGCTCAGACACATCCAGTTCAACATCTACTAATCATGTGAAGCATGGTGGTTGCCAGTGGTGCTATGACCGAATGCGAAACCATGTGTACACTCTCATTGGTCTGGCCAGTCTGGTCTGATTTTGCACTCTTTATCTTTTCTGGAGAGTAATTACTAATGCTCCTATCTGCTCTTGAAAGTGCACCATTGCCCTCTCCTGCACTGAACTGTTCAAATCATGATGGATCACAAATAAATCAGAAAATCGGGGTTCCATTTTTTTAGCATTTTACAAGACTACATGGTGATTTCACTTGCGATTCCATCAGCCATCTTTGGTTTTCCAGCCAACAGCATGTTGCATTCTGGGGCTTGTACTTTTGCATTAAACATTATTGTCTTGAATTTGACACATGACAGCTACATTTTAATGTTACATTTTTAAATTAGCAATTTTTTTTAAAAGACTATGCCCGTTTTCCAACCCACATGCATAGCCAAAAGTAAGCTCTGCTCCCATATTTAATGGGGGTCCAAAATGTAATTCGAATCAAGCAGGATCGGACTGGGCTATAGGGCAATCAGAAGGTGCCTAATGAGCTTATCTGAAAGGTCAGTGTGTGGGTGAGTTTTGTGGCTGTTTGTGTGCCTGTTCTATGGTGTGCTGGCCATTTTTAGGGCCAAGTCTGCGATAGCATGCAATAGCACATGCGTGTCGCTTCTGAGATGCTGTTGTTAACAAAAAGGGCTCGGAGCTTGCCCTGTTGCTTACAATTTGTTGTCTTGCATTGCATTCTTCTTTACAGCCTCGTAACTGGTCACTGCAGGCCTAATATCATTTCTGTTCCCTTGTGTGGAGCAGGCACCAAGCACTGATTGATTCAACTTAATCAGTGCCTGTCTGCCGTACCCGACATGATTGAGGTACTATTTTATTCTTTTTAACTTCCAGTGCCCTGCAAACGAAAAGCATGTGACTGGCAAAAACGTGGCCAGCAGGAAAAACAAAATTGCAAGGTTTTATTTTTTATAGTTAACTTTCTT
This sequence comes from Calotriton arnoldi, assembly GCA_963921515.1. Classification (NCBI taxonomy): domain Eukaryota; kingdom Metazoa; phylum Chordata; class Amphibia; order Caudata; family Salamandridae; genus Calotriton; species Calotriton arnoldi. The sequence goes on along the minus strand of CAWUFW010006582.1, from coordinate 660,156 downwards.
TTATTTTGTCAATTCTTCTTTTCTCACTTTGTTTTCATGTTTTGTTTTGTTTTTATTTTATCAAGAGAGGGACAGGGAGCCAAGTTATGAGGTCCTGCACACTGGCTCCCAAAGAAGCTAAGTCTGAAGGGGGTGTGCAGTTCCTGGCTGGGTGTGGGGGACAGGGAGGTCTTTCTTCATGATGCCCTCATACACCCCGGAGGATGTCATGCTTCATCATTGGGCGTTTGCCCCTCGTCAGGACGGCGCTGCAATGCCTGACGGGCTCCCTTAAACGGGGCTCTTTATCGGAGATCTTTTTGAATAAGCCGTTAGGTGCGTGCGGGTGTGGGGGCTGGGTAGTGCACAGGAGAGTGAAATAAAATAGGTCTGGAGCAGTCCTACTTAGGTCAAGTTTAATGGTTTAGGTAGCTCAAGCCTGGTTAAAAGCGGTGCGAGTGCCCCTATGTGGGAGTAATGTTCCTAAAGGGCTATCAAAGTGAGGTTGGTCAACATGTTTCGTGCCTAAGTAGCCGCTAGTGGGTCAGATGGCACTTCATCAGGACCGAAGTAACTAAATGTGAATGGTACACCCGCACGCACCTAACGGCATCTTCAAAAAGATCTCCGATAAAGAGCCCCGTTTACGGGAGCGGCATTGCAGCGCTGGCCTGACGAGGGGCAAATGCCCAATGATGAAGCATGACATCCTCCGGGGTGTGTGAGGGCATTACAAAGAAAGACCTCCCAGTCCCCCACGCCCAGCCAGGAACTTCACACCCCCTTCAGACTTGTTTTGTTTTTGCTCATGGATGCTGTTCTCAAAAGAAGACGATTATCGTGTTCCATATTTTGCAACGCAGCATTGTTTCTTTTCGTATGTGTAATTTTCGAAATAATGTAGTGCCCCACTCCAATCCAATCCAATCTACACCACACCAATCCAAAACAATCTGCCTTCCTCCAATCTGCCCCACCAAAATTCAAAACAGTCTGACCCACGCCGATACAAAACAATCTGACCCACTCAAATCCAAACCAATCTGACCCACTCCAAAGCAATCTACCCCAATCCAATCCAAAACAATCTGCCTCACTCCATCCTGCTCTATTCCAATACAAAACAATCTGACCCACTCCACTCCAAAATAATCTGCCCCACTCACTCCAAAACAATCTGCACCACTCTAATCTATTCCAATCTAAAACAATATTTCCCACTCAAATCCAAAACTATCAGCCCCTCCCTCATCTGCCCTTCTCCAATCCAAAACAATCTACCCCACTCTAATCTTCTCCACTTCGATCGAAAACAATCTGCCCCTCTCCAATCGAAAACAATCTGCCCCATTCCAATCCAAAATATTCTGCCCCACTCCAATCCAAAACAATTTGTCCCGCTCCAATCCAAATCAATATGTCCCACTCCAATCCATAATAATCTGCTCCAAAACAATCTGCTCCTCTCCAATCCAAAACAATCTGCCCCACTGCAATCCAAAATATTCTGCCCCACTCCAATCCAAAACTATTTGTCCCGCTCCAATCCAAATCAATATGCCCCACTCCAATCCAAAATAATCTGCTCCAAAACATGTGCCCCACTCCAATCTAAAACAATCTGCCCCACTCCAACCTAAAACAATCTGCCCCACTCCAACCTGCCTCACTCTAATCCAAAGCAATCTGCTCCACCCCAATCCAAAACAATCTGCCCCACTCCAATCCAAAACAACCTGCCCCACTACAATCCAAAACAATCTGCCCCACTCCAAAACATTCTGCTGCACTCTAATCCAAAACAATCTGACTGATTCAAACCTGCTCCATTCCAACCCAAAGCAATATGGCCCACTCCAATCCAAAACAATCTGACCCACTTCAAAATAATCTGGCCCACTCAGTCCAAAACAATCAGCCCTACTCTAATCGGCCCACTCCAATCCAAAACAATATGTCCCCCTCCAATCGAAAACAATCTGCCCCTCTCCAATCTGCCCTGCTTCAATTCAAAACATTCTGCCCACTCCAATCCAAAACAATCTGCCCCACTTCAATCCAAAACAATCTGGCCCACTCCAGTCCAAAACCATCTGCCGCACTCCAATCCAAAACAATCTGCCTCGCTCCATTCCAAAACAATCTGCTCAAAAACAATCTTCCCCTCTCCAATCTAAAACAATCTTCCCCACTCCAACCTGCCCCACTCTAATCCAAAACAATCTGCTCCACCCCAATCCAAACCAATCTGCCCCACTCCAATTCAAAACAATCTGCCCCACTCCAATCCAAAACAATCTGCCCCACTCCAATCTAAAATAATTTGCCCCCTCCAACCTAAAATAATCTGCCCCACTCCAATCCCAAAAAATCTGCTCCACTCCCTTCTGCCCTACTCCAATTCAAAACAATCTGGCCCATTCCAATCCAAAACAATCTGCCTCACTTCAATCCAAAACAATCTGCCCTACTCCAATCCAGAAGAACCTGCCCTACTCCAATCCAAAACAATCTACCCCACTTCAGTACTTAACAGTCGTCCCCACTGCAATCCAAAAGAATCTACACCACTCCAATCTGCCCCACTTCAATCCAAAATAATCTGCCCCACTCCAGTCCAAAACAATCTGTCCTTCTCCTATACAAAACAATCTGCCTAACTTCAATCAAAAACAATGTGCCCCAAAACAATCTGCCCCACTCCAATCTAAAACAATCTGCCCCACTCCAACCTGTCCCACTCTAATCCAAAACAATCTGCTCCACCCTGATCCAAAACAATCTGCCCCACTCCAATCCAAAACAACGTGCCCCACTCCAATCCAAAGCAATCTGTTCTAAAACAATCTGTCCCAAGCCAACCCAGCCATCAATACAATCTGCCCCACTCCAATCCAAAACAACCTGCCCCACTCTAATCTACCCCACTCCAATCCAAAACAATCTGCTCCTCCCCAATACAAAACAATTTCCCCCACTCCAATATGCCCTCTCCAATCCACTCCAATTTAAACCACATCAATCGAACACAATCTGCCCTACTCCAATCAGCCCACTCAAATCCAAAACAATCTGACAGACTTCCATCCAAAACAATCTGACTCACTCCAATCCAAAACAATCTGACCCATTCCAATCCAAAACAGTCTTCTCCAAAGCAATCTGCCCCACGCCAATCCAGCAATCCAAAAAATCTGCCCCACTTGAAAGCAATCTCGCCAATGCCAAAGCAATCTGCCCCACTCTAAACGAAAACAATCTGATCCACTCCAAAGTTCCCCACTCCAATCCAAAACAATCTGACCCACTCCAAAATAATCTGCCCCACTCAATCTAAAACAATTTATCCCACTCTAATCTATTCCAATCCAAAACATTATGACTCACTCCAATCCAAAACAATCTGCCCCTCTCTAATCTGCCCCACTTCAATGCAAAATAATCTGCCCCACTCCAATCTACCCCACTCCAGTCCAAAACAATCTGCCCCACTCCAAACCAAAACAATCTGCCCCACTCCAATCCAAAATAGTCTGCTCCACTTCAATCAGCCCTACTCCAATCCAAAAAATCTGCTCCACTGCAATTCCCTGTACCTCAACCTGCCTGACTCAAATCCAAAACATTCTTCCCAACTCCAATCTAACCAATCTGCCGAACCCCAATTCAAACAATCTGCGCCCCTCCAATCCAAAACAATCTGCCATACTCCAATCATACCCATTCCAATCTGCCCCACTCAAATCCAATCCACCTTATTCCAATCCTCCACACTCAATCCCAATTCGCCCCTCCAATCCAATCCACCCCACACCAATCCAACCCAGCCCTTCCAATCTACCCCACCCCAATCCAAATCAGCTCTGCAAACTGCTCCACTCCAATCTACCACAATCCAATCTGCTGCACGCAATCCAAAACAATCTGCCCCACTCCAATCCAAAACAATCAGTCTCACTTCAATCTGCCCCACGCCAATCCAAAACTATCTGTCCCACTCCAGTCTACCCCACTCCAATTGAAAGCAATCTGCCCCACTCCAATCCAAAGCAATTTGCCCCACTTCAATCTAAAACAATCTGCCCCATTCCAATCTGCCCTACTTCAGTCCAAAACAATCTGCTCCACTCCGATCCAAAACAATCTACCCCACTCCAATCTGCCCCACTCCAGTCCAAAGCAATCTGCCCCACTCCAAAACAATCTGCCCAATTCCAAACCAAAACAATCTGCTTCACTCAAACCTGTCCCACTCCAATCCAAAACAATCTAACCCACTCCGATCAAAAACAATCTGACCCACTCCAAAATAATCTGCCCCACTCAATGCAGAACAATCTGCCCCACTCTAATCTATTCCACTCCAAAACAATATGCTCCACTACAATCCAAAACAATCTGCCTCACTTCAATCTTCCCCACTCCAATCCAAAACAATCTGCATCACGGCAATCAACCCCACTCCAATATTTCTGACTCAAATCTGAAAAAATCTGCCCAGCTCCAATCCAATACACCTCACTCCAATCCAATCCACCACAGTCCATCTCAATTCACCCTTTCGATCCAATCCACCCCACACCTATCTCGTCAAATCCAATCTACCTCACTCCAGTCCACCTCACCCCACTGCAATATGCTCCACTCCAATCTGCCACAATCTAATCTGCCCCACTCCACTCCAAAACAATCTACCCCACACCAATCTGCCCCACTTCAATCCAAAACAATCTGCCCCTCTCCAATCCAAAACAGTCTGTCCCACTCCAGTCTGGCCCACTCCAATCCAAAACAATCTACCCCACTCTAATTTATTCCAATCCAAAACAACTTGCTCCACTCCAATCCAAAACAATCTGCCTCACTTCAATCTTCCCCACTCCAATCCAAAACAATCTGCACCACTGCAATCAACCCCACTCCAATCTTCCCGAATCAAATCCAAAACAATCTGCTCAGCTTTAATCCAATCCACCTCACTCCAATCCAATCCACCACACTCCATCCCAATTAAACCCTCCGATCCAATCCACCCGACACCAATCCTATCAAATCCAATCTACCCCACTCCAATCCACCTCACCCCACTGCAATATGCTCCACTCCAATCTGCCACAATCTAATCTGCCACTCTACAATCCAAAACATTCTACTCCACACCAATCTGCCCCACATCAATCCAACAACAATCTGTCCCACTACAATCTGCCCCTCTCCAATCCAAAACAGTCTGTCCCACTCCAGTCAGGCCCACTCCAATCCAAAACAATCTGCCCCACTCCAATCATCCCCACTGCAATCTGCCCCACTCAAATCCAATCCACCTCACTCCAATACCCCACTCTCCATCCCCATTCACCCCCCCATCCAATCCACCCCACACCAATCCAACCCAGACCATCCAATCCATGCTACTCCAATCCAAATCACCTCACCCCACTGCAAACTGCTCCACTCCACTCCAATCTACCACAATCCAATCTGCTGCACTCAATCCAAACAAATCTGCCCCACTCCAATCCAAAACCATCAGTCCCACCTCAATCTGCCCCACTCCAATTCAAAACAATCTGTTCCACTCCAGTCTGCCCCACTCCAATCCAAAGCAATATGCCCCAATTCAAAGCAATTTGCCCCACTCCAATCTAAAACAATCTGTCCTATTCAGATCTGCCCCTCTAATCCAAAATAATCTGCTCCACCCCAATCCAAAACATTCTACCCCACTTCAATCCAAACCAATGTGCCCCACTCCAATCCAAAACAATCTAACCCAATCTGATCCAAAACAATCTGACCCACTCCAAAATAATCTGCCCAACTCAATCCAGAACAATCTGCCTCACTCTAATCTATTCCAATCCAAAACAATTTGCTCCACTCCAATCCAAAACAATCTGCCTCACTTCAATCATCCCCACTCCAATCCAAAACAATCTGCACCACTACAATGAACCCCACTCCAATCTTCCCGACTCAAATCCAAAACAATCTGCCCAGCTTTAATCCAATCCACCTCACTCCAATCCAATCCACCACACTCCATCCCAATTTACCCCTCCAATCCAATCCACCTGACACCAATCCTATCAAATCCAATCTACCCCACTCCAATCCACTTCACCCCGCTACAATCTGCTCCACTCCACTCCAATCTACCACAATCCAATCTGCTGCACTCAATCCAAAATAATGTGCCCCACTCCAATCCAAAACAATCAGTCCCACTTCAATCTGCCCCACTCCAATTGAAAACAATTTGTTCCACTCCAGTCTGCCCCACTCCAATCCAAAACAATCTGCCCCAATCAAAAGCAATTTGCCCCACTCCAATCTAAAACAATCTGACCCATTCCAATCTGCGTCCCTCTAATTCAAAATAGTCTGCTTCACCCCAATCCAAAACAATCTACCCCACTCCAATCCAAAACAATGTGCCCCACTCCAATCCAAAACAATCTGCCCCACTCCAATCCAAAACAATCTGCCCACTCCAAAACAATCTGCCCATTTCAATCCAAAACAATCTGCTTCACTCAAACCTGCCACACTCCAATCCAAAACAATATAACCCACTCCGATCCAAAACAATCTGACCCACTCCAAAATATTCTGCCCCACTCAATCCAGAACAATCTGCCCCACTCTAATCTATTCCACTCCAAAACAATATGCTCCACTTCAATCCAAAACAATCTGCCTCACTTCAATCTTACCCACTCCAAACCAAAACAATCTACACCACTGCAATCAACCCCACTCCAATCTTCCCGAACCAAATCCAAAATAACCTGCCCAACTCCAATCCAATCCTCCTCACTTTAATCCAATCCACCACACTCCATCCCAATTCACCCCTCCAATCCAAACCACCCCACACCAATCTCGTCAAATCCAATCTACCCCACTCCAATCCAATCCACCTCACCCCACTGCAATCTGCTCCACTCCAATCTGCCACAATGAAATCTGCCCCACTCCAATACAAAACAATCTACCCCACACCAATCTGCCCTACTTCAATACACAACAATCTGCCCCTCTCCAATTCAAAACAATCTGTTCCACTCCAATCTGCCCCACTCCAATCCAAAACAGTCTATCCCACTCCAGTCTGCCCAACTCCAATCCAGAACAGTGTCACCCACTCCAATCTAAAGCAATTTGCCTCACTCCAATCTTAAACAATCAGCCCCATTACAATCTGCCTCACTACAGTCTAAAACAACCTGTCTCACTCCAATCCAAAACAACCTTCCCCACTCCAATCCAAATAAATCTGCCCCACTTGAATCCAGAAAAATCTGCCCTACTCAATTCAAAAAGAGTCTGCTGCAATCCAATCCAAATCAATCTGCCCCACTCCAATCTAAAACAATCTTCCCACTCCAATCCAAAAAAATCTACACCAATACAGTCTGCCCCACTCCAATCAAAAAGAATCTGCCCCACTACAATCCACAACAATCTGCCCCACTGCAAACCAAAACAATCTGTCCCACTCCAATCCAAAACAATGTGCCCAACCCCAATCCAAAGCATGATTTGTTTTGTTTTTGCTTGTTTTTGAAATTATGCAGTGCAGTACCCCCCAATCTAATCCACTCCAATCCAATCCGTCCCACTCCAATCCAGTCCAATCCACCCCACCTCCATGCCAATCAACTCAATCCAAACCACCCCACTCAATCCACTCCACCCCAGACCAATCCAATCTCTCCCACTCACACCAATTCACCCCAGTCCACCACACTCCAATCCTCATAGCCCACCCACTACAATCTGCCCCACTCAGTCTAAAATAATCTGACACACTCCAATACAAAACAATCTTCCCCACTCCAATCCAGCAGTCCAAAACAATCTGCCCCACTACAATCTACCCCACTCAACCCAAAACAATCTGCCCCACTGCAATCTGCCCACTCCAATCCAAAACGTCCTCCCCAATCCAGTTCAAAACAATCTACCCCACTGCAATGTGCCCCACTCCAATCTGCCCCAATTCAAAGCAATCTGCCCCACTCCATCCAAAACAATCTGCCCCACTCCATTTCAAAACAATCTGCCCCACTCCAATTCAAAACAATGTGCCCAACCCCAATCCAAAACATGCTTTGTTTTGTTTTTGCTCGTGGGCGCTGTTCTCAAAAGATGACGATTATCTTGTTCTATATATCGCAAAACGACATTGTTTCCTTCCTATGTATAATTTTCAAAATTATGCAGTGAACTCCACTCCAATCCAATCCGCCCCACTCCAATCCAGTCCAATCAACCCCACCCCACGCCACCCCCACCCCAATCAACTCAATCCAAACCACACCACTCAATCCACCCCAGACAAATCCAGTCCATCCCACTCACATCAATTCATTCCAGTTCACCACACTTCAATCCTCCTGACACACCCACTACAATATGCTCCACTCCAGTCCAAAATAATCTGCCACACTCCAACCCAAAACAATCTGCCCCACTTCAATCCAGCAGTCCAAAACAAGCTGCCCCACTCTGACCTACCCCACTCAATCCAAAACAATCTGACCCACTGCAATCTGCCTCACTACAGTCCAAAACAATCTACCCCACTCCAAAACAATCTGCCTCACTCCAGTCCGCCCCACTCCAATCCAAAACAATCTGTCCCACTCAATCCAAAACAGTCTGCTCCACTCAATCCAAAACAATCTGCTCCACCCCGTTCCAGAGCAATGTGCCTCACTCCAAACGAAAATAATCTACGCCACTCCAATCTGCCCCACTCTAATCCAAAACAATCTTCCCCACTCCTACCCAAAACAATCTGCTCCAAATCAATCTGCCTCACTCCAAACCAAAACAGTCTGCTCCAAAATAATCTTTCCCACTCCAATCTAAAACAATCTGCCCCATTCCAATCCAAAAGAATCTGCTCCACTCCAATCTGACCAACTCCAATCCAAAACAATCAGCCCCAATCCAATTCAAAACAATTTGCCCCACTCAATCCAAAACAATCTGCCCCACTCAATCCAAAACAATCTGCCCCATTCCAATCCAAAATAATCTGCTCCACTCCAATCTGACCAACTCCAATCCAAAACAATCAGCCCCAATCCAATCCAAAACAATTTGCCCCACTCAATCCAAAGCAATCTGCCCCACTCAATCCAAAACAATCTGCCCCACTACATTCCAGAAAAATCTGCTCCACTCCAAACCAAAATAATCTACACCACTCCAATCTGCCCCACTCCAATCCAAAACAATCTTCCCCACTCCCACCCAAAACAATCTGCTCCAAATCAATCTGCCTCACTCCAATCCCAAAAAATTCGCTACAAAACAATCTTCCCCACTCCAATCCAAAACAATCTGCCCCATTCCAACCTGCCCCACTCTAATCCAAAACAATCTGCTCCACCTCAATCCAAAACAGTCTGCCCCACTCCAACATGAAACAATCTGCTCCACTCAATCCAAAACAATCTGCTCTACTTCAATCTGACCCACCCAATCCAAAACAAAAACAATCTGACCCACTCCAATCCAAAGCAATCTGACCACTCCAATCCAAAACAATCTGAACCACTCCAAAATAATCTGCCACACTCCAAACCAAAAAAACCTGCCTCAATCCAATCTGCGCCACTCCAATCTATTCGAAGCCACTCCAATCTGCCCCATTCCAATTCAAAGAAATCAGCCCCACTCCACTCTAAAATGATCAGCCCTCTCCAATTCGCACCACTCCAATCTGCCCCACTCCAATCCAATCCACCTAAGTCCATACCAATTCACCCCCTCCAATCCAATCTACCCCACCCCACACCAATCCAAATCAGCCCAATACAATCTACCCATCTCAATAAATAAACCCAAGTCACCTTACACTACTCCAATATGCCCAATAAAATCTGCCCCACTCCGATCCAAAACAATCTGCCCCACTCCAGTCCAAAACAATCTGCTCCACTCCAAAACAATCTGCCCCACTCCAATCTACCCCACTCAATCCGAAACAATCTGCCCTACTGCAATCTGCCCCACTTCAATCCAAAACAATATGCCCGCTCTGGTCCAAAACACTTTGCCCCACTCCAAAACAATCTGCCCCACCCCAAACTGCCCCACTCCAATACAAAACAATCTGCCCCACTTAAATCCAAAGCAATAGACCCCACTCCAATATGCCCCACTAAAGTTCGAAACAGTCTGCCCACTCCAATCCAAAACAATCTGCCTCACTCCAATCAAAAACAATCTGCCCCACTCCACTTCAAAATAATCTGCTCAACTCCAATCCAGAACAATCTGCCCTACTCCGATCCAAAAACAATCTGTAGACTCTAAAGTCACCTTACACCACTCCAATCTGCCCAATACAATCTGCCCCACTCCAATCCAAAACAATCTGCCCCACTCCAATCCTAAACAATCTGCTTCACCATAGTCCAAAACTATCTGACTCACTCAAATGTGCCCCACTCTTATCCAGCAATTCAATATGATCTGCCCTACTCCAATCCAAAACAATCTGCCCCACTCAATACAATCTGCCCCACTCCAATCCAAAACCACCTGCTCCACCCCAAACTAAAACAATTTCCCCCACTCCAATCCACTCCAATTTGCCCCACTCCAGTTCAACACAAACTGCTCTACTCCAATCTGCCCCACCCAAATCCAAAACAAAAAACAATCTGACCCACTCCAATCCAAAGCAATCTGACTACTCCAATCCAAAACAATCTGAACCACTCCAAAATAATCTGCCACACTCCAAACCAAAAAAACCTGCCTCACTCCAATATGCGCCACTCCAATCTATTCGAAGCCACCCCAATCTGCCCCATTCCAATCCACAGGACTCTGCCCCACTCCACTCTAAAATGATCAGCCCTCTCCAATTCGCACCACTCCAATCTGCCCCACTCCAATTCAATCTACCCCACCCCACCCCATACCAATCCAAATCAGCCCAATCCAATCTACCCATCTCAATAAATAAACCCAGTTCACCTTACACTACTCCAATATGCCCAATAAAATCTGGCCCACTCCAATCCAAAACAATCTGCCCCACTCCAGTCCAAAACAATCTGCTCCAGTCCAAAACAATCTGCCCCACTCCAATCTACCCCACTCAATCCAAAACAATCTGCCCTACTGCAATCTGCCCCACTTCAATCCAAAACAATATGCCCGCTCTGGTCCAAAACACTTTGCCCCACTCCAAAACATCTGCCCCAACCCAATCTGCCCCACTCCAATACAAAACAATCTGCCCCACTTAAATCCAAAGCAATAGACCCCACTCCAATATGCCCCACTAAAGTTCAAAACAGTCTGCCCACTCCAATCCAAAACAATCTGCCTCACTCACTCATGCCAATTCTGTGTACTTGGGCATGCCACTCTACCTGCTTAAACGGCTGCAGATGGCCCAAAATCATGCAGCCCGACTGATCTTTCGACAACCTAAATGGCAATCAGCGACTCCCTTGCTGAAGAAACTGCACTGGCTCCCCATCTCCCAGCGCTGTGCCTTTAAAACAGGTTGCCTCATTTTTAAATCCTTGCATGGCAATAGTCCTGTATTTATCAACAGCCTGATATCTAGGCATACTCCCTCACGTAACCTGCGTTCTGCCCACCTCTCACTCCTTATCACTCCGACATTCAAGTGGGTGTGTCAAGGAGGCCGCAGATTTGCTATTCTCGCCCCCAAACTGTGGAATTCATTCCCGCTGGAAATACGGTCTTGCACAAACCTCCTGCAGTTTAGGAAGTCCCTCAAAACATGGCTTTTTGTACAAGTCTATGATTGATGTTCTCTTGGATAGCACTTAGAGCCTTTTATAGCGCCATGAAGCCACCTGGTGTACGCGCGCTCTATAAATTATTTTTAACATTAACATTAACACTCCAATCCAAAACAATCTGCACCACTCCACTTCAAAATAATCTGCTCAACTCCAATCCAGAACAATCTGTTAGACTCTAAAGTCACCTTACACCACTCCAATCTGCCCAATACAATCTGCCCTACTCCAATCCAAAACAATCTGCCCCACTCCAATCCTAAACAATCTGCTTCACCATAGTCCAAAACTATCCGACCCACTCAAATGTGCCCCACTCTAATCCAGCAATCCGATATGATCTGCCCTACTCCAATCCAAAACAATCTGCCCCACTCCAATACAATCTGCCTCACTCCAATCCCAAACCACCTGATCCACCCCAATCCAAAACAATTTCCTCCACTCCAATTTGCCCCACTCCAGTTCAACACAAACTGCTCTACTCCAATCTGCCCCACCCAAATCCAAAACAACCTACTCCACTCCAACCTTCCCCACTCAATCCAAAACAATGTGACCCACTCCAATCCAAAACAATCTGACCCATTCTAAAATAGTCTGCCCCAATCTAATCTATTCCAATCCAAAACAATATGCCCCACTCCAATTCAAAACAATCTGTTCCACTCCAATGTGCCCTGCTCCAATCCAAAACAATCTGTCCCACTTCAGTCTTTCCGACTCAAATCGAAAACAATCCACCCCACCCCAATCTGCCCGACTAAAATCCAAAACAATCTGCCCAACTCTAATCCAGCCAATCTGCCCAACTCCAATCCAAACAATCTGCCCCACTCCAATCCCCAAAAATCTGCCCCATTACAGTCATCCCCACTCCATTCCAAATCTATCAGCCCACTCTCATTAAAAACAACCTACCCCAATCCAACACAAAACAATCTGCCCCACTTCAATCTTCCCCACTCCATTCCAAAACAATCTGCTCCACTGCAATCCACCCCATCCCAATCTGCCTTACTCAAATCCAAAACAATCTGCCCCACTCCAACCTTTCCCACTCCGATCCAAAACAATGTAACACACAATCCAAAACAATCTGACCCATTCCAAAATTATCTGCCCCACTCAATCCATACCAATCTGCCCACTCCCATTCAAAACAATCTGCCCCAATCCAATACAAAACAACCTGCCCCACTTCAATCTTCCCCACACCAATCCAAAACAATTTGCTCCACTGCAATCCACCCCATCCCAATCTACCCTACTCAAATCCAAAACAATCTGCCCAACTCCAATCTAACCAATCTGCCCAACTCCAATCCAAACAATCTGCCCCACTCCAATCCAAAACAATATCCCCCACTCCAATCACCCCACTCCAATCTGCCCCACTCCAATCGAATCCACTTCAATCCAATCCAATCCACCACACTCCATCTAATTTCACCCCTCCAGTTTATTCTACCCCACACCAATCCAATACAGAAAACATTCAATCTACCCCACTCCAATCCACCTCACCCCACTGCAATCTGCTCTACTCCAATCTGTCCCAAACCAATCTGCCTGACCCTAATCCAAAACAATCTGTCCCTTTCCAATCCAAAACAATCTGTTCTACCCCAATCTGCCCCACTCCAATCCAAAACAATCTACCCCGCTCCAGTCTGCCCCACTCCAATCCAAAACAATCTGCTCCACTCAAATCCAAAGTAACTTGCTCCAATCCAATCGAAAACATCTGCCCCATTCCAGTCTGCCCCACTCCAGTCAAAAACAATGTGCCACTCTCCAATCCAAAACAATCTAACCCACTCCAATCTGCCCCACTCCAATTCAGAACAATCTACCCCACTGCAATACAGAACAATCTGCCCTACTACAATCCAAAATAACCTGCTCCAACACAATCCTAAACAATGTGCCCCACTCCAGTCCAAAACAGTCTGCACACCCCAGTCCCCAAAAATCTGCACCACTTTAATCTGCCCAACACCAACCCAAAACAATCTGCCCACTGTAATCTGCTTCACTAAAATCTGCACCAAACCAGTCCAAAACACGCCGCCCCTCTTGAACTAAAACAATCTGCTACAAAACAATCTGCCCCACTCCAATCCAAAACAATCTGCTGCACTCCAATCTGATCCACTCCAATCCAAAACAGTCTGCCCCACCCCAATCCAAAACAATCTGCCCCACTGCAATCCAAAACAATCTGCCCCAATCCATTCTAAAACAACCTGACCCACTCCAATCCAAAACAATCTGCCCCACTCCAATCCAATCAGCCCCATTCCAATCCAATCTTCCCCACTCCATTCCAATCCACTTCACCCCTATCTAATCCATCTCACCCCAGTCCAATCCACCCCACTCATCCTAATTCACCCCACTCCAATCTGTTCCACTCCACACCAATTGAATCCACCCCCATCCAATATACCCCACTCCAATCTACCTCACCCAAATCCAATCCACCTCACCCCACTTCACCCCAATCCACCCCTCTCCAATCCAACCCTCTCCAGTCCAATCCACCCCATTCCAGTCCAACCCACCGTATTCAAATTGAACCTACCCCACTCCAATCCACCCCATTCCAATCCAATTCACCCCACTCCAATTCAATCCAATTCACCCACTCAAATCCATTACATTCCATTCCACCCGAGTCCAATCCACCCCACTACATTCCAATCCACTGCAACCCAATCCACCCACCCCACTGTAATCCATTCCACTCCAATCAAATCCATCCTAATCCACCCCATTCCAATCCACTCCAGTCCACCCTCATCCACCTCACTCCAATCCAATCCACCCCATTACAACCCAATCCAATCCACCCCGCTCCAATCCACCTAACCCCAGTCCAATCCACCTCACTCCATCCCAATTCAGCCCTCCAATCAAATCCACCCCACACCATTCCAATCAGGCCCAATCCGATCAACCCCACTCCAATCCATCCACCTCAACCCACCACAATCTGCTCCAATCCAATCAACCCTAGTTCTCTCTGCCCCAGTCCAATCCAAAACGATCTGCTTCAGTCCAATCTGCCCCACTCCAATCCAAAACAATCTGTCCCTCTCCAATTCAAAACAATTTGTCCCACTCCAATCAAAAACAAGCTGCCCCACTCCAGTCCAAAGCAATTTACCTCACTCCAATCAAAAATAATCTGCCCCATTCCAATCTGCTCCAATCCAATTCACTGCGTCAAAAAGGCGTTCCATGGGTGTTGCTGTCGGTGTTCCCAAGCAACACCCATGGAATCCGAAGCATTTCCCGATTTACGAGGGATCATATACCTGGGAATGCGTCAGAATCCTAATCCTCCCCAGGAGAGGCGTAGGAGTGGCACAACGAGGAGAAATACTTTTATTGCTCCTCATTTTTCCTCTTTCTATGTGTGCTATTCTGCAGCACACATAGAAAGAGGAAAATGCTATCAATTATTGTTTTTGTGCAGGAAGGTGTTCCTTCCTGCACAAAAGCAATCCTCCCCGCAATGCAGGCACCTTGCAACATGACGCAAGGGTGTCTGCGTTGGTGCACAGCTGCTGTTTGTACGCCAGCGCAGCGAAAAAGGACAGGAATATTCTGTATCTTGTAGATATGGTGCATTCCTGCCCTTTTCTTTTGACTAACAGCAGCGCAGCAGAAAGGCCTGCTGCTCTGCCGTGCGTCAAAAGTTTGTAAATTAGGCCTTTTGGTTTTTTATGCCCTGAGGAGTAGCTCTAACTTATTGGATCAATATTATGTGGATCAGCTCAGCCAGCTCATATCAGGAACACACTTACCAAACTGTTTGATAAGGTTTTGAATACATGTACACCAGAGATCCTAGCCTTGGTGTTGCACCTGTTCAAAATGTTGAAGGTCGTCACTGAGTTTGTCTGTTGAGCAGGGGAATTTTCGGCCAAATGTATAACTTAGGCCAGTGAAAATGTTGTTATTGCACATACACTGCTTCTTTGAGTGCCATAATTGGTGTTCAATTCTCATTTTCAGCAGCGAGATCATTTTGAGAATGTGGTGTGCAGTGTTAGGGCTCCTGGGGTAACTGGATGCCATGGTCGTCTTAATAGGAATAGAAGATAGGGTGCAACAGTGAGTCTACAACATTGAAAATGTACGTCGTAACCAACTCTAGAACATTTGATTCCCAGGGGCGTAGCTATCAATGGTGCAGTGGATGCAGTGGCCCTTGGGCCATTGGGTGTGGGGAACCGACGACATCCTAGTTAGTGGCTGTTTTTCACTGCGAAAGGGATAGGGGCCAAATGTCCTTGCTTGCCCCTGTTACATCACTGATAAATTCACATTTGTCATTACAAGTATAGTTGTATTTACAGTGTGAATGGATATACCAAGAACCACGCATCAAGAGGCACATTAAAGGAAAAATGGTATACTTGATGTTTATATTCAAGGAACATTTTTTAAGAATTACTTAAATGTTTCATATGTGTAGGTGCCTTTGACCTTGTCTTTGCTTATTTTTCCCTGCTATAAAACGTGTACAGGAGTCTTTCAATTTTCTATACTACCACTTTTGTACTTGTGAGGGCACTTCCCTTCTTACATATCAGCCTCACTCTCTTAGCTTGTCACCTCTCTCTGCTGTGTATGTGGATGCTCTCGCTCTCATTCTCCCTTTCGAGTTCTCTCTTTTTGCTCTCTCTCTCTCTCTAGTGTTATGTCTATGCTATGGTAAATGGTATATTATGTGATGCTATTTATATTTTCTTATGCTAACTATATAATGGCATGCTACAATATGCAATGCTATATTATGCTACACTGTTTTGTGCTATGCTATTGTATACTATGCTAGCTTAGCTTCCACTAGCTATCTTCAACTGTATTAGGCTGTGGTGTCTTATTTTAAGGACTCTAATGCTATGAACCAGCGCTTTGACACCCTTGGGTTTAGTGTGCTCTATAAATTAATTGTATACCATTTCATGTGATCCATCCTTAGATATGCTTGCTTTATTCTATAGGTGGCAATGGTAACACTTCAGAATCCAAGGCGGAAGGATAACTGTATATGTTTATGAAGCCTGAGGCTTAAGTATTATTGATGTAGATGTGCTTCATGAATTTCTAGTTTCAGTCATAGTACTGGATGTATCTTAATTATAAGGGGGGGATGTTGCAGCTGCCAGCTCCTTAAATTCTCAGAAACAGCTGTTCTTACCAGTGCAAGCATTTACATTTCCATCTATCCTGCAGCCAAGTTGTGTTCCAGTTCAAAGCATATATATACATAGGGAGCACTAGCATTTATGGAGCTGATGTAGTCTAATTTTGACAAAATTTATCCTGAATGAATGAGATGTTGTGCTGTTATCTGCAAAGTACAAATAACGGCTATGCAACATACCAACATGGCATGACATTTGATAGAGGCTTGTTTAATTTAAAGTTCATTTAGAAACCTCAGATAGTACTCGGAAGGCTGCACGTGAATCTGTGCTGAAAGTCACTGAAACAGATCTGCATGACAGGGTTCTAGGTGAAGGCTAGTACACAATTTTTTCTTCGCTCAGTGTCAAACAGATTTTGTCCATCCAGTCAATGTTGTGTAGTCGGCAGAAAGCGTGTAAACTACTTCAAGTTGTTGTAAGATTCTGCTAGGGCCCTTATGACCAAAATAAAGTCCTGCAGGGATAAATACTGCAGAATATACATTTATTGGAAGCAGTGTGTTCTAAAGTTCAAACACGCCTCCAGTGATGCTAAACCACATAAGCATTCAATCCACTCAGTTCATGTTGTCTATAGTATCATGGGCAGTGGAGGAATCCAAAAGGAAGACCACTTGTTGCTATTCATTCCGACTTAGTAGGACAAGTCAAAAATTGCTTTTTCTATTCCCCGATGTGAGGGCATGAACACAGTTGTTTGTTGGTCTCAATATGGTCTGAAGTCAAGTTATCATAATTCTGTTCACTACTTTGTGCAGAAAGCAAGGTTGAGGTAGGCTGAAAATGTCAAGACTGACAATCATCTAGAGCAGACATCTTCAGTTATCGGATAATAACAGAAAATTCTCTTGCACAAGCATTTACCAAAAGCAGCTGATAAGGAGGTCAGCAATGAGGGTGTCTAACATATCTAAGGAGGTCAGCAATGAGGGTGTCTAACAAATCTAAGGAGGTCAGCAATGAGGGTGTCTAACATATCTAAGGAGGTCAACAATGAGAGAAACTAAAATATATAAGGAGGTCAGCAATGAGGGTGTCTAACATATCTAAGGAGGTCAGCAATGAGGGTGTCTAACATATCTAAGGAGGTCAGCAATGAGGGTGTCTAAAATCTAAGGAGGTCAACAATGAGAGAGATTAAAATATATAAGGAGGTCAGCAATGAGGGTGTCTAACATATCTAAGGAGGTCAGCAATGAGGGAGACTAACATATCTAAGGACGTCAGCAATGAGAGAGACTAAAATATATAAGGAGGTCAGCAATGAGTGAGACTAACATATCTAAGGAGGTCAGCAATGAGGGAGACTAACACATCTAAGGAGGCCAGCAATGAGAGAGACTAAAATATATAAGGAGGTCAGCAATGAGGGTGTCTAACATATCTAAGGAGGTCAGCAATGAGGGTGTCTAACATATCTAAGGAGGTCAGCAATGAGGGTGTCTAACATATCTAAGGAGGTCAACAATGAGGGAGACTAAAATATATAAGGAGGTCAGCAATGAGGGTGTCTAACATATCTAAGGAGGTCAGCAATGAGGGTGTCTAACATATCTAAGGAGGTCTGCAATGAGGGTGTCTAACATATCTAAGGAGGTCAGCAATGAGGGTGTCTAACATATCTAAGGAGGTCAACAAGGAGAGAGACTAAAATATATAAGGAGGTCAGCAATGAGGGTGTCTAACATATCTAAGGAGGTCAGCAATGAGGGAGACTAACACATCTAAGGAGGTCAGCAATGAGAGAGACTAAAATATATAAGGAGGTCAGCAATGAGTGAGACTAACATATCTAAGGAGGTCAGCAATGAGTGAAACTAACATATCTAAGGAGGTCAGCAATGAGGGAGACTAACACATCTAAGGAGGCCAGCAATGAGAGAGACTAAAATATATAAGGAGGTCAGCAATGAGTGAGACTAACATATCTAAGGAGGTCAGCAATGAGTGAGACTAACATATCTACGGAGGTCAGCAATGAGGGTGTCTAACATATCTAAGGAGGTCAGCAATGAGTGAGACTAACACATCTAAGGAGGTCAACAATGAGAGAGACTAAAATATATAAGGAGATCAGCAATGAGAGAGACTAACATATCTAAGGAGGTCAGCAATGCGTGAGACTAACATATCTAAGGAGGTCAGCAATGAGTGAGACTAACATATCTACGGAGGCCAACAATGAGGTAGAGTAACATATCTAAGGAGGTCAGCAATGAGTGAGACGAGTATATCTAAGGAGGACAGCAACAAGTGAGATTAACATATCTAAGGAGGTCAGCAATGAGTGAGTCTAACATATCTAAGGAGGACAGCAACGAGTGAGATTAACATATCTAAGGGGGTCATCAACAAGTGGGATTAACATATCTAAGGAGGTCAGCAATGAATGAGACTAACATATCTAATGAGGCAACAATGAGTAAGACTAACATATCTAAGGAGGTCAGCAATGAGGAGATCAATTTTTATCCTCCATGTATTGGCTACAATACTAAAGCATCACAATTGGAGCCGCATAATTTTAGCTCCACCCTCACACATCACAGAAACGTTGTTTTTACATATATCTGAGAATAATTGTGTGCCGAACTTCATTAACGTGAGTGAAGCATTTCAAATGTACTCCTGAAGTGTATTCACTGTAGAAAAGAGAAAAAACTTGTTTTTTGGTGACATGTTAAGAGATACGGAAACTCCTGGAACTTTCTGGTCTTAATTAGTGTTCACATCATTAGTAGGCCTGGGCGGTAAATTCCGTTCCGCTCGCGGAATTTGCGGAATTTTGCGTTCCGCGGAGAACGCGGAATTGCCAAAAATTCCACTATCCGCGGCTTCACGGAATTTGTTGCTTGTTCGCGCTTTCAAAGTGCGTGTTTGCAAGATATTTCTCCCCGAGCACACAAACAGCGTTCGCGAACAGGAAAAAAGCATCGCGAACGGGTGGAACAAGCAATTCCACGTGTTCGCGGAACTTTTGAGTGCTCGCGGAGATTTTTTACCGTTTCGCGGAACTTTGCGTAACGCGACTACGCAAATTCCGCCTACCCCTAATCATTAGACTATACAGCAGATCCCTTTCGACTTTGAGAGGTACAGCCCTCTCTGCTTCCTTCTATCCTTGTGAGTGTGTAGCTTCATGCTGAACACTGATTTCCCTTTTCAGAAGTCTTCTGCTGACACCATCCTGCATTTCTAAATTTCCCTGAGACCTTTTATTGTGAACCATCCTCATTCTAGACTTTGGGTCTGATTTCGATGCGGTCGGAAATGGCTCCAAACATCGGTTGGAGCCGTTCCGACCACATAAAAATAGCCCGTTCTGATTCCTTTCCGACCAACCCATTTTGATTGGGGCCGGTCAGAAAGGAATCCAAACCGGATTTCCGAATGGCCTCCGACAGGCTTGGAGAGCCCAGCTGCCATTCGGAAATCCTCCATCAATCCCTCGGGCGGCTCTTTCCTGCCGAGGGATTACGATGGAAGGTTCCCACAGTCTTTCTGTGCTGGCCTTTCTGACACAGAAAAGCTGTGGGAATCCTAATTTAGGGGCCCCCAGCAGGGCCCCCATGGGTGCAAGGCCTTCGGATGGCGGCCTAGGGGGCACATAAGGTGCCCCCATGTTGATCCCTGCACCCCGTGGCAGGCATGTTGAGGTGGCTGCCACAGGGTGGAGGGATGAACTGCACCTCTGCTCTTTCCAATGAAGCATGCATTCCATTTGGAATGCATGCTCCCATTGTAAAGAAAAGGATTGCGACCGTACAGACTTCGGTCGCATCCTACTTGTTGGGCTGGTACCGACGACAGGAGGTCGTTTGGTTCCAGTTCCCAAACGATGTTGGATGGACTCCGGTCCGTCCGACGTCGTAATCGGCCCCTTAGAGCCTGATTAGATGACTTTCAATCCTACTCATGTTTAGGAAGGAGGAGTGGAGTTTCTTAAAGGTACACCAATTCCTAATTCTTGACATTTGTATTGTTCTGACTGTCTTTATTATATGCTTTATGCCAGCGAGTTAGAATTTGCTTAGACACTTTAATTTACTTGTCATAATTCTTTACATTTATGACATGTTCTTGAGTTTTGCATTTACTGGAGTGATTAGTAACTTGTGATAAACCCACTTAACTTTAGTTACTGATTCTTAGTCCGAATTGTGTGGTCAAATAGATTAGACCAACTTTAAATTGTTTATTTGAATGTCCACTCGCTTTTGCCTCTCAGTCATTCCTGCGCTCTCCCACAATATTTCAGACTCAGTATTCCATATTACCACCCAGTCTTCAGATACCACCTTACATAATTTTTTGATCATCTAATGAACTTCTGTAAATACAGATGGACTTCATAGTTAACCTCAGTGCTTGATTTGAGCTGGTGATTTCTGGTGCTCAGCATCGGTGCTTAATTGCCAACACTGGCACTTTTGATAGTCAGCCACATGGTGGCACTGTTTGTCTAATTTAGTGATAAGCAAAACAACAGTTGTTTATTAATTCAAAATACATTAAAAATGACTAATACCTGCCGCCCAAGCCATTCTTATGGCTTTGAAGGCCTGGAATTGTTGCACTTGTAGGATGTGGTGGTTACTAGTTGTGTTGGTACTGTCATTGGCATCGCTAGCAGAGGGAATGAGAAGAATAAGCTGCAGTGGCCTACTGACAATTTCCTTGGTACAAATTCTTTAACACTGATTAACCTCCATTTTTGCAAGTTTTTTTAGTATTTATTCGATACAGAGATAGATACACAATGTTTGCTTCTTCATATTGTGTGCATGCTCACGAGAATAGTTGGTTTCCTAGAAACGTCTACATTTTTAATAAGAAAGATAACACAAAGCATTAAGGAGCCTATTGTTGAAGGGGTTTGTGTCGCATTTGCACCATGCAATGTGACACATTTTCAACGCAAACCCAAAATGCGATTTATCAAGCCACGCAAGGCCACTTTGGATGGCCCTTAGTAGCTTGATGAGTCAGGAGTAATGCAGCGCAAATCACTGTGTTGCATAACTCTGCCCCGGGAAGGCATTCCATGGGCATTACCTGGATGTTCCCACACAAGTCCTATGGATTTTGATGCCTTCCCAGATTTATCATTGCTGGTAGACCTGGGAATGCACCAAAAAGATATGCCTTCTCAGGTGAGGCATAACAAGGAGAATTAGCTTTATTTCTCCTCATTACTTCCTCTTTCTATGTGTGCTGCATTCTGCATCACACATAGAAAGAGGTGTGCTGCATTCTGCAGCACACATAGAAAGAGGAATATGCCTCTCAGGATTGTTTTTGTGCAGGAAGGTGTCCCTTCCTACACAAAAACAATCCCTCATGCAATGGAAGCACCCTTGCACCATGGTGCAAGGGTGCCATGGTGCAAGGGTGACTGTGTTGGCCCTAGGCAGCCCACTGTGTGCCAGCATTGGGGAAAGGACAGGAATGTGCCAAATGGGGATAAATATGCGGCATTCCTGCCCTTTCCCTCTCATGCAATGCAGGCCAGCAAGGTGACTTTCTGTGCTGCGTTACCTTTTTATAAATAGGCCCCTTTATGTATTAAGGGTGCACAAGCTTTAAGTGTCTCAAAACCTGGATGAGAAAGAAAAGGAATCTTTTAATACACCATCTCACTGGTTAAACTGAAGCTCGATGGGCAGCTGGAATATCACACTTGCAAAGTAAAATCTCTGGCAAGGAAACAAATCATAAAATACAAACAGTAAAGATAATGGATGTCATTGTTGATAAAAAGCATGTGGGATCAGCAAACACTGGAGATACAGAGGAGACTAATTGCTGCTAACAAGAGCTTACTGATATGAAATAACATCTTGGAGAAAAAGCCCATGAATCACTTCAAATTAATTTCACAAGGCGATTTTCTAATCTGCAGAAAAACTATATTTTGTCTAAAGCTACAGACCACACAATAGTTTTGATTGTAAGAGGATCGCACGGGATAATGGTGACAAAGGAACTGAACAGAACATGTCATAAAAAGATTGTTAAAACCAGACACTATTATACATTATACATCTGACAATTTATTCAAGGGCCATTTGTTAAACCTTATCCACAGCTCTATTCAGTGTGCTATTCTACACAAGGCCCGATGTAAATAAGCATTGACAACGCTCATAGAATTTAACACAGTGTAGCATGCTACCCATGTAGGCAAGTGCTTCAGTGCCCCACATAGCAGTATTAAGCGCTATACAAATATCGCAATACAATACGGTGCGACTTAATGAGAAAATGCATGGCAAAAAAGGTATGTAAAATGCGCACAAAATTTGTGTCGGCCCTCTCAGACAACTGTCTCCTCTTGCATGTCCAACGTCCACGCTGTTAGCTTGGGGAATAGATAAAAAGTACAAACATTACAGACACAAAAGGAGGCAGCTTGCTCAGAGATAGCAATAAGTCTGTGCCCATTTTAGCACACTTAGGGCCATATTTATCGAAGGATTGCATCACTTTTGAACCACACAACTAGGTGCAAAATCGGTGCAACCCTCAAGATACAATTTATCAAGCAACGCAAGGACCCCATGCGTGGCCCTGAGTGGCTTGACATATCCAGAGTAACACAATGCAGCACAAATTGCTATGTTGCGTTATTCTGCCCCAGAGAGGCGTTCCATCGGTGATGTGTGGGTGTTCCCATGTAAAATCCATGAATTTTGACGCAGTCCCAGATTTACCATAAGTGGTACACCTGGGAATGGCACAAAACTGCAACACATCCCCAGGGGAGGCATAACAAGGAGAACTATTTTTATTTCTTGTCGGTTTTTCCTCTTTCTATGTGAGCTGCATTTTGCCCTGGGCTGATTCATAAGCTAATGGCCAGCCTATTGAGCCCTCGTATTAATGACTATCACCGAAACAAGCCAATGACTGGAGATAGCTGGCCAAAAGCCCCTTTGTAATGTTGTATGTATGTACGTTGCATGGTATGTTACATGGTTTGTGTTATCTGCTGTTGAGTGTGTGTAGTGGTGACATTAAGGGTAAAGGTTGCTGATGACGAGAGTTTGCAATATAATGCGAATTTCTATGGTTTTTGACAAGCAGTTCAATGTAAAACACTTTTATATAATATTTGTCAGAGAGGTTAACAATTTGAACCCTCTTCTTACTTTATTGGTCACTGGGTTACACCTTACATAGCTCCTTCCTTCTGTATTTGACCTGGAGTCTCCTGTTACATTGTCTGTATCAGCTATGGGCAATGAAACTGCATGTTGGGTGAACTAGCACAACTATTTTTCAATCAGAAACTCATGCCAGCTCCCCCTGCGACAGTTCTCCTGTCCAGCTTACCCACAGTCCACTACTCTCTGCTGCCTGTCTACATGCTAAAATCTGCTCTGGCTCCTCTGCTCGTTTCTTGCTCTGTTTTGCCTTTCCTGCTTGCTTTCTGCCCTCTGTTTTGCCTTTTTCTGCTTGTTTTTCTGCCATCTGCTTTTGCCTTTCCTGCTCGTTTTTCTCCCCTCTGTTTTGCACCTTTTTCTGCTTGTTTTTCTGCCCTCTGCTTTGCCCTCTAGTGCTCTGTTTTGCCTTTTTCTGCTTGTTGTTCTGCCCTCTATTTTGCCTTTTTCTGCTCATTTTTCTGGCCTCCATTTTGCCTTTTCTGCTTGTTTTTCTGCCTACTGCTTTGCACTATTCTGCTCTGTTTTGCCTTTTCAGCTCGTTTTTCTGCCCTCTGTTTTGCCTTTTCTGCTTGCTCATTTTTCTGCCCTGTGTTTTGCCTTTTCTGCTCGCTCACTTTTCTGCCCTCTGTTTTGCCTTTTTAAGCTCATTTCTTCCCTCTTCCTGCTGTTTCCACAAGATCTATCTTTTCGACTGAGGCCTCGTACCCCAGCACCCAGATACCCCAAGGGATGACAGTGCCGCGCTCTACAAATTCTGACTGACTGATTGATACTTGCAAAGAAGGATATCGACATGTGGACTGAGCCACAGCCCATCTCTTACAGCTCTTTTTCTGATGATCAAATATGACTTTGCAGACTGCTGCACTGTCAAGCATGGCATAAAAACAATGAAAATCCAATTAAAGTATCATTTGATAGAGGGGCTAAGCAAAACCATTGCCCATTAATGTCGGGAATCCATACAAGACAATGCTTGTACAAAGGCTTTAAAGCAGCCTACAAATACTTCACCCTTAGGATGCATATTGGCTTTACAATGTGTTTTCACAGTGAATAAGTTAGACCTATTGTGTTTGTCAAACCTTTTCATAATTACATGTTTAGACCTACCGCATCTAATATAACATTTCCAAATGAACCAATGTGCATGCAGCCTTGATCACTTATTCTTTAACCATAACCAACCCAGACCTACTGTTTTATGCATAACTTGTGCAATACAAACACTCCGTTTCAGGGAAAGCAAACAACTTCTGACCAATCAAATCCAGTAAGGAGGAAGATCAACAACTGTGAGCAGAGCCAAATTCCTTCTTGCAGTAGTGCTTCTTGAAGCACTACTGATGATGATAGGCGTTTCCTTCTAAAAGATGATCCAAGAAGTCCAAGAATTTATATGTTACCTACAATTCACAAGGACCTGGTGAAGCCTCCTTTTAGACCAATTGTGTTTACATGCGGATCTATTCATGAACCTATTGGCAAATATTTAGATCGGTATTTGCAACCTATGGTACAACAAATGACTACTTACATTAAAGACACCACCGATTTCGAATCATTGACCTACATGACAATCAGAACATCTTATTATGTATCATTGATGTCAAGTCATTATATACATCCATTCCATATGACCTATGCTTGGGAGCTGTTGAATATTTTTTGACTAAAACTGAATTGAATGGTGATCTAAAGAATTTTCTACTCAAATTACTGCATTACACACTGTATCACAGTTACTTCTGTTGGGAAAATGAGTACTTCTTGCAACTCAATGAGACTTTCATGGGCAATTGTGCAGCACCTTGCTACGCCAATATTTTTATGCACAAGTTTGAACTCGATCATATTTTGACTAATGACTCATGGATTAAAAACCTTGCCATGTTCGTGAGATACATCAATTACATTTTTTTGTTATGGAAAGGGTCTGATCAAGAACTATCATCAGCTATTGAACATTTGAACTCCATTAATGATTGAATTGAATTTACATATAAATTCAATGACACCTCAGTCAGTTTTTTGGATGTATCTGTCTCGAAGATTGGAAACAGATTGGAAAACGACACATTCAGTAAGGAAACTGACCATAACAATGTATTGTATTATAACAGCTTCCATCAATTCTCTCTAAAAAAACATTTGCCTAATTCTCAACTCATACGAGTCAAATGAATTACATCCAATCCTGACAGACTCTCGACTAACAGAGCAGACACGATCCTAAGATTCAGTGACAGAGGTTACCCTTCTGAAATACTTGAGAGTGCTGTACAACGCTCCTCAACTAAATCAAGCAAACAACTACTGACATCTACCTTGAAACAAAATAAAGGGGATCGGACTGTCCTAGTGTCTAAATTCTCCAAACAAAGCCAGAAATTCAAAAGGTTAATTCTAAAACACTGACCGATGGTACAAATGGAACCAGATTTGAAGGGTATTTTTGTCGAATTGCCTTTGTTCGCTTATGAACGCATTCAGGAAATGCTTTCTACACCTAAATTGAAAAATATCAATCGTCCATATCAAGCCACTGTTCCATGCCTTAATTGCAATAATTGCAACAACATCATTAAAGGAAATTGAATAACTCACGCACGCAAAGGTAATAAAATCAAACTACAGGTCACTGCCACTTGTGGCACCAAAAACGTGGTGTACTTATTGAAATCCCCTTGCGGTCTGGCATACATTGGGAAAACTGAACGAAAAATTAAGACCAGGCTCAATGAACATAAAAGCAATATCAGGACGAACAACTTAAAATCTGTTCTTGCCTCACACTTCTTGACTCAGAAGCATAATATCAGTCAGCTTTGTTTCATGGTGTTGGAGGCTGTGACTCTACGTGAAGGTAGAAACAACCACAAATTCCTCAAACAGGAAGAAACCTACTGGATGAAATTGTTGGATACCCTTATGCCTAATGGACTCAATGATCATATTAAATTAAGTTGCTTCCTATAATCCGTCTGTCATTTTCCATATCTTATGCTTGCTTGATGTAAAAGCTTTCTTCGTATTCTATGTTGGACTTGGTTTGTAATGCTTTCTGATCTATTATTTTCACTGCTCTACACTTTTTCACCATACCCTACCCTTCTCCCCTTCATTTTTTATTTCATCCTATGGTGTCTACCTATTTAGGGTTTTTGCTTCACAGCGTGTGCATCTACTTACCCTTTGCAGTTGTTCGTTCTAAGATGGCACTCAACTTCTACTCTTTTTTCTTTCTACTCACTTGGTCCGTCGTCTAATTGCCTATTTATATCCTATGTTGCACTTGCTTTCTAATGCTGTCTGATTGATTATTTCTTCTATATCACCCTTCCTTAACTACTTTCACTGTTTCATACTTTTTCACCAAACTTTATCCCTTTTTTCACTTCATTTCATGCTTTTTACCCACTAAGTCTTTGAGCGGTTGTCCATTTCAAGTGGCTCTCACTTTTCACTTGTTTTTCCGTTCACTTGGTCCGTTGTCTAATTCACCTCGCTCATTGTTTTTAAGTTTTAGTTTTGCATCTTTTACATGCTACCAGCAGCACCTGTTTTTGAACCAGCTTCATTACACGGTGATAAGATATAGCATAATTTGTGCAATACAAAGACTCTGTTTCAGGGGAAGCAAACAACTTCTGACCAATCAAATCCAGTAAGGAGGAAGATCAACAACTGTGAGCAGAGCCAAAGTCCTTCTCGCAGTAGTGCTTCTTGAATCTTTTTTTCTGCTGATCACATAAGGTTTTGCAAAACTTGCAAGAACATAGGAAGATATGTACAGCAGTTATAGTTTACTGAACTTAGGAGGTCATTACGATGACGGGCGGATCGCCACCGCCCATATGGCGGTGGCGATCCGCTTGCCATTCCCCTCCGCCAAGATGCCATTTCCCCCCTGCCACAATACGATGGCGGGGGGGAGCCCGGTGGACGGAAAGACCGTCCGCCGGTTTTCCGCTGGTCACACAGGTGACCGGGCGGAAAAGGGCAGTAATATGGTGGCGGTGTCTGCAAGACACCGCCATCCATATTATGATGACTGCGAAGATGTGCCTTTTCATGGCGGCAATGCTGCCATGGAAAGGCATACGGTCTTTTACAATGGGGGCCCGTTGCGGGCCCCCGGGGGAGGGGCGTGGGGGGTGCACTTGGGGGGTACCTATGGTACCCCCCTGCATTGGCATGGACAAGGTGGCAGGCACAGCGCGGTGCCTGTCACCTTGTGCATGCCAATGCACAACGTGCATTCCCAGCATTGTGGCGGGCGGTGCTGTGAACACCGCCCGCCACAATGTTGGGAATAGGGGATAAACCCGCCACCGTGGCGGTGGCATCCTAATACTCGCGGCGGGACCGTCGCTCCTATGGCGGACGGTCCCATTCACCGCTACGGTGGCGGGCGGACAAAGTCCGCCCGTCATCATAATGACTAGGACTGGGCGGAAAACTACGCTACGCTCGCGTAGTTTGCGTAACTACGCGATACGCGAATTGCACGTAGCATAGTGCAAAAACATGTAGCGTATCGTAGCGGGCATTTTTTGCTTGCTCGCGGTCCTCAACGTCAAGTTGGCGACCGCGAGCGAGCAAAATGACATCCCGGCGAGACTTTTTCCTCGTTCGCAATCAGCAACAGCAAGTTGCCGATCGCGAGCGTGGAAAATAAACCTCCCGGCGAGATTCACAACGCGGGGAGGTCAGGTTTCTCATTGTGAGTGGTCGCGTATGCTCGTGACCGCTCGCGATGAGAAACTACCAGTCCGCGTTGAGAAAACTGCCGCTCGAGTACAAATCTACTCGAGCGGCAGAAAACGATCCCTTGCACTGTGCAAGATGCCGTTTGCAATGATTGCACAGTGCGGACAAGCATCCGGCACTGTGCAATCATTGCGAACAGCATTTCCTACCGCACTACGCAGTTCGCGTTTTGCGAAGTGCACTTCGCGTAGCTACGCGTAGCGCTACTACGCGAACTACGCCCAGGGTTAGTAATGACCTCCTTAGTTAGGATCACTTGGCAAGTGGTTGTAGAACAGAATATTGTGAAGAATAATATCCTTTGACGTGACTATTGGGGCAAACATATTTCTACCAAAAAATATCATTTTGTATGCCTACATTGCAAATAGGCTTTCCTGTTTTCAGTTTCTATCTTTAATAAATTCTGGTGGGGGTTTTTCAGTGCTTTTCAGTGATTTCAATACCTTATTAAACAGTGGTTATCTGTGGTTTCACATTTCTGCACCATTAAAAACAATAGAAACAATGTTTTCTTGTGTTTATGGAACGTTTTGCTTTTATTATTGCTTTCTTTTTGCACTGATAGTGCATGGTATATAGACAGTGTATGTACAGTGTATCTGAGGTCCAAATACAGTTTTACAAATCAAACTTATTGTATTACACCATACAATACTTCTTCAGTGAGTCTTTGGTCATGCTTGCTCACTCTTTCCTTCCCATGTAAACGTTTATCTCAACATGCACTTGAGATGGGCAACGCCAAAACAGCCAGTACACAATGTGCTAACTCTGGCCACTGACATATCTTTCTATGCCAAAACTGGTGCACCTGAAGATTGCAATTCTCTGGGATAGGTTCTGCAACATATGTCTGGAACTGGGCATTATTGAAGAGGACAAAAATGAAGCAGTACTTTTGAAATGCTTCCCCTTTACAGAAGGGATCTAGAACCTGTGCAATCTACCACAGTGAGGGTTCATTTACTTCAAATGCCAAGGTTGGTGAAGGGGCATTTCTATGCATCATTGCAAGCCATTTCTCATGCATTGTAAAATAAAATTTCCTGAATTGCTCCTCAACATTTCTTTGCTTACCAAGCGCAAAGACACATCTACACCAATTATGCTAAACACTTGGTAGACAAGGGTGTTTCCAGACTCTAGTTTTTTTTATTATGTCCACTACAGCAGTCATGTTTTCCTGTAAAAATCTAAGAATGCAGTAGTGTGTACTTTTTTCACATCACTATCAATATGCGACTGAAGAGCCTCACCTTCCAAGCCTTTGGAATCATCATTAAGCAAAAATTCTGTAAACGGTTACCACATGGATAATATAGCATTCACGGCCTCTAGGACTGAGAACCACCAGCTAAATAACACCGTTGGGATGACTCTTTCTTTGATGCCACACAAAGCACAAAATGAGAAATGTTTTAGTTCCAGTTCATAATGAAGCAGTGCACCGGAATGGACTACAAAGTCAATAGCATTCTTCATTAACTCTGAAGATTGTAAAGATGTTTTCATCATACATCTAGCAAGTGTCAAGGATCTCTTACAGGGAAGCACTTCAGCTCAGGAATCAATTTTGACAGGTCATCACATAACTTTTTCATATACAGAGCTGAATCACTGCAAATACAAACAATATCACTCCAATCTTTGTTGAACTTGGTAAGAACCTTTTGCAGCAGCATTCCAAGTGACACTGGATTCCATGTTTTCCAAATGTCTGGTGTCATGTTTTCACTACTATCCCAGATGCTTGCTGACAGCACATTTTTCATATATACCTGTCACTACACCTTGCATTGAATGTTAAAAGCCTGGGGTGTTTGGCAATTCATCTACTATCATTACTGATTTGCTAGAAAAGGGGGCTGATGTATCAAAGGGTTTCACCCATTCTCTGTCTGTGGGTAAAGGTGATGGCACAAATTGGCAAAGATTTTTATGAAACCAGCCATTTTTTCAGTGAAAGAATCAAATGTAGCCAAAATATCAAATATGATTTTGATATTTCCTGATTCTCTACAGTTTATAAAATAATTACATAAGACCTAAAACATGCTTCTATACCCTGCATATTTAGACCAAAGACCACAAAACTGAAAAAAGCAAAAGGAAAAAGAAACAAAATTTTAATGACATCCCTAAACAACAAAAGTCAAGCAGAATAATTTCAGCTCAGTCTTTCTTGCTGCTACCTTGTGTAACAAAATTACATTGTATTGGTCCTTTCAGGAAGAAATAAAAATGACTCTTTCACTCTCCTTTTCTTTTCTTTGAATTGCATTTAGTTTGTGGTTGTGCAGACGTTTCTCAGTGTTTATATGTTTACACTGGTGAGGGCTATTTCAATTTCGGTGGGGTTTTATTAGTTATTATAGGTTTAAACCTAAAACAGGATAACCCAATTGTGAACTCTCAAAATATAATCTCAAAAATATGGAAGAGAATATCACCCCCAAAAAATTTGAATATAATTTTTTTTTAAACATATTGATTCATAACTAATTTATTTAAAGTAATACATTAGTAGAATAAATAATTAAAAAGTAAAGCTTCTATAACTTATATTAAAACTGGATATATAAATGTATACTGGATATATAAATACAAACATATACATATTCACTGAGACAACCAAAGGTTGCAGGGATGTTATAGATAGTTTTAGATTTTAAACACACAAAACCATAGAAATTCAGCAGCTATACTTATAGTTATCTCAAGTAACTATAACTCATGCCCTAAGGTAACTATAACTCGTGCCCCCACCATGCACAGTTTTCTTATCAATACTTTCACTGCAAATGCTGCAGTGTTGTTATCAATGATGTCATGGAAAATGTCATGAGTGATATATTATGTGGGGTAAATAGCAGTGCAAGGTGAGGTGCGAATTATAGACACCTTAAGGAAAGAGTCATAGTTACTTGAGATAACTATAACTATAACTGCTGGGTTTCTATGGTTTTGTGTGTGTAAAATCTGAACCTAACTAAAACGTCCCGGTAACCAGTGAATTTCTAAGGTTTTTAAAGTTTTCTTTCCTAACTGTAACGACCCAGTAAGCTTTGGTATTTCAGTGAATTTCTACATTTTCTTAATGTTATTTCCCACATATAATGTCTCTGTAACCTGTATGTGTGAGTGGGTGTGTGAGTGGTTGTGTGAGTGGGTGTTGCGTGTGTGGTGGGTGTGTGAGTATGTGTGTGACTGGCTGTGTGGGTCTGAAAGTGGCTGTTTGGGTGTGTGACTAGGTATGTGAGTAGCTGTGTGGGTGTGTGAGTGTGTTTTTTGGGTCTGTGAGTGGGTGTGTGAATGGTTGTATGAATGTGTGAGTGGTTCTGTGGGTCTGTAAGCAGGTGTTTGAGTGTGTGAGAGGTTGTGTCAGTGGCCATGGGGTCTTTGAGTGGGTGTGTGAGCAGTTTTGTGGGTCTGTGAGTTGGTGTGTGAGTGGTTGTATGGGTGTATGAGAGGGTGTGTAAGTGGTTATGCGAGTGGGTGTGTGAGTGGATGCATGAGTGCTGTATGGGTCTGTGAGTGGGTGTGTAAGTAGTATTGAGAGTCTGTAAGCAGGTGTGTGAGTGTATATGTGAGTGTGTGTGTGTGTGTGTGTGTGTGCGAGCGTGTAAGCAGGGGTATGGGTCTGTGAGTGGGTGTATGTGTTTTTCAAAATTAGGGTCTGGATCCGCAGATCCACCCAAATTCATGAGGATCCACAGATCCACCCTAATCCACCCGAATAACTGAAGTTTCAGGAGGATGGCTCTGCAGATCCTATCATGTTCCAAAAAAATATTTTCGGACAATTGCTTGCCCCTGAGGGGTCCCCTTCCTCAGTCCCATGGGGTCAGGGTCCCTCTACCTGACACCTTCTATCACTTTTAAATTTCATGTTCCCCCTGGGAACCGAGTCCAGATGAACAAAATGGCAGCTGCAACTTTCCTCTCAGGGTGCAGTCAGCCAATCATGGCATTGCTGATTTGAGTGGATCTGCGAATCCAACTGGATACACTGTGGATCCATGTCTCTAGATATACATAAATGTTTTTACTTCAATAATTCAAAAACTGCTGATTTACACCAAATTACAACAAGCATTGGCTTAGCCAATAGGTTTCGCCTTTGGGACTTTATAAGTGTTTCGCCATGCAGCACATTATCTTGGGTGATTCAATTATAGCTTAATTTCTGAATATGGGTAAGGTTATATCAGCTGAAACAGGAACGTGTGGAAGCTTGTGGCATTGGGAGCAGTGTCGGGTAGCTTGCAGTGGTGTACAGGCAGCCAAGGGAAGCTTGCAGAAGTAAGGAACGTGTGGAAGCTCACAGCATTGGGAGCAGTTTCGGGTAGCTTGCAAGGGTGTAGGGAAAGCTGAGGAAAGCTTGCAGAAGTGAGGAAGAATTGGAAGCTTGCGGCATTGGGAGCAGAGTTGGGTAGCTTGCAGTGGTGTAGGGGCAGCTAAGGGAAGCTTGCAAAAGTGAGTTCTCGTAAGCAAAAATACAAAATCATTCCCAAAAAGAAAATGGGTAGAGTCTGTGGCACAGCCCCCCTTCTGTTCCTCTGATTAAGTGTTTTCCTCATCTCGTGTTACCAAGACAGAGGTGGGCACAAAAGTGCTGCCTTCTCCTACAAGGGAGCTAGATGGAGACCTCAGTGAGGTTAGATCACTTGCATGCAAGCCTTTGCTCCTGCTATTAGTCTCAGGCGGAACATGAAAGAGAGCAAAGGCAGTAGCCAGTGCCACATTTCACTTCAGGCTGCACCAGGCTGGAGCAGCAGAGTGAAGAGGGAGTGAGCACCAGGGGCAGGCAGCCTCGGAATGTTCTGAAAGCAGCCTCCTAAGAGCCACTCTGGGAAAAACATTGTTTTTTTGTTTTTGGGCTGTACAGATGTTCAGCTAGGTAATGTTGTAATCAGCACGTCCATGTAAGAAGACAACCCCAGTTGCCCAATTTAAATTTTGTTATGCGGGAGCTAAGGAGAAAGGGGGGTCAAGTGAATAATTATTTTTTAATTCTATTTCCCAAAAGCAACCCCTCAAAAAATTTCATGTGCAACAAATGCCCCTCCTTCACTCCCTGTAGAGAACAAAAGCTGTTCCCTGTTTTTTGGCTTTCACTTGTGCTGCATTGAGTACACGGTTGGGAAGCTCAAGGAAACAAAAGGGATGAAGGAGTTAAGGGTCGATGCATGGAGGGAGGGTAACTAAATGAGGGAAACGGACACAACTCACAAAAAAGCGAATTGTTGGTGAGAGATGGTGTGGCATAATAGCATGAGCTGAGGACTTTTGAACTGGGAAAGTGGGTTGAAGTCTCATCGTTAATCATTTCATGTATAATAACTCCCCAAGTGGCTCCTACAAAGTAACGCAGAGTTGCACGTGGCAGCATCGGCACAGGAAATCTATTTGTATTTTATTGCATTTCATAGCAGTGGAAAGTGCTCGTTCATGCCTGCCTGATAAATCTTAACTGCCAGTTCACGCCATTATAAGAAGTTTGCAACACTCTCTACTTGTACACTTTACACCAGTCTCCACGCTTCACAGAAGCCTCATGCACCCACGATGAATGCACTGACTCCCCCAACATCCTAAACAATTTCCAGCACTCACATGCTAGGAAGCCTGGCAGACTTGCAGTGCAAATCTCGAGCCTTCTCTGCATTCAGAGTAGGAAGTGAGCAAGAGGCAGGATGAGTCTCAGCATGGGCTTTTCACTTAATATTTCCGTGCCTTCCAAATATGAATGTATCCATGTGTAAAGTAACTGGTGCTCTTGTAGAGTGCTCCAATACCTTTTGGGTCGAGTTTGCACTATATAACAAAGTGCAAAAAAAAAAACACAGTAGCAGGCAGCAGGGGAGAAAGGGAGAGGGTATGCATGCAAAGTGTGGCGAACTGACGCAGTATGTAAAACAATGTAAGAAAATGTCCCTGCCAAGCGCGATATTTGTAAACACTTGAGTGAGTTCACACTAAAGCCTTTAGTAGAACAAAAGATGCAACACAGAACTAAGAGGTCAATTAAGCACTAAATTGACAATAAACTGGCAAACTAAAAAATGTTACAATCTTGTTTGATTTGAGCTTTTTGCCATTTTAAATAAGGCTATTTAAAAATATATTAAAAAGCAAAACAACATCTCCATAGGTGTCAGATAAGATGTCATGTATCAGGGTTATGCTTTCCTCCGACAGTATCTACTATATATCCCTTTCCATCTCTCCCGCCCTCCAGCTATTGGGGGCCTGTAATGTTAAACAAGGAAACAAAAAGATGTTTTTGCTACATTGCTACTGATGTATAAGACAAGCAGTGAGAAGACGGATGGGAGGGGCAGCTGAGAGCAGTGACGGGTGCTGAAACTGAACAAATACTACCACATAAGTGAGGTACGTGGTGGACCGTGAATCGGGTGCAGCGCTAAGTGGGAAATGCTCCAAAAAGCATAAGCGTGTGCAAATTAAAAGAACATCACGCGAAGCACACGTGTGCCACAACAAACACTTCAGAGCAGTGCTTTATTACACTGAAGCACGGCGGCCGTGAATTGGGTACCATGCTAAGTGGGAAGTGCTCGGTGTCAATGTAAAAAAAAGTTCCAAAGACAGGGCATACAATAGCAACAAGTGGAAAGGACAAGTCCTGGGGATGATCCATGGGAGTCAACAATTAAGAAAAAAGGTGGGACAAGCAGGAACCATTATCCAATTAGAAGAAATCTTTTTTTAAAGGGCATTGACAAAAGTCAGTCAGAAGCTGGAGGCTGGCTGTAAGCCGACAGATTGAATACAGCATGTCGAGAGACAGTGCATGTGGTGCCTAGGCTCAACCTAAAAAATGCTTTTTCGGGACCAAGATCTAGCTTTCTGCCAAATTTTGTGTAATTCTGTTCAACGGTTCTCACTGTAGTTGTGTCTAAATTCCCAATAGGAAATTGCATGGGAAAAATGAGTTTTGGGACTCCCCTTTTTCTCAGCCCCTGCATGATGAAACACCCCAAAACTTTACGGACAGCCGCTTAAGTGACTGGCAGAATAGTTTTAAAAATGTAGGGGTCTATTATGATGGTGGACGGAAAACTCTTCCATCCGCTGTGCTCGCGGTAAAAAAGCGCCCGCATGTACCGTGGCATTTCCGCCGGTCACATTACGATGCAACTCAAGTAAAATCCTACCGCGGCGGACGGAATTCCCAAAAGACCATCCGTAACGGTCGGAAAAGCTGTAAATCCGACCGTGGCGGACGGGGAAAGCTGTTCAATGGACTCAAAAGGCCGCTACTGCTGCGGAATGACCGCACAGCTAATTACGATGAGATAGCGGAGCTGGCGTAACGATCATTGCTGTTCCGACCGCCACGGTCACGCTCAGGCAAAATGAATGGCGGTCGGAACAAACTTCACTACAATGCACAAAGTGTGCCTGTACTCTCCGCAGCACTCAATCACATCAGACACGCACCAATGATACACCACAAATGTATTCCTAAAATGAAAGCCATGGTCAGCATGGAAGAGACACCTGGTGGTCATCACTCATGTGGACACACCCACATACCACATTATAAAATCAACCCCTTGCTGGACCAGCATCCTTTGCAAAGCAGGCTCTGAGACAGAGAGACAGAGAGAGACAGGACACCATTTTGGCACACAGCACAATATCACACCCACCCAAATCCACACACCACCAACTTCTCATCCACACACCTGACACACCTCACACATCTTCATCACCACCTTGCACCCTGCACCTTTCATTCATTTGCACCATGCCCAATCAAAAAATGCCCAAATTCTCAGACATAGAGTTGAAAGTGATGGTAGACGAGATAATTAGGGTAGAACCACATTTGTATGGGAACCTGGTCCAACAGACCCCAATTGTGCGCAAAAATCAGATGTGGGCAAGGATCTACAACAAAGTCAATGCAGTAGGGACCACCCTACGCACACTGCGTGACATCAAAAGGTGGTGGACCGACCTCAAGGCCCGGGTCAAGGCTCAGGTGGCCCAAAGAACTGGAGGTGGCCCTCCCATTCCACCACTAACCGTCAATGAATGGGAGGAGAAGGTGCTTGCCATACTGCATCCAGAGAGTCTCACAGGAATCGAGGGGGGAGTGGAGGCTGGTAAGTACAAACAAAATGATCACATCCCACTGTAATGTACTGTTGTGTACAACAAGTGAGCCTCAATTGCCAGACCAAATCAAACTCATGTAGAATGCACGCTTTCAAGATGAATGTCCCACAAGGGTAGCATTTCCTTCCTCTGCTTCACCTCACAGGTAGGTAGTCAGCTCATGCACCCAGGCCTCCCTCCCAAACAGCATGGAGCACCCTCCCCACCCCAGAGCCATGTGGCAGCCATCACTGTCGACAGTGCTTCCTAACAGGTAGGTAGCCATCTTACTGGGGAGGGGGTTGCTGAGACCTAACAGCAAGACCACCACTCCCACAAGGCCCTCTGTACTCCCTCTCAAACAGCATGGAGCTATTTGACCACCACATCCCGCACTTGTTAGCCAACTCTGTAAAGCTCCATAAGTTGTAGCCAGTGCACACACAGCTAATCCCATTGAGAGGTCACATTAATCACAGTGTCATTGATGAAGTCACATGTAACTGCAAAGCAAAACCCAAGAACTCAATGGCCAAAATCCAATGTGCAAGTCCCATTGTCTCAAAGCATAAAGCCTCACATCAACACAACACATGCATGGAGACTCAGTCAAACATCACAAACCACAGGAGGTCAGTACAAAAGAGCACAACAGAAATCATTATGTTGCGGCATAGTAGACAGATATTCATAGAAAAGTCCCAAATATCCTATCATCAACTGAAGTGGATGAGCAACAAGTTGGTACCAGAGGACATGTCCTTTGAAATACAATATCTGTACATATGAAATTGTTGCTTCAGCCTTGTCACATCGCTAACGAGCAATGTATGTACCTCTACATCATGTTTGACTGCTGACAAACTGTTACGAATGCCAAGTAATGCCAATGTTAAAAGGCAGGTCATCTCAAATGAAATGTGCAAAACATGATCATCAAAGTTGTACTGTGTACTGAACATACTGACAATCTAACCTCTGTCCAACAGGTGACTCGCTAGCAACAGCAGGCGACCGTGACATGAATGAGCCAAGCCAGTCTCCCCCCCAGGAAGGTGAACTCGCGGATGCAGATTCCCTGGTTTTTTCGGAGGAGGAGGACTGACCTGGCCCCTCTGGCATGGCCAGGCAAGGTCAGTCCCAGGACCTCACTGTCCTCACCACCACCACCACGACTCCCACAACAACTGCAACAGCAACGGTGACACCTGCAACAACGACCTGTGTGGCAGCCACCTCCACCATCACCACTGCTGCCTCCAACACTGTCCCTGTGGCAGTTGTCGCCAATACCACCAGGCAGCCTGGGGATGCTGGGGACAGTGTGCGGCGGCGGCAACAGGCAACGCCACAGGTCCGTGTCTGCAGGGCAGGTGGTGGGTCAACTGGGGGACAGTCACAGGAGGACACTGAGAGTGAGGCCCTGGCCACCGTGAACACAGTCCTTGGTGCATACCAACAAAACCAGGGACATATGGGCCAGGTTGTGGAAGAACTGTGTGAACTTCGCCTGCTGCAAAGGTCCATGGACACACGTTTGGGACAACTTGTGGAGTACATGAGCCAGCTTGTGGGTGCATCCATGCAGCTCAAATAGCGGCACCCCCACCCAGTGGCCAGCCTGATGATACTCACAACACCTCAGCAGCGGCCACAGGGAGGGGTGAGGCAGAAGACACAGATTCCTCAGACACCTCTGAGCATGCAGCAGGTTCCCCCCTACCAAACGGCAGAGGGGATGTCCGAGAAAGACCAGGGGAGGATCACGTGGCAAAGCACCTTGCAAAACCTGTTCTAGGAGCCACTGTTGATGTCACCAGTGTTGCACAGAGCATTGACTTTGTTGTACATCCGATCCCACATTGCCACAATGATAGGGGTGTTCTGTTGGACTGTGGAATTCCACTATTGTGTGTACTACCCTAAGTATCCATGTACCAGCACTTTCGACTTCACCACTCACCTGTCACTCATGTAAAAATAAACACAATTCACACCCTATGCCTTTGTGTCAGTAACATGTTTATCATAGTAAGTAGCATGTTAACTCACATTGCAATGTATCACAACATTTGAATGTGACAATCCATTGAGAGAGCGGAGGAACCTAGACCGACACAAGAAAATAACAGTGAGTTGACATATGATG
The DNA here is from genome assembly GCA_963921515.1 of Calotriton arnoldi. Taxonomy (NCBI): domain Eukaryota; kingdom Metazoa; phylum Chordata; class Amphibia; order Caudata; family Salamandridae; genus Calotriton; species Calotriton arnoldi. Next base: position 620,921 of record CAWUFW010006582.1, on the reverse strand, counting down.
GCATGACAGCTAAAGCACACCACTAGGCAACACTGTACAAGATGCATTCCAGATAACACTGGCCAACACCATCAACATGGACAGAAGGGGGATGGGAGGACACTACGTCACCTCCCAGCACAGTTCACCCCTTAGCATCCTGGTAAAAGCACTTCTGTTTAAATGCTTACTTGAATTTCCATTGAAGTGTTTCACCAAGGTTGTTGCAGGTTAGTGCTGTGAATCTCCAGTCACATGTGTTCCTGGATATTATTCTTCATCAGTAGAGATAAAAAAATGAAATCCTGTGTTTGCTGAGAAAGCTGCCACAATCCTCTCAGGTCTCTGTACCTCTCCCTGACCAACTTTGGTGAAACACTTCAGCTACATTTCAAGTAAGCATTTTAACTGAACTGTGCTGGGAGGTGAAGCAGTGTCCTCCCATCCCCCTACTACCATCAACATGGACATGACGTAAGTTGTAAAACTCACACAGCGCTGCACAATGTAACCCTTAGCAGTGTGCCAACAAGAGCCAGCATCCAAACACATCCTGTTAAATGGCTGTTGGGGACATTGTCGCCTTCACTAACTCAGGTACAGTTACACGGGGCTTGTAATGTATCATGCAAGATTTTTGCATGTTTTAAAAAGGAACACCAGTCCCTGCCAACATTCCCACGCTAAAGCTCCTTTTTCACGGAAGTTTTCTTATCCTGAATAACCACAATCGCTGCGGTTTACAGGCAGGCGTCCCGTATATAGTAACAGTTTCACAACGTGTAACTTGCTGTAGCAATGTTCTTTTTACTCCCCCATATGGGATTATAGACAGTTAGTTGTGGCCTCACATTCCCACTATGAAAGCAGACTTCAATGAGTTAAGCAGGCACAAAGCGCTTTTGTTTCAACAAGAAGTAGCTCTCACATCAGCCCGTGAGACCTTCGAATTGCAGGTGGCTCGAACGTCCAGTGAGATTCAGTCACTGCTAAACACGACTCTCCCACTCCATTTTTGGGAACTGATACACCAAATATCAAAAGCGTCTGATACTGAAGGACTTGCACATATTTTATTAACTTGTGGGCTATATCCTTGTTACTTCGTTTCAGACTATTTTTGGAGTTCTACTGGGAGTCATTCATTCAATTTTTCAAGTGCCTTTGGCAGTTTACCATCACTCCTTTGGGTGTTCTGCAGAGTGCTGGTAATCCTACTGCTCTTACGCAATGGCTGCCCTTCCTGTGGTCCTGGCCAACCCCGGTCAGTTGCAACTGTACCGTGAACGAATTCAGCTTATTTTTGGATGTCTGCCATTAGCTGTGCTTCACATCAGTTATAGGCTAACCTTCCGCTATGCCTATTTCACCTGTGTGCAACCTGTGTTCTACTGTCGCCGAAGCCCCTGTCAATGGGCCATGGATGTCTGCCTTTCCAAAACATCTCTTGCTGATCTGGATTATGACCTGTGGGTGAGTCCTTTGTTGGCCCACGACCAGGACTGTTCCGGTGATAGCCGTTTATGGGATGCCTCACAACGTGGCAGACGGGCTGCCAGCTGCGCCTGTGCGTTTGCGCAACGTCTCCTGTGCCATGCCTACATCGAACCTCTTCCAGGTTGCCCTGAAATGCTCCTTTCGTCCACAGGGTGCGAGGAGCACATCTGTTCCTTCATACTACTGGATTGGATGTCGGTCCTTTTTGCTGAAGCTGATTCTGATGGTCTTCTGGAACTGCTTGCCTTCGAAGCTGCAAGTGCTTTCTTGGATTCGTAACTACTTACCAGCATCCGCAACTGTTTGGAACTAATTCAATATTGTTTTACCTTTTCTCGCCTCCTTCAGAAATTTCATTCGATTTATCTCAAACCTTGGCCCTTTCTGCATTCACTTTGACTCTGCTTACCTTTGCAGGCTGTTTCGCTTGGTACCACAGACCTGAGCAAGTGGAGGCTGTTAAATGGCCGTTGTGGACATTGTTGCCTAGTATGAGCCCGGCTTACATTATGCAGCTTTAGCGCACTTTAATACATGGCTTTGTTGTTTTGCAAGTAGCTTTGTTTATGTCTTTCACATGAGAACTGTCCGCAGAGCTTGTTCTCTGTGCGGTTCTGGAGTACAGTTTGTACATCATGTCCAAGGTCGTAAAACAATGTCCCTTGTTATTCTGTTCTGGTCAGGTCCTAGCACCCAGACTCAACTAACTCTCGCAGCTGCTAGAGTCCATGGGTGCCTTTTTGATAATATGGGGAGGTGGGCTAGGTGCCCCACACCTGGAGAGGGATTCTTCCAGAGAGAAGAGCAACACAGCACATGTGATGTACATTTCACCATCTATAGGCTGAGGAATGGGGTCTGCTGACAAGGCCCTGAGATCTTGGGATACATAATAAGACTTCTTCTAGCAAGGGGAGAGGGGATAGGCTCATAGGTCTTCCTCCTGGGAGGTTATTAATATGACATCTCCCTTCATGATATATGGACATGTTTCTATGCTTACTGTTTTTGTATTATGCATTATTCTGCTTGTTGTGGCACGTATACTGCATGTTAGGACACGTTAGTTGAAATAAACATTTGAAAACGTTTCTTGACTTCAACTGATCTTATTGTGGACAAGTACAAGAGTGAGGGCGACAGGGTATGTCTCGTTACCGCAATTCCTGAGAGATCTGAGAGTGTTGTGTCCTGGGGTGTATAAGCGCTTGTTTGACTGTCAGTGAGTAGGAGAGCTAGTGAGGCCCTATAGCTATTCGGTCCTGTGCTCATGGGTACTCAGGTGGTAGGATGACTCAGTCCCTGCCTGCCCAAGTCCTATAATCCTGCGCATAGTTCTGTCTGTGGGCAGAATCCCTGCAACAATCCTCCAAGTTTGGCAGACAACAGCAAAGCGCACAGACACAGTCATGGTTGCTCAATGCTAACTTACACTCAATGGAAGTAGTTGGCGATGAGCTGTGCACGCAGGTCAAGACCTTCTTCCTCACCACTATCATCGTCACCGGGCATGTGTGGGTGTTCAGCGGGGGGCTTCTGCTGCTCATCATCGTCCTGAATCAGGGGTATCTCTTTGCGCAAGGCCAGGTTGTGTAGCATGCAGCACGCGACTATGAACTGACACACTTTCTGGGGTGAGTAGAGAAGTGCACCACCACTCTTGTCCAGGCACCTGAATCTGGACTTTAGAAGTCCAAAAGTGCACTGCACCACACAACGTGTCCTCCCATGAGCATCATTGAAGTGGACTTGCCCGGGCGTAGTTGGATTCCTCAGTGGGGTCAGCAACCATGGACAATTGTGATACCCTGAGTCACCTAGTTGTGAGAAACACAGACAAACAATGTAATGGTAATATGTGAGGAGAGCAGCATGTCACACATACATCACACTCATTGACTGAGCGCACTCACCAACAAGCCAGGTGAATATTTGCCATCAATTGTGGTATGCTGCTGTTCCGCAGAATGTATGAGTCATGTGCCGAACCTGGATACTTTGCACACACGTGTGATATTATCTGATCCGCTTTGCATACCATTTGCACATTAATGGAGTGGTGATGTTTGCAGTTACGATAGATGTGTTCCCGTGCCTGTGGTGGAACTAGGCCAATGTGGGTACCATCAATGGCTCCCACAACATTTGGGATGCATCCAAGATCATAAAAATCCCCCTTCACAGCTGCCAATTCATTTCTCCTTGGAAAGTGTATATAGCGGTCCTTGTAGGTCATGAATGCAGACAGGACATCACACAACACCATGCTGAACATAGGCTGTGACATCCCACCGGCGCTGGCCACGGTGTACTGGAAAGACCCAGTGGCAAAGTAGAATATATACCTTTTCAACGAGGATTTTACTCCGCAATACAATCACCAACGCGGTCGTTACAACGACCACGTTGTAACCACGCAATGCCGCCATTACTACGCAAGTCATTACATCGACTTGCAGTAGATGGCGCCGTAACATTAGAAATGTATAATTTACTATTCCAACTCCAGCCTACGTAAAAGTAGGGAAGGTGTTGGAATAGTAAACTATACTATTCCTTATGTTAGAGCGCCATCTACTGCAAGTCGATGTAATGTCTTGCGTAGTAATGGCACTGCGTGGTTACAACGCGGTCGTTGTAACGACCGCGTTGTGATTGTATTGCGGAGTAAAATCCACGATGTAAAGGTTGTTTCCCGGCAAAGTAATGCAGTGCAGCCATCACTTTTACTTTAGCAGACAATGCAGCCGGATAAGTTCTGTTGGGCTTCAAATGGGGCTCCAACTGAGCACATAGCTCTCGCAGTGTAAGGCGATCCAGACGGAATTTCTTTATGATTTCTATGTCCTCTATCTTCGCCAGGTCTGGGACAGGGCGATAGATAGGTGGTCTCCTCCTACGTACTCTGGCAGGGGACACATGCAAAAGATGAGTAAAAGATGAGCTGTGGGAAACAGCTTAACCAAAGACTCACACAACCACAACATCGACAGGACTCTTGTACATGTGAAATGCACAAGTGACATGAATACAGACCTTGATTTGCATCACTCAATCGACATACTAACTTCTACAACATCAGAATAAGACGATGTGTATGACATATGGTACACTGTTACATCTTAGTGTGAGCAGCCCTGTGGGTAGATGGCACAGCACATGTGGTTAACAGCATCAATGCTGAGTTGCATGTATCTGCTGTCACTGCACGACCTCAAGCTTCAGTCCCACAATACACAACAACATTATGAAATGAGGCCAGTGAGTGTCAGCTGGACAACAATACATGAATATGCAGCACAGTGGACAGACAAATATGAACATTATGGGGTCAGTCCATTGTGACTGTGTGAGGATTTTGCGTGACAGACATTGCCATGCTCACCAAAATGATACACAATTACACATGGATTGTGTACGCATGCTCACATAGCTGAAAATTACTATGATGTCGGCCAGAGCGATGTTTGTTTGTTACACATGTACACTCCTCTGACATGTGTGAAAACATATGCAGGCAATGGCAGCTAGGCACACTGTATGCCACAGCAGTACATGTGTTGAAAGTGCTAGAGCTTACAAGTATGTGTGATTTCCGTACAATGGACACCTCTAAATGTCAGCCAACATCACTGGCCCTTCATGAGACAACCCATGGCCAAGAAATCGACAGTCAAATAGCAAGGGATATTCAAACAGTGTTCACAGGTTGAATGTTTCAATACACAACATTAGTACAGTGCGAGAGGCCTTTGTCCTTTTTGACTCCTTAACTCATTTCATTCCATGCTGGCCACAAGACATGACAATGAATGTTATTTCACTCTCCTTCTCTAGGACATACCATGTGTGTGAAGAATTAACCCAAAGGTCACACTCTATAATACCTTCACAGGGTGCACAAATCACTATAGGCAAATGTGTTGGGATGAGTGATGTAATTAGCAAAGCGAGAATGGAAATGCAAAATGTGTTTACAGGCGCGGTAGCTGGCATCCACAGCGGTGAGATGCATTGGCCCCAATTGAATGCTGCAGGATAGCGGTGGACGCTTCCTGACCTCCACGATGCGTCACTGCCTATGAGGAATAGCCATCAGCCAATGGGAACCGCCAGCGGCTTATATTTTTGTAACTCACGGTAGGCGTGCTCCGCCACTGTGGGGCCCGGCATTGGCCCCAATTGAAAGATGCAGGATAGCGGTGGATGCTTCCTGACCTCTGCGGTGTGTCACCGCCTATGAGGAATAGCCATCAGCCAATGGGAACCGCCAGCGGCTTACATTTTTTAAACTCACGGTAGGCGTGCTCCACCACTGCAGGGCCCGGCATTGGCCACCAATTGAATTATGCGAACCAGGCTGGCCAATGGTATCAGCAGAGCAACACTGGAACGAGCCTAGGGCCCTATATACATGCCTGCAAAATGTCCACACCTGTCACTTGCCTAGAGGCACTGCTGCCTGCCATTCCTCACCACAAACTGCTGCTGTACCTCATCTCTGGAACCAGTCATGACTCATACTGAGAACCTGAGGGCCCGTCCCTTCACCACAGAGGAGCTGGAGGTCCTGGCGAACGAGGTCCTTGGACAGTTCGGCCGGCTCTATGGTGCTCCAGAGGTACTAGTAAGTGAATGCTAAACTTACTGAGGATGCTCTGAAGGCTCACAACATGTTACTGTACAGTGCTCTGTGCCTCAGACTGCAAGCCAATATTGGTGCTTTCTGATTTAGTCGTCTGCATTTCCCAATCATGACGTACTACTTGATGCACTTGAGTATGTGGGGAAGAGGGCACACTCGTCAATTTTGCAGCTCCATAGGTGCAAAACATCACACATGTGAATCTCAGAAAGGTTGATGTATACGTGCTGGAGTCTGTGTAGCCAAACGAGTTCAAGTGCATGGTGTTGAGCCTTGTTCCCCCTGAGCCCTGAGTGCATGCAATGACGATTTTGCCAGAACGTGGTTTATCAGTAGTACAGTTACAATGATGATTTCATGAAATCTCTTTTTGGACACACATTCCCTGTGCCATGTCCTCTATGAGTTCATTACATGTACGTATGTACATTAGTGAGATGGTAAGTGTCGATTGGGCAGAGGTTGATGATTATGGGGTGTGCTCTTTCTACAGGGATACTATGGAGATGAGCCCAGTATGCACAAGAGTACAGGGCCTGTTACTGTCTAGATTAGTGTGAAATTACCTCTCGCATCTGATAAATGTACAGTGGACATGCCATCCTTCTTTTGGTGTCATTATGTGTAGACTCGCTCATGTGTATGCACTGTGTACTGACACACAATGCACCACTACAAACTGTTACAAATGTCTCCTCTTGTCTCCCATACTTACAGCTCAAGGTCCATCAGCGGAAGGCAATATGGAGGGCCATCGCCCGGAAGGTGCGGGCCCTATGGGCCTCTAACCGTCAACACAACCACTGCCACAAGAGGTGGAATGACATCTGCCGCCTTAGCAAAAACGTTGCCGAAATGATGCTGGGCCTGGTCGATTGGCGAGCCGGAGCATGACCCCACTATTGACCCGCATCCTGGCAGTGACACAGCCAGAGCTGAATGGACGCCTGAGGGCCCAGCAGCAGCAAGTTGGGGGTGAGTATAGTACAAAGTGTGATGTTGCTCATGAATGACTGCACAAATCCCAGCACAGAGCAAGGCTGTAACCTATGGGTTGTCTCTAGTGTGGTGTAATTGCCTCTCAGTTGACTCAGTGGTGAGTGCAGATATTCTTGGCCTGTACAACGTCTGGATTGTCATGTGTCCAGATCACATCAGCATAAGTGTCAGTCTCTGTGGCATCAACTTGAAGTGAACATCAGTGAGCATCATGTCAGGGTGATTTTAGAGATTGATGTTGTGCATTTCCATGTAATTGATACATCTACAGATTGCTTACCAATGTTCAACAGTAGTGGTGTTGCAGAGATGGAGCAAGGTCTCGGACATGAGACTTGTTCAGAAGCAATCCTCTCGTTTAAACTTACTAGCGAATTACTAAAAACCTGTTTGTGATTAATAATAATACACGTTTTCATTACACGCGGGAAAAGAATGAAGCTTGCCTATGTGTTTACTAACTGCAATAACACGGACGTAGGACTAGAATGCATTTTAACATGGGATCTTTACTGCGCATGCGTCTACTGCATCTACGTAGTATGACGTGCTGACGCTTGGAGGGAAATTCTTGCGCTTGCGCAAAGAGCTATGAAATGGCTGCTTGAAAGTTCACATGCATGGCACCTGCTTTGCTGAAATTAGAAAATGAGTTTACACTAACGCAAATGCAGAAAGAGAAATAATAAATGGTATGGGTTAGAGTAGAGGTTGGTGGTATACAGTGAAACCATTTATTTTTGAGAATAAAATTTCTCCTTTTGACTTTATTATTAGTGCGTATTTGGGCCTGTTAAATGTGTCTGAGTCGAGCAGACTGACGTTGCTCAACGCATGCGCCCTGCTACAGAAGCTTGGAGGATGACTAAGGATTTGTCACGCGTCCAAGGTCGGCGGAGATGTGCCCTGGGAACATGAGGGTGAAGAGTTCATATGAAGGAACCGTATTGAGAAAACTGTTACATTTGTATTAATAAAGTTTTAAAGATGTATGGGAAAAGAAGGGCAGAATAAAAGTTTGAAGGGAGGAGTTTGGGAACAATGGTTTAAAGAAATAAATGAAGTATAAGCATGGTGTGATGATCATCCCCCCCTCGCCTGTCCAATCAGAAGTTAGTATTCTGTAAAAATGAAACATTAATGGGTGGTACATGGCTAATAGAAAGGTATAATTGAAGTAGTTTAGTTAGTTAGAGGAGCGGAGCTTATTGGGGAAGCTTGCTGAGAGCGGAAGCAGCAGCAACAATTCGGAGCTTGGGATGCTGTCGGTGCAGGGGTGGTACTGATGCTCTGAAATACTGATGAAGAAATCGAATGCAGAACCATCTACTTAATTTGGGTGGGTTAGAAAGAAGATTGCGGAAGAACCACGAGGAGGAAGAGAGTGTCAGAGAGGGGTGCGACGTAGTCGTCAGTATCTAGAGAGGTGAAGTATCCTGTCCTGATTCCTGTCTTGAAGTCTTTGTCTCCTGATCTGTCCTGGGAGACCCTTACCAGCCCTTTGGCCAGGGGGTTGGTCTTCACACCATACTTTGGTAATTATGAAATTCATTGTTTGATAAATGCTCTTTTATCTCTATCCTCTTCTTTCTGAGCATAGTTATAGTGTGGATCTGAATTGATAATTGATATCTGAAATATTCTTGAATTGGCACTCCCATGAATGAGGGTGTTTGTACTGAAACGCTTTGAGATGGTTCAAAACCCCTAATTTAGATAAAGATTTTAAAAACTTACCGAGTCAGTCATTATTTATTTTTTATTAAGAAATGTATAATAAGTCATGTTAATTATCGCCATCAACTAGTTCCACCTAACTGGTCCATTGACCAGAGGAAAGAATTGTTTGATCAAATGAATAGGTTTAGTTAAAAAAGCAATAAGGGTTTTCCAGTGGTCTACTTAGCGCAGAGCAGAAGCGAGTTGTATGGGCCCAGGTGAGTATATGGTAGTGGAGTATCTGTTGCTAGTAAGCCGCTCGATCAGTTTTCTGGTAGCAGAGCTATGGTTGTTAGTGACTAGTTTGGTGATAAGTATAGATTATTAATTTCTGGTTAATGTTTTAACAAAAGAGTTAGTGTCCTGTTTTTATGTTGTCTGGAAAATATCCCAGGGAATGAATAGCATGTGGCGATAGAAACCACACTGCAGTGAGGTTACTCGTCTGTTGGAATAACACTAAGAGGCTAGGTAGGGCTGGCAGTGTTAAATTAGGGACTATTTTCTGTATAAAAGTGGGAGTGGTTGAAAGCAAAGAGTTCGCTGGTGAAACTTTAGGCGTTATATCACCTAGTAAGGGTAACTCTGAAGGAGTAGCAGGTTCTTCTAAGCTAGATTGGCAGCAAAAGGAGTTCACTGGTGAAATACCGGTCTCAAAATTCCCTAACGGGAGATACCGGAAGAGTAGCAAGTTCTCTGAAGCTTAGGTGAAGAGTAAGCTGAAGGTTTTACTCGCAGTGAAAGAAAATAAACTATCCTTTTGATTTAGTGGAACAGACAGAGTAGCGAATGTTTTTACGTTGTTATTAACAAAGAAGTTAAAGACATTTTTGAAGAAATAAAATGTTGTATTACCTTGCGAAGGGAGGGTCAGTTGCCGGAGTGGGACGACTGACGTCACAGAGAGTCGCGCTGGGATTGGTAGAAGCAGCGGGCGTGTGACAGGAGCAGCATTGTAAAGGAGGGGTCAGTAGTGAGGAGCAGAACTGATGTCAGGAAAAGGATGCGCTGACATTGGTCAGAGTACGACTGTGTGCCTGATTTCATTGGACACTTAGTTAGAAGCCGCGCTAGGATTGGAGGAGAGAAAGATTGTATGCAGGATTTTGATTTGACTGTCAGTGCAAGACGTACAGGTAGAAGATTTCAAGGGTTTGCGGAATACAATTTCCTACACCGTTCTTCGAGAATGTATGGAGAGAAGAGAAAGATGTCAATTTTTAAGAGAATAAAGAATTTCTTTGTAAAGGATAAGCCTGTATTGACTAGAGAGGGCATTCCAATTCCGCCACCGAAGACACCAGCATCTTTTATGATGATGGAGAGAGGATATCATACTTGCGTGTAGCTAAAAAATTGAGTAGAGTACATGAAGGATGATGGTGTGTTAGCATTTCCCAAGGATGGTACGTTTAATGGGAGGATTCTTCAGAATTTGAGATTGAAAATGAATGATTTAGAACCGAGACCTAGGTTAACTCAATATGAGGCTTTGGAAGAATGGGAGACCGAGTCATGTGAAAGAGAGAAATGCAGAGGTGGAAGATATAGAGGATTCTTTCCGAGACATTTGCATGAGTCACGAGAGGGGCAGATGAAACAGTGGAGGAGAGCTATGGTATCAGAGGGGTTATATCCAGTATTGATGGCTGAGGAACAATCTGGAGGAAAGTGTAAAGAGAAAACGAAACATATGAATTCGACAGGATATGGAGAATCAGATGATGAATTGTTAGAGGATAATTTTAATTAAAAATCCACCACTATATCAAGAAGCAGCTAGTAAGGTTGTCCCAAGTGCGCCCATAATGGGAATACCATTAACTCCACAGATTTTACATGAGACATCATAAAACAGAGGGTTGGAAGATAATGAAAGAGAAGCTTTAAACAAAACTAGCTAAGAACTAGTACAAAGGATGTCAATTGAATTTAAATACTGAAGCTTTAACAGTACCAGTAACCATTGGTCCAGTAATCCCATTATATGGGGATAATAAGATTTGCCAGAAACCACAACTCGTGACAGTTCCATTAAGTGATTCTAGAAAAGAGGTAGTAATCACAGATGATCAAGTTAGTGAAAGTGAGTCAGTTATTTCATTAATGGATCTCCCTATTGTGGAACCTCATGCGGAAACTCAAAAGAGAGTTACGCCTATGAATTTGAGAGAGAGAAGACCTTTGGTTCCGGCAGGAACTCAGGTACAACAGTAGTTACCTCTGAAGAATTAGAGAGGTGGGCTCAGGAAAGGGATAATCGGAACCCAATGCCAAAACTTTTGGATATCAGTAGATTGAAAGTGGAATTGGAAGAGATGATGACAGGATGCGTGGGTACGGAAAGATTAAACGTTTACAATGATGAAAAATTATTGTTTCTATGTAAGAGTATAACCAGAAGAGCAAGACTATTTCATGAGAGATTAACTGAAGTTGCTTCAGAGATTGGAATAGACATAGGGAAATCAAAATTGTTACAGAAGCCCTATCGAGTGGATTTTACGGATAAAGATTTAGAAAGTGTGAATGCTTTGGGAAAAAGGTTACAGATAAAGGATTTAATGAACATTTTGCGAAAATGGGGAGACATTGATAAATGGAGGATTAGATGGATAAGAAAGAAAGAAGAAGTACAAGCAAGAGAGGCAGCAGCTGCATTTCCAGTAAGAGAATCAGGAAAGGTGGAAAAATTGTGTCCAATGAGAGAGGTTCCTGGAGGAGGATATGTTCATGTCCTTTGGAGTAGACAAGATATTTTATCATTTACAAATGATTTTCCAAAGTTGAGAGAAAAGCCAGTTGAATGGTACAAACAGGTAGAAAGGTTTGTGAAAGTTTCAAAAGTGTTATTGAAAGACTTGGATGGTCTATTTGACATAGTAGTACCTGCTGATTTATGGACAGAATGTAAGATCACAATTGATTGGCTTAATGAGGAGTATCCTAGAGATGCAAAAACAGGAGCACCATCGGAAGTGATGAAAAAGTATCACCAAGTGATTACATATTTGAAAGGAAAAATCCCTCCTAAAGAAAAAGATTGGGTAAAAATATATAGAACAACACAGGAACCAAATGAATCTGTACATGCGTACTATGAACGGTTATTGCAGGTGTTCAAGCAGTATAGTGGTTTTGAGAATATTGGTGACAAAGATATGGGACATTTTGTGTATCGGTTTGTATATGGCTTGAAACCGGAAATCAGACCGATGATACAGCAGCACATGTTGTGTTGGCAAAGTAAGACAGTGGATGAAATTCTAAAGTACGCAAAATATTGCGGAGAAGACATAGAGGCCAGGCGAAGGAAGCTAAAAGAGAAAATGATGTGGGCTCAAGTTAAATTGGCAGAGCAGCAGGAAGAGAAGGCAAATGAGCAAAATAATAATCCAGTGAAAGAACAGAGTCAGAATAATCAAGGAGCGAATGGTAATAAATTTAGGGGCGAATGGACAGAGAAGAAGCGAAAAAGAAGTTTCCTTGTCATGCGTGTGGAAAGCTTGGACATTGGAAGAACGAGAGTAAGAGTACTCAGAATAATAAGAATAATAATGGGCCGAATCAAAATTTAATCCCACAGATGCAGAATGAAGTACTTATGAATCAGCAGCAACAGGTAGTCACTCCACAGTATCAGGTGCCACCAGCTCCTATGCCAAATTTTGTGAACCATCAAAGTTTCAGTGCGAACACCGGATTTCAAGGAGAAAGTGGTAAGAATAATAGAACATTTGCACAATATTTTTTGCAGAATGATGAAGAACGTTCAGATACTGCACAATGACGGTGCCTGAGGGGGGAGAAAGAGGAGTGCGTGCTTGGCGCATCCTTGCAGGTAGATCAGTCAAGTCCATTTGTTGACGGGAAAGTAGAAGGTAAAGACATAACTTTCCTATTGGATACTGGTGCTACCAGGTCTACTGTGAGAACAGCAGACATCCCAAACCTACCCCTCTCGGGAGAATCTATCCAAGTTGTAGGCGTGTCTAACCAACAGATTAGAACCCCTATCACAAAGCCTATGGAGGTGCACATTGGAAACTTCAAAGAAATGCATCGATTTGTAGTTTGTGATTCCAGTCCTGTAAACCTGTTGTGAAGAGATCTTTTGTGCAAGATGAATTGCACGATCTACTGTACACCGGATGGTGTTGCTTTCCAAACTCCCGATGAGGACGTAGTCTATAAAATGATGCTGGCCAAACAGAGGGAGATTAAATGTTTTCATTAATAACCGAGAATGAATTGCCAGAAGAGTTAAGAACGACAGTCAATCCAGAAGTGTGGGATTTTACAGGAAAAGATATTGGGCTAATGAAAAATATAGACCCAGTTAAAGTGACAGTGAAGGAAGGTGCAGTGTATCCAAATACCCGACAGTACAAAATGAGTCCAGAGGTAAAAGCAGGAATTATTCCAGAAATTGAACGAATGGTTAAACAAGGAATACTAAAAGAAGTGATGGGTAGTCCCTGTAATTCGCCAATAATGGGACTGAAAAAGCCTAGTGGAAAATATAGGATAGTGCAAGACCTACGGAAAATAAATAAAATTGTAATTCCCTGTTGTCCATTTGTGCCAAATCCAGTAGTGATCCTTTATCAGATACCATGGAATGCAGGATGGTTCACAGTAATTGATTTATGCCAAGCGTTCTTTTCTATTCCTTTACACCCAGACAGCCAGTATCTTTTTACATTCAAATTTGAAGATCGTATTTACGCATGGTGTCGTGTTCCTCAAGGGTACACAGAAAGTCCTTCAATTTTTAATCAGATTTTGAAAAAGTGGCTAGAATCATTGATTATGCCTGGAACTTCTGTGCTGGTTCAGTACATTGATGACCTGTTAGTGGCATCAAAAACGCGAGAAGATTGTGTCACAGATAAAATTGCGTTGCTGAACCATTTGGCTGAAGGAGGACACAAGGTGTCTCCAGAGAAGTTACAGTTCTGTCGACAAGAAGTAAGATATTTAGGGCATAAAATAGAAAGAGGAGTTAGAAAAGTGACACCGGAAAGAATAAAAATAATCAAAGAAATGCAATTGCCACAGACTCAGAGAGAAATGAGAATGTTTCTGAGAGTGGTTGGATACTTCAGACAATGGATAAATGGATTTTCTATGTTAGCGAAACCACTGATACAGATGATTCGGAAACGAGCAAAAGATCAGATTGATTGGAATGATGACTGCCTAGAGGCATTTGTGAAATTGCGATATTGTCTGTGTGAGGCTCCTGCCTTGGGCATGCCAGACTATACAAAAGACTTTGCTTTGTTTTGTTGTGAAAGAGAAAATTGTGCACTTTCAGTTTTAACACAGAGACATGGATTGAGTCGGCGTCCAGTGGCATATTTTTCAGCCACATTGGACCCAGTAGCTTCAGCATTGCCTGGCTGCTTAAAAGCAGTAGCTGCTACTTGTACGAGTTTGGAGCAAAGTGAGTCTATAGTGATGGGACATCCGGTAAAGGTATTCGTTCCACACTCGGTTGAGATTCTTTTGACAAGAACAAGAACACAGCACCTCACCCCTAGTCGTTTGACAAAGTACGAAAGAGTGATTTTGGGAGCTGAGAATGTGACTGTGATAAGGTGTACGATTCTGAACCCAGCCACCCTATTGCCAGACCCCTGTGATGAGGAAGTAAAAGATGAAAGTGATCATGATTGCTTAGACGTGACTGAGTTATGCACAAAGCCCTGCCCGGACATAAGAGAGACACCACTAAAAGAAACAGATCATGAGTTATTTGTAGACGACTCCTGCCTTAGGACACAAGAAGTCTAAGTGCTGCATATGCTGTTTGCAAAATTTCGGGGGTAATTGAAGCATCCTGTTTACCTGGGGTCAAGTCTGCACAAGTAGCTGAATTGGTTGCCTTGACAATGGCATGTAAAAAGGGGAAAAATTGGAGAATAACCATATTTACGGATAGTCAATATGGTTTCGGGATTGTGCATGACATTCGGCCAGCTTTGGATGCAAAGGGGATTTCTGACTTCCTCAGGGTCCCCAATCAGAAACAGCAAAAATGTAAAAGAATTGTTGGAAGCATTGCAATTGCCAAAAGAAATAGCAGTTGTGAAATGCGCTGCACATCAGTCAGGAAATGACTATGTGACTGCTGGCAATAATTATGCTGACCAAGTGGCGAAATACTGCGCTAAAAATGCAGTAGCCATAAACAGAAAAATTGAAACGGGTGAAACCAGATGCCAACTTATGTACTTCTCAGTACCAGAGACATGGGATGAGATTAGACAATTGCAGGAAGAAGTTGAGGAAAAGGAAAAAGAAAAAGAAATCTGGATAAAGGCAGCCTGTACCAAAAGACCACATGATGAAGTATGGGTGTATCTAGATAGAAGACCAGTCAGGCCAGATTGTCTGTTTTCAAAAATGGCGAGGGTATACCATGGAGCAACACACATAGGGAGAGATTCAATGATCAGACTATTCAGACAGAGTTGGTACAATTCGAAGTTCAGGGTAGTCGCAGAGAGCCTTTGCCAAAGATGCTTAACCTGTCAACAGCAGAACCCAGGTAGAAAGACAGTGGTAAGCTGGGGAAAAATTGGAAAGGCAGAAGGACCCTTCACCAGATTACAGTTAGATTACATTGAATTACCACCCTGTAACGGATTGAAATACGTACTTGTCATAGTATGCCTTTTCTCAAGATGGGTGGAGGCCTACCCTACTAGGAGAAACGACAGTCTTACAGTTACAAAATTGTTGTTGAGGGAGTTGGTGCCACGATTTGGTTTCCCGGTCACTTTCGAATCAGATAGAGGCCCTCATTTTAATAATGAAATAATTCGATTAATCTGTGCTGCATTTAACATTGAACAAAAACTATACTGTGCTTATCGTCCCGAGGCTTCTGGAGTTGTTGAACAAATGAATGGCACAATAAAGTCAAGATTGGGAAAGGTGTGTGCATCCACAAAGCTAAAATGGCCAGATGCATTACCTCTTGTATTAATGGGTCTCAGAAGCATTCCAGACAGAAAAACAGGAATGAGTCTACATGAGGTACTATGGGAAGAGCCATTAGACAGGCGTTTATGCCTGGAAATAAACTAATGAGTATAACTGATGATCTGGTATTGGACTATTGCAAAGGATTGGCTGAAA
The DNA here is from genome assembly GCA_963921515.1 of Calotriton arnoldi. Taxonomy (NCBI): domain Eukaryota; kingdom Metazoa; phylum Chordata; class Amphibia; order Caudata; family Salamandridae; genus Calotriton; species Calotriton arnoldi. The sequence goes on along the minus strand of CAWUFW010006582.1, from coordinate 604,933 downwards.
TGATGCATTCTATCTCTCATCAGGTTGGAGAAGACGCAGTTGAAAGACAGCCAGATCAAGCGCATGATTTGAATCCTGGAGATTGGGTGCTAGTGAAGAAACACGCAAGGAAATTGTGTCTAGCACCAAGGTGGGACAAACCAATGCAAGTCATACTGGTCACTACCACAGCAGTGAAGTGTGCAGGTTTGCCCAATTGGATTCACGCTAGCCATACCAGAAGAGTACCGAGCCCATCAGATCAACAAGAGCCACCACTGACTGAACAGGCTGAAGCGTCAGGAGTTGTAAACTGTGAAGTTGAGGGATCTAGAGTGATAGATTCCGAAAGACAACCATATGATGATCAGCCCGAGATAAGTCAGGAAGAATGGATCCCAGTAATTGAAATAATTGATGATGCCATTTAAACCAGAAGAAGAACAGAACTGAAAAGACAGGAAGGTAGTAAGGAAGAGACAGGGGAAGAAGAACACACTCAGGTGAAAACAGAAAGAGACACAAACAAACCTGAGGAGGGAAAAAGAGAAGAACACGTTCAGGCAGAAGAAGAAAAGTTTGAATTAAGACCTGAACAGGACCAGATAGAATTAGAAGAACAGACTCAGGCAGAAGAAGAAAGATTTGAAGTAAGACCTGAGCAGGATCAGACAGAATTAGAAGAACAAGCTCAGGAAGAAGTAGAACAGAGTACGGTAGAACCTGAGCAGGAAGAAGCAAAAGAAGGTCCAAGCACAGAAAACAGAGAAATAGAACAGATTGTGCCCAGAATAAATGAAATAAAAAGAACTTTACAAGGAGATAAGGAAGGTGAAAACGCAGTACAAATTAAAAGAGTCAGGAGAGGAGACAATTGGCCAACTGGAGTAAAGAAATTAAAATATCATCTGAGAAAGACTGACAAGAAACCAGAACAAGTGAATGAAATCACCAGTCAAACAAGACCTAAGCAAACTTTAGCAAAAATTACTCGAAGAAGTCCAAGATTGAGAAATCTAAATAGAAAATATAAGGCTCCAGAGTGGACATCATCATTCTTGAAGAATTTGAGTCACTGGATTTGTCTGATGAGACAGAAGAAGTCCATATTGCACAAATTGACGAAAGCCAATTGAAACCTCCTTAAGAAAAAAAGAAAAAAAAGGAGAAAAAAAAATTAAGACTGAAAAAGGGAAAAGATAAGAGAAAATAAATTTTCTCAGTAATAAAATGGCCGACAATGAAGTTAATGGAAAACCAAAATGTGGAGCAAAAAGAAAGTGTCTTAGATCTTGTTTTTGTAGTATTTTATTAGCAGTATTAGGATGGCTATTCTTAACAGTTGGAGTACCTTTAATAATGAAAACAAGTCATGAGAATAATACAGATACTAATGTTAAAGTAGATAGATTAAGAGAAACTAAACTAGAAATAGGAGTGGAAGATGAAGCAAACTATCATAATGAATCAGACTATAATATGTCCTCTAATGTGTTTATTAAAATGTTATTTCAGTATGTTAGCACTATGCAAATTAAAAACTGTTATGTATGTATGAAATTGCCCTCATCAGTATCAGAAGGATTACGTATCACCATATACCTTTAACCTATGGTGTGTCATGTAGTATTTTATCAAGTTTATTTTACACTACAGGGAGATTACAGTATTTTTATTCTAATTTAGATGTAGTATTTTCTGAACTACCCATTAGAAAGAATATGAATCCAGTAGCTAGTAGTAAGAATGCACAATTTATTGGTGAATTTTTCATTACAATGAGTTCAATAGATTTAGTTCAGGCACACAATGATAATCTAACATGTACATTAAGAAAAGAAGAAAAAGATTTTTTAGATTTAGTAGAAGAAAGGAGACAGGATTTAATGAAGAAGGCAACTACACAGAAAACCCATGTACCTCCATGGGTTGGGAAGGAGGGAATCTATGCAGGTGGCAAGGCTCATGCTGCGATGTCCCTGGACTTTGTGAAAAGGAGAAAATTCTGCCTCCATAGATTAAAGACAGATTATAACAATAATTACATTGGTTCCAGTGAATGTGAACATAACTTCCTAATATTAGGAGGATGGGATCTAAAAGGGGGGACTGATCCTGTGTTTCCAGGAGTGTATTATGTTTGTGGGAGCAATGCCTATTACAGGTTACCTGCAAGATGGTACGGAAGCTGTTATTTTGGAATAGTTTTTCCAAAAATGTATCATGTAGATAAAATCAGTGGAACCAATGGAAATTCTAATGGACTAACACGAAGAAAAAGAGCTAGTTTTTCTGAAATTGTAGGAGATATTTTTAGTGCACTGATACCTTCAGTTGTAGTCATCCTAAATTCACAGAAAATGTGTAAGTTATCAACCATAGTTGATCGTCTTTCTACAGATACTGCAGGAGGATTTTTAATGATTAACACAGAAATGGTTGCAATTAGATCGATAGTTTTACAGAACCGTCTTGCTCTTGACATATTGTTAGCAAAAGAAGGTGGAGTTTGTGGCATGTTAAAAGTTCAACATTGCTGCACTTATATTCCGGACAAGAGCAGAGAAATTAAAGGATATATTGAAAATATTACGAGAATGCATAAAGATTTGACCCAACTGAAGGTAGACAGTGTGTGGGGAAGACTAACAAAAAGTATAACATCAATAGGGAAATGGTTGGTTGGGTTTGGGAAAAGTTTTCTAGGTCAAATAATAATACCATTAGTGAAGATAATAACAATAGTGATGTTAATAGTGCTTACATATAGATGTTGTAGAAAAGGTACGAAAGAAAAGGTACACTTGAATAGAAAAGGAAAGGGACAGACACGTAAGAGAAAGTATGATGAAATAAGTTTGGAAGAAATGAAAGGCAGATTATATAAGAAGATGCGAGATTTAGAAGGAAATGAGATAGTTGATGAAAAGTTGGGAGGTCAAATGGAGAAAACTGAGAAGTATTAAAGTTGGTAACTGGGATGGATGGGACATTTTGTGATGGTTTAATATGCCATCAGAGAGGGGATTGATGGAGCAAGGTCTCGGACATGTGACTTGTTCGGAAGCAATCCTCTTGTTTTAACTTACTAGCGAATTACTAACAACTTGTTTGTGATTAATAATAATACACGTTTTCATTACACGCGGGAAAAGAATGAACCTTGCCTTTGTGTTTACTAACTTCAATAACACGGACGTAGGACTAGAACGCATTTTAACACGGGATCTTTACTGCGCATGCGTCTACTGCATCTACGTAGTATGACGTGCTGACGCTTGGAGGGAAATTCTTGCGCTTGCGCAAAGAGCTATAAAATGGCAGCTTGAAAGCTCACATGCATGGCACCTGCTTTGCTGAAATTAGAAAATGAGTTTACACTAACGTAAATGCAGAAAGAGAAATAATAAATGGTATGGGTTAGAGTAGAGGTTGGTGGTATACAGTGAAATCATTTATTTTTGAGAATAGCATTTCTCCTTTTGACTTTATTATTAGTGCGTATTTGGGCCTGTTAAATTTGTCTGACGTTGCTCAACGCATGCGCCCTGGTATGGAAGCTTGGAGGATGACTAAGGATTTGTCACGCGTCCAAGGTCGGCGGAGATGTGCCCTGGGAACATGAGTGTGAAGAGTTCATATGAAGGAACCGTATTGAGAAAACTGTTACATTTGTATTAATAAAGTTTTAAAGATGCATGGGAAAGGAAGGGCGGAATCAAAGTTTGAAGGGAGGAGTTTGGGAACAATGGTTTAAAGAGATGAATGAAGTATAAGCATGGTGTGATGATCATCCCCCCTTGCCTGTCCAATCAGAAGTTAGTATTCTGTAAAAATGAAACATTAATGGGTGGTACATGGCTAATAGAAAGGTATAATTGAAGTAGTTTAGTTAGTTAGAGGAGCGGAGCTTATTGGGGTAGCTTGCTGAGAGCGGAAGCAGCAGCAACAATTCGGAGCTTGGGATGCTGTCGGTGCAGGGGTGGTACTGATGATCTGAAATACTGATGAAGAAATCGAATGCAGAACCATCTACTTAATTTGGGGTGGGTTAGAAAGAAGATCGCGGAAGAACCACGAGGAGGAAGAGAGTGTCAGAGAGGGGTGCGACGTAGTCGTCGGTATCTAGAGAGGTGAAGTATCCTGTCCTGATTCCTGTCTTGAAGTCTTTGTCTCCTGATCTGTCCTGGGAGACCCTTACCAGCCCTTTGGCCAGGGGGTTGGTCTTTACACCATACTTTGGTAATTATGAAATTCATTGTTTGATAAATGCTCTTTTATCTGTATCCTCTTCTTTCTGAGCATAGTTATTGTGTGGATCTGAATTGATAATTGATATCTGAAATATTCTTGAATTGGCACTCCCATGAATGAGGGTGTTTGTACTGAAACGCTTTGAGATGGTTCAAAACCCCTAATTTAGATAAAGATTTTAAAAACTTACTGAGTCAGTCATTATTAATTTTTTATTAAGAAATGTATAATAAGTCATGTTAATTATCGCCATCAACTAGTTCCACCTAACTGGTCCATTGACCAGAGGAAAGAATTGTTTGATCAAATGAATAGGTTTAGTTAAAGAAGCAATAACTAGATCTTGAGGTATGAGAAACATTATAAATTGAATAAGGGTTTTCCAGTGGTCTACTTAGCGGAGAGCAGAAGCGAGTTGTATGGGCCCAGGTGAGTATATGGTAGTGGAGTATCTGTTGCTAGTAAGCCGCTGGATCAGCAGGACATGAATTAGTGGATGTAAGGATGTCATGTCACTTAACAATAGTTTCCTTTAACTTACTATGTGTGGGGCTCTATCACCTCAAACTTCCAGTGTGACACACACAGTGCATTCAGATGTGTAGCTCTCTTAGCTGAAGGCATGTAGATGTGCCTATAGACAATCGGATGTGATGTTGAGATGCCAACACATGCCTAGCAATTTGGCATGACTGTCCAA